>JAAGEH010000006.1:3089591-3107096 GCA_011751065.1 Lasiurus cinereus
GAATAGAATAGAATAGAATAGAATAGAATAGAATAGAATAGAATAGACATACATTTTCTTTTTTCAGAGAGGAAGAGAGAGAGAAACATCAATGATAGAGAATCATTGACCAGCTGCCTTCTGTACACCATCCCCTACTGGAGATCAAGCCCACAATCTGGAAATATGGCCTAACCAGGAATCAAACTCCTGATTCATAGGTCGATGCTCAACCACTGAGCGATGCCGGTTAGGTGAATGTGCATACATTTTAAAGATGACTGTTAAAGTGGGTTCTTTCCAGCATAATTTTTGTTAGCAAAGGAAACAAAACACCATCATTATTAAACGGTCAATACACTATGGTCCATGTGCCCAATGGAAAAGCATACAGTCATGAAAAACTATACCATAGTTCTATAAGTATTATTAAAGGGGTGGGGGGAGACAAGGTGCAAAGGGGTGTGCAAGGTGTAAAGGTATAAAGGGTAAAAGGGTCTATACCACACCCTTATATTTGCATAGAGTTCCTAGAAGGAAAGAGCTAACAGTTAACAGTGGCAGGCTCAGAGAGAGGAATGGGGATTAGGGAGGACAACAAAACTTTTCACAACTACATCACCTTTCTTCTATTGGAACTTTTTTACCATGCTAATTTTTTAATCTAAAATTTTTAAAAATTAAAATTCACTATGGAGTTCCCTAACCCCTCAAAGTCAGAAACATTTTCTGATTCATTTTCAGGCATGTGAGGCTCAGCAGTTCCCCAGGGAGCTTGCCTCTCAGTCAAACCCTGCCGGGCACCCAAGGTCGCCTCCTAACACCACTGCTTCCGGAGGTTTCCACATGTCCCAGATTTGAAGCCAGTGGCTCTAAACCATTATAACCCAAGTGCTGGCACCAACTGCCCTTCTTTCTGCCCGCGCTGGAACTTCTGCTTGCTCCCTGCTCACCTGCTCCATGACACCTACGTCGCCCAGGAAAGATTGGCACAGGCTCCACAGAATCTGAGGAGACCCAATCGCAGCGCTCACTTCTGCTGCCGGGCCTGATTGGACAAGTGCTTAGTGAATATAATTCACTCCTCCAAATACGGATTGGGCACCTATCACACACCAAGTTCCGCTCTGGACACAAGCAGTAAATTGTCCAAGAAGTGTCTCGGGGCTCAGCAGTTTCCGGTCTAGTGGTGGCTTTGTGCTCAGGAGCTTCTGGTCTAGTGGGGGGAGGGGGAGCAGGGCCTTGAGTTCAGGAGCTTCCAGTCTGGTGGGGGGGTCTGTGCTCAGCAGCTTCCGGTCTGGTTGGGGTAGGGGAGATATTAAATAAGACTGTGTATAAAAGGCTTAGTTCAATGCCTGGCACACAGTGAGCTCCAGGCAAAGCCAACCAGGTATCGCCACTCTCCTCCTCTGACTCAGGGATGCAGGAAACCATTGTATAGGTCTGTCATGTATATAACTTCACTATGTCATTTGGGGAAAACACTTTTTTAATTTACTCCCCCACTTACACACTTCGTGCCATTTTCTTGAGACAGGCATGGCCAGCCTAAATGCACCCCTTCTCTATCATTGCACAAATATTTATACATTTAATCATGACCATAATGATACCCTTTTTTGAGCTCCCCCTAGCCTCCTCCCTCCCACTTTTTCTTTCCAAGTATTTATCAGTATCTACCATGCTGTCTAGTTCACTTGTTTATTTATGTGTTCACTGCCCCACTAGAATGGAAGTTCCAGGAGGGTAAAGAACCTTGTCTATTTTATCCTCTGTGACACCTTGTCATTTAGAAGACCTGGTGCATAAATAGCTTTCAATGAGCATGTGCTGAATGAATCCCTGAGGGAACAGTGAAAAGTACTTCACTGTTATTATTCTTCAAAACAATCCTCTCATTTGGGGATTACTATATTATCCTCAATGAAGCACAGAGTGGTTAAGCAACTTGCCCAGAGACACATAACTGTCAGTCTGACCCCAAGCATTGCCATCCAATCATTCTGCATGTTGAGCATTGAGGTGGACTGGAGAGACACAAAGCTAGATAAAATGTGGGTCTGATCTTCCAGAGCTCACTGGCCCATTGCCAAGATAAGCATGCAATCAATTCCATTAAAAGTGTCCTGCTGCCCTAGCTGGTTTGACTCAGTGGATAGAGAGTCAGACTGCGGACTGAAGGGTCCCGGGTTCAATTCCAGTCAAGGGTACACACCTAGGTTTCAGGCTCAATCCCCAGTAGGGAACGTGCAGGAGACAACCAATCAATGATTCTCATCATTGATGTTTCTATCTCTCCCTTTCCCTTCCTCTCCGAAATCAATAAAATATATATCTTTTTAAAGTGTCCTGCTGGTGCTTCTGTTTCAGCTGGAGCAAAGATATAACGGGTCAAATGAACCTGCAAGGATCCCAGCCAGAGGGCTTCTTCAAGAAGGCTGGCAGAGCTGAGGCCCATGAGGCTGCACATTCACTACTAGCCTCAAATCTGAGTCTGGATCTTTCCAAGTGTGTGCACCCTGGCTGTCCCCAAGACACGAGGAAACACCATCTGCAGCTTTGCACTTGGTCCCACCTGGAGCTGCCTGCTGATACTGCCTTAAATAAAACCCATATACAGAACCCTTTAGTGAACAGGCACCATGCACAGCAATGGACATACATTGCCTTGGAAGTCCATGGAGTCCAGAGGGAAAATGAGGCTGACAGGTTCATTTCTTTACCCAAAGTTACACAGTTATCAAGTGATAGAAGCAGGAACTGAGCCCAGGACAACCTTGGCTCCAGGCCCCTTCTTTAACAACTCTATTTTTAGGTAACCCATAATTTTTTTTAATTGATTTTAGAGAGAGAGTGGAAGGGAGAGAGACAGACAGACATTGGTTTGTTGTTCCACTTATGCATTCATTGGTTGATTCTTGTGTGTGCCTTAACTGGGGATCAAGCCCACAATCTTGGCTTATCAGGATAACACTCTTAACTAACGAGCTACCCAGCCAGGGCAATCCATACTTTTTTGAACAATACAACCATATTGCATTTGCATTGTTGTTTGTTTTTAAGTCTGTCTGTTCAAAGTAAACTTTTAAAAGCTACCATGTTGTTCCTTTTTTTTGGAATGTGTTTTTGTAAGCCTTCTGCTTTTGAAGAGTGGGAAATCCATAGAAATAAATGCAAACTGGACATGGGGTGTGATGCTAAAACTAGAAAGTGGGACTGCCCTGTTTGGGGAATTGTGAACTACTATGCAGTGCAGAGCTCAAATAAATCTGATTTTCACTTCTTATGCAAATATGCCTATTTAGAATATTGATGCCATTTGAATGGAAGCAAGGTGGGGCTGGGTGGGCCCCAGCTCCCACCCACCATTGATAATCCCATCTGCAAAATGGGAATAAGACAGTGCCTATTTTAGAGAGAAGTCACTGCTAAGATTCCATGGGGGCAAAAGGCACTGGTGATGATCATCATCATCGCTAGGCCAGCACCTCTGTGGTGGGGACCAGGTCTATTTGATACATTCCCATATGTTATAAATGAGCTGGCACATATTAAGTGCTCAACAAAAACCTTATAAATGAAGAACTGAGTGGATTAGAAAACTATGGTACATAGTATGGAATATTACACTACTGTAAAAAAAAAAAACCTTACCATTTGCAACAGCATGGATAGAACTGGAGAGCATTATACTAAGAAAATAAGCCAGTCAGAGAAAGATAAATATTACATGATGTTACTCATTTGTGCAATAGAATGAACTGATAAATAAAAATAGAACCAGAGTCATAGAAGCATCGAATAGACTGTCCAACCTATGAGGGACGATGGGAAGTGAGGGTGTAAGAGATCAACCAAAGGACTTGTATGCATGCATATGAGCATAACCAATGGACACAGCCAGGGCATGGAGGGTGGTGAGGGCATGTGCTAGGGGTTGGGGGCAGCCAGGGAAAGGTCAATGGGGTGAAAAAGGAGACTTATGTACTACATTAAACAAAAAAAAACTTAAATTTTTTTAAAAAAGAACTGATCATGCTGAGTCCCTAGAGACTTACTAAAAGATAGTTTCAAAATTCCAGGATCAGTCAGGATGGCCTGTGAGTGCTTTGCCATGAGTAGGGTAGGGTGAAGACCTTGTTCCCAAGCATTCTGCAAAGGGACAGTCGGAGGACAGGACCTGGTGTGGGCTATAAGCTCCACTAAGGCAAGAAAGAACCTATCTGGTTCCCAAGATACACTGGGCCTAAAACACAGTAGGTGCTCCAAGAAGCTAGTTGAATGCATTCAGATGAGAGAAAGGAAGGGAGAATTTGGGTCCCTTTAAAAGATCATAAATTGGAAACTCTCATATTACAATCAGTGTAATTTTTAAGGAAAAGCAGTTAAATGGCTTAAAAATAAATTTTAGACACAGTGGGAGCCTCCACCATAAATTCTGGAGCTTACCTTACCTGGTGTGTGTTCTGGGAGCTGAGAGTAAGGATAGCAGACATCTGGTGAAATGCTCTTGGGTTCATAATTTTGGGATATCACTCTAATTGGCAGGCAGGCCCATAATTAAGGTATTCTTACCTCTCTTCAGGGACCATTTCCTGAAAGGCTCAATTAATGTAATTGTCCTTCCTCAGAAACCACCACTAGGCAGAGTCAACCACAAATCACAGAGCCAGTAGCAGGTGCTTCTGGCTTCTTGGAGATTATGCCCTTTGCGGGTGGATATCTAATCTGGTCCACTCTGTGTAGGCAGAAGCTCCCACCACCTAGACCATGAATTTATCCATTTGCAGGACAAAGTTCAGAACTACCTCTCCAGCACCCCTAGGTGGATCACACATTCTGTCCAAAGAAAACTCCAGAGTGTAATTTGGAGAGGTTAACAAGACCCCTCTTGTGGACTAAGGCTTCTGGAACATGATTATATGAGTAATGGTAGCAGATGATGTCATGTATTAGGGGCCTGCTTCAAAATATTGTTTTTCTTTTTTTATTATTATTTTTTTATTTTTTATTAATGTGTTACATGTGTACATATCTTCCCATTGCCCCCTATTCCCATGCATGCCCTAACCACCCAGTGTCTTGTGTCCATTGGTTGTGTTTTTATGCATGCATACAAGTCCTTCAGTTGATCTCTTATCTACTCCACCTCTCCCTAACCTTCCCACTGTAATTTGACAGTCTGTTTGATTTTTTACTGCCTCTGTATCTTACCTTTTTGTTCATCAGTTTATAATGCTCTTTATTATCCACAAATGAGTGAGATCATATGGTTGTGTGTTTTTTTGTGTGTTTTTTTATTGTGGCTTATTTCACTAAGCATAATGCTCTCCAGTTCTATCCAGGTTGCTGCAAATGGTAAGAATTACTTCTTTTTTATGGCAGCATAATATTCCATTGTGTAGACATACCATGGTTTTCTGATCCACTCATCTGCTGACAGGCATCTAGACTGTTTCCAAATTTTAGCTATTGTAAATTGTGATGCTATGAGGATGCATATATACTTTCTGATTGGTGTTTCTAGTTTATTAGGATATATTCCTAGGAATACTGGGTCAAATGGGAATTCCATTTTTAATTTTTTGAGGAAACTTCATACTGTTCTCCACAGTGGCTGCACCAGTCTGCATTCCCACCAGCAGTGCACAAGGGTTCCTTTTTCTCCGCATCCTTGCCAACACTTGTCATTTGTTGACTTGTTAATGATTGACACTCTGACAGGTGTGAGATGGTATGGCATTGTCATTTTGATTTGCATCTCTTAGATAATTAATGACTTTGAGCATGTTTACATTAGTCTCTTGGCATTCCTTCTGTCTTCTTTTGAAAAGATTCTATTTAGGTCCATTGCCCATTTTTTAATTGGATCATTTATCTTCCTTTTACTCCGCTGTATAAGTTGGCTATAGATGTTGGAGATTAAACCTTTATCAGTGATAACATTTGCAAATATGTTCTCCCATACAGTGGGCTTTCTTGTAGTTTTGTTGATGGTTTCTTTTACTGTGAAAAAGCTTTTTATTTTGATGTATCCCATTTGTTTATTTTCTCTTTAGCTTCCATTGCCCTAGGATCAGTATCAGTGAAGAAGTTCCTTCGACATATGTCTGAGATTTTGTTGCTTGTGGATTCCTCTGGTATTTTTATGGTTTCCCATCTTACATTTAAGTCTTGTATCAATTTTGAGTTTATTTTTGTGTATGGTATAAGTTGGTGGTCTAGTTTAATTTTTTTGCATGTATCTGTCCAATTTTCCCAACACCATTTATTGAAGAGACTGTCTTGACTCCATTCTTTGCTCATGCATTCTTTGTCAAATATTAATTGAGCAGAGTGGTTTGGGTCGATACTGGATTCTCTATTCTATTCCACTGGTCTATATATCTATTCTTGTGCCAGTACCACACTGTTTTGAGAACAGTGGCTTTGTAATACAGCTTGAAATCTGGTACTGAGATCCCACCTACTTTATTCTTCTTTCTCAGGATTGCTGTGGTGTTGGGATCTTTTTTTGTTCCAGATGAATCTTTGGAGAGTTCTTTCTAAGGCTATGAAGTATGCCATTGGTATTTTAATGGGGAGTGCATTAAATCTATAGATTGCTTTGATTAGTATGGACATTTTAATGATGTTGATTCTCCCAATCCATGAGCATGGTATGCTCTTCCATCTGTTTACGTCTTCCTCTATCTCTGAAAAAGTGTCTTGTAGTTTTATGCATATAGGTCTTTTACCTCCTTAGATAAGTTTATTCTTAGGTATCTTAATTTATTTTGGTGCAATGGTAAGTGGGATCGCTTTTTTAGTCTCTATTTCTGTAAATTCACTATTAGTGTATAGAAATGCCATAGATTTCTTGGCATTAATTTTGTATCCTGCTACATTGTTGAATTCATTTATTAAGTCTAATAGTTTTTTGATGGAGTCTTTCGGGTTTTTTATGTACAATATCATGTCATCTGCAAATAAGGACAGCTTTACTTCTTTTCCAATTTGGATGCCTTTTATTTCTTCTTCTTGTCTAATTGCAACAGCTAATACTTCCAGTACTATGTTGAGCAGGAGCGGTGAGAGTGGGCATCCCTGTCTTGGTTCTGTTTTTAGGGGAAATGGTTTTAGTTTTTGCCCATTGAGTATGATGTTAGCTGTGGGTTTATCATATATGGCTTTTATGATGTTGAGGTATGATCCTTCTATTTCCACCTTGTTGATAGTTTTTATCAAAGGTGTTGAATTTTGTCAAATGCTTTTTCTGCATTAATTGATATGACTATGTGATTTTTATCTCTCAATTTGTTTATGTGACATTATCACATTTATTGATTTGCAGATATAGTACCAACCTTGCATTCCTGGGATAAATCCTACTTGGTGGTGGTGTAAGATCTAATGTACTGCTGGATCTGATTTGCTAGAATTTTGTTGAGGATTTTGGCATCTATATTCATGAGGGATATTGGCCTGTAATTCTCTTTTATTGTGTTGTCTTTATCTGGTTTTGGTATAAGGGTGATGCTGGCTTCATAGATGATTCTTGGAAGTGTTCTTTCCTCTTGAATTTTTTGGAATAGACTGAGGAGGATAGGTTTTAATTCTTCCTTAAATGTTTGGTAAAAATACCCTATATAGCCATCTGGTCCCAGGTTTTTGTTTGCTGGAAGCTTTTTGATGACTGCTTCAATTTCTTCCATAGCTCTTGGTCTATTGAGATGTTTAGATTCTTCTTGATTGAGTTTTGGAAGGTTATATTTTTCTAGGAATATGTCCATTTCCTCCAGGTTGTCCAGTTTATTGGGATAGAGTTGTTCATAGTATTTTTTTAATAATCCTTTTGGTGGGGTCTGTTGTTATTTCACCTCTTTCATTTCTGATTTGTTTATTTGAATCCTCTCTCTTTGCTTCTTGGTGAACTTAGTTAGAGGTTCATCAATCTTGTTTATCCTTCAAAGAACCAGCTCTTGGTTCTGTTGATCTTTTGTATTGTTTCTTTGGTCTCTATGTCATTTATCCCTGCTCTGATCTTGGACTATTTCCTTCCTTCTGCTTATACTGGGCTTTTCTTGCTCTCTTTCTAACTCTTTGAGTTGTAGGGTTAGGTAATTTATTACCATTGTTTCTTATTTTTTGCAGACTTGTAGAGCTATGAACTTCCCTCTCAAGGCTGCTTTCACTATGTCCCATAGACTTGGGATTGTTGTGTTTTCATTGTCGTTTGTTGCCATGATGTTTACTTCTTCCTTGATCTCTCTGATAACCCAGTCATTGTTTGATAGCATGCTGGTTAGTCTCCATGTGTTTGATTTATTTGGCTTGTTTTTGTTGTAGTTGATTTTCCAGTTTTATGCCACTGCGATCTGAGAAGATGCTTGATATGATTTCTATCTTCTTGAATTTGAAAAGACTTTGCCCAACATATGGTCTATCTTTGAAAATGACCCATGTGCACATGAGAAGAATGTATATTCTGTGGCTTTAGGGTGAAATGTTTTGAAGATGTCAATTAATTCCATCTGGTCTACTGAGTCATTTAGGATTGATGTTTCTTTGCTGATTTTTTATTTAGAGGATTTGTCCAATGGTGATAGTGGGGTATTAAAGTCTCCTACTATGATTGTATTGTGGTCATTTTTTTCCTTGATATCCTCCGGGAGTTTTTTATGTATTTGGGTGCTCATATATTGAGTGCATATATGTTTACCAGAGTATTTCTTCTTGTTGGATTGCTCCCTTTAGTATTATGAAGTGGCCTTCTTTATCTCTTATGTCCTTCACTTTGAGATCTAATTTGTCAGCTATAAGTATTGCTACCCCAGATTTTTTTTTTCATTTCCATTTGCCTGAAAAACCGTTTTCCATCCTTTCACCCTCAATATGTGTGCATCTCTTTTTCTGAGGTGGGTTTCTTGTAGACAGCAGATATATGGATCATGTTTTCTTATCCAATCGGTTACCCTATGTCTTTTGATTGGAGCATTTAATCCATTTACATTTAATGTTATTATTGATAGGTACTTATCTGTCGCCATTTTTAGTCTTTACCCCCGAGTTCCTTCTTCGCTTCCTATTTCTTTTTATTATAGCAGACCCTTTAACATTTCTTGCATTGCTGGTTTGGTGGTAATAAATTCCCTTAGTCCTTTTTTGTCTGTGAAGCTTTTGATTTCACCTTCAATTTTGATTGATAGCTTTGCTGGTTACACTATTCTTGGATTCAGACCCTTCCTTTGCATGACTTTGTATATTTCATTCCATTCCCTTTTGGCCTGATGAGTTTCTGTTGAGAAATCAGTCGCTAGTCTGATGGAAGTTCCTTTGTAGGTTATTTTTTGTCTCTCTCTGGCCGCTTTTAAGATTCTTACTTTGTCATTGGTGTTTGCCAATGTAATTATAATGTGCCTCAGTGTCATTCTTTTGGGGTGCATTTTGCTTGGGACTCTGTGAGCTTCTTGGATTTGTGTGGGTTTTTTCTTCCCTATATCAGGGAAGTTTTCTGTCATTATTTCTTCAAACATGTTTCCTATTCCTTGCTCAGTTTCCACTCTTTCTAGAACCCCTATTATGCAGATGTTGTTTTGTTTCATGTTACCCCAAAGTTCCCTTAGACTTTCCTCTTGCTTTTTAATTTTTTTTCCTAGAAGCTGCTGTACTTGGGTATTTTTTTCCTACCTTGTCTTCTAGCTCACTGATGCAGTCCTCTGCTTCTTTTAGTCTACTTGTGATGCTTTTTATTGAGTTTTTAAAGTAGCAATGTCATTTTTAATTTGCTCTTGGTTCTTACTCATATTGTCGAATTTGTCTTCCATTCTTTTCAGCCACCTTATGACCATTTCTCTGAATTCTTTCTCTGGCAGGCTGCTTGCCTCTTTTTCATTTACTTCCTTTTCTGGTGATGCCTGCTTTTCTTTCATATGCAGGCTGTTTCTTTGTCTACTCATGGTCTCTCTTCTCTGGGTATCTGGTTATGTAGTTCTCTCTCTCTCCTTTTCCCAGGCAAAATCTGACCTTTCCATGTGGCGTGTGGAGCAACTCTGAATCCAAGTTTTTGCTCCAATTGGGAAGCGGTGGTCTGGGGTTCATAGCTGTTTGGTGGATACTGCAGCTGTAGATTTTCAAGCTTCCATAAACATCTACTTTCCCCTTCAAGATGGCATGGTCTCAGCTCTGAGCTGACAGCTCAGGCAGGAAACCCAGCAGCAGTGGGGGCTTCCCAGTCAGGGGAACCTCCTCCAGCAATCCCCCAACTTCTCCTGGAGTATAGTATTCCTTAAATTGCCAACAAACACTCCCTGTGTGACCCTCAGCTATTCTCTCTGTCTGCTCAGGAAGAAGGCTTGGGACATGTCCATCTATTCCACCCCCATTTTTCTCTCTTTCTGCTTCAAAATATTGTAGGTCGTGTTTTGTGGGGGTTATGTCTTTAGATAACACAACAACCCCACTTCATAGAGGGCAATGGATCTGAACCTGCGGCCTCTCTCCCATGACCTCTGGGTGAAGCACTACCTCCCAGGACAGACACACAGTAAGCACAAAACAATATTTGTCATGAAAGAACAGATTGTACATCATTTCATTCATTTAATCATTTGAAAATATGCCTAATTCTTGTTAAATAAGGTGGTCCATCTATATAACAGAATACTATACAGCTCTAAAAATGTGAGGCATTTCTTTTTTTATTGACATGGAAAGAAAGACCTTCAAGAAATATCCTTTAGCAAAAAAAGAAAGAAAGAAAGAAAGAAAGAAAGAAAGAAAGAAAGAAAGAGGGAAGGAAGAAGGGAGGCAAGGAAGGAGGGAGAGGAAGAGGGAAAGGGAGAAAGGGAGGAAAGGAGGGAGAGAGAGAGGGAGGAAGAAAGGGAGGATTAAAATAAAGGGCAGATGAGAATATATGTATCTCCAGTTGGCCTCCACTTAGATATCTGATAGACATCCTAGACTCAGCATATCCTAGTGGAACATATGATCTTTCCAAAATGCCCTCCTCCCCACAGTTCTCCCGATTCCCAGTCATCCTCTAGGATACAACAAACAAAAGCCTTGGACCAGCCTGGACTCCACTCATTCTGTCACACGTCACATACTCTCCATCAATAAATCATCTTGGTTCTACCTTCAAACTATATCTCAACTCTGATCAATTTTCAAGCACAGATATATTTAATATCATGGGCTGCTTTAACAAGTGGCCTCAAACTTAGTGGCTAAAACAACAACAAAAATTTTAGCATTCTGGAGACTAGAAATATGAAATTAAGGTGTCAGCAGGACTACGTTTCCTCTGAAGGGTCTAGAAGAGAATCTTTGTCTCTTCCAGCTTCTGGTGTCTCCTGGGTTCCTTGGCTTGTGCCAACCCTACAGTAATCTCTGCCTCAATCTTCACATCACCTTCCCTGTGGGTATTTTTTTGTGTCTCCTTTTTATAAAGACATTGGTCATTGGATTGGGGGTCCACCATAAATATAAAATGGCTTTATCTCAAGATCCATGACCAAATACATTGACAAAGACTATATGTCCATATAAGGTCACATTCTGAGGTTCCAGGTGGACATGAATTTGGCAGAGGGAGAGGGGAGACCCTATGCAACTCATTATACCAAATCCCCATCTCTTATTTGATGATCACTATAATCTCCAAACTGTGTCTGAGTTTCTGAACTTGACTTCCTACCATCTATTTAAAATGCAGTAGCCAAATCAATATTGCTGAAAATAAGTCATGTTTCATCAGTCTTCCATGTAAATACCCAAAGGCCCCACCTTAGCCAGAAGGTACAATTTTTTTTCAAATGAACAAGCGCCCTAGCCACTGTGCCTCAGTTGGTTGGAACACCGTGCACCAGAAGGTTGCCAGTTCAATTCTTGTTCAGGGCACATACTCAAGTTGTGTGCTCCATCCCTAGAAGCACACACTGGTGTTTTTATCTTCCTCTCTCTCTAAAATCAATACAAATATTTTTAAAATTAAACAATAAAATAGAATAAAAAGGAACAAGAGCCCAGCCAGCGTGGCACTGTTGGTTAAGCATAGACCTATGAACCAGGAATTCATGGTTTGATTACTGGTCAGGGCATGTGTCCAGGTTGCCAACTGGATCTCCAATAGGGGGCATGCAGGAGGCAGATGATCAATAATTCTTTCATCGTTGATGTTTCTCTCTCTCCCTCTCCCTTCCTCTCTGAAATAAATAAAAATATATTTTAAAAAGGCACAGGATCTATAGCCCTCTCATCACTGCACTGTAGACCCAGCCTTCCCAGTTGTTCCTTCAACATGCCAGGCACAATACCTGCTCTGGGTCTTTGCACTAGCTGTGTCCTCTTCCTAGACTACCATTTCCCCCACAGTTCACACCCTCACCTTCTCAAGGAATCACCTTCCCAGCCACAGAAATGCTCATGTCCTGTTGCTTTTCCATTTTCCTTCAAAACACTCCCCACCATTGAGCACTCACTCTATTTTCTGTTTTTGTTATATTCATGGTCTGAGTCCCACCAGGGTGTACCACCTAAGGGCAGATTTATTTCTGATGTGTCCCCAGCACCTAGAACAGTGTCTGGTATACGACAGTTACTACTGAGTTTAAAGACCTATGAAATGAATAAATGAATGAATTTCACTGAAAAAAAATAGAACAGAGGAAATTCAGAACCTGAACCTTTTCCATTAAGGATCACTGGGGAGGGGATGCATGTGGTATGTTTCTTTAAAATGTACTCATTGTAATCACGGGATATTTTTCTTTTTTTTATTAAATAAATATTTATTGTTCAGTTTACAGTTCCTCTTTTTTTCTCCCCATAGCTCCCCTCCGCCTGATTCCCCTTTTGTCCAATCTCTTCCTGCACCCCTCACTCTCCTGTCCCCCAGAGAATTGTTAGTCCATTCCCTTTCTATGCCCCTAATTATATTATATTTGTCAGTTTATTCTGTTCAACGAATTTTTTATTCACTTGATTTTTAGATTCACTTGTTGATAGATATGTATTTGTTATCACTTTGTTGTTCATAATTTTTATCTTTACCTTTTTCTTCTTCTTCCTCTTCTTAAAGAAAACCCTTTAGCATTTCATATAATCCTAGTTTGGTGGTGATAACTCCTTTAGCTTTTTCTTATCTGTGAAGCTCTTTATCTGACTTTCAATTCTGAATGATAGCTTTGCTGGATAAAGCACTCTTGGTTGTAGGTTCTTGCTATTCATCACGCTGAATATTTCCTGCCACTCTTGGTGCATCCCTTTGTGGTCTGGGTTCACAGTCTTGTTGTAGTTAAGCCTTGATTGCTATTGGTACACTGGGAGGAATTGACCTCCAGGCCAATTGACTGTGAGGATTAGCTTTGTCTATTAGTGGAAGAACTACTGTGCTAGAGACACTCCTATGGGACAGAATTTGCTTCAGCGGGGCTTTGGTGCTCACCGAGTCTGCCTCTTGAGTGTGTCACTTATGTATGTGAGGAATTAAATCTGGTGTCTTCTCACACTGACCTCTAGGTACACTGGTTCCTGGATCTCCAAGGAGGTGCAAGTCAGCTAGTGTCTGAGGCCACCCAGCAGGAGCTACAGGGAGATTTGCTGATTTCTCCTCTTTGCTTGGAGTTTGGAGGTTTTGGAGTTGTCTGACCCAGTTGCAATTTGTTAGGTTAAGCTGCTAGAGGGTAGGCCATTCATATGCAAAAGTTGCCGCACAGCTGGTTGGGTTTGTAAATTGGGCAGGGCAGGGTCTCAGGGAATCAATCACTAGGCTAGGGCTTGGCAAACAGCAATGGCTGCCCGTCAGCCCTCTCTGCCGCGTTCTGTTCAGTGTCCTGTGTGCCGCGCCCCAGCACAGTAAACAATGATTCCAGTGCACAGCTCTGCAAGAGAGCCACCCTCCCTTTCTGAGCCGATGGCAGACAGTCCAGTTTCTCCCTGTATGAATCTGGGTCCTCAGAATCTCACCAGAAACTGGAGTTCAGACAGTCTGGAGCTTGTAACTCCCTCCCAATTGAAAAACAACAGCACTGTCAGCCCAATTTGAGCACATCTCTGTACCTCTGCCTTTCTGAGCCTCTGCATGTCCTACCTGGTCTGAATGCACTTTTTTCTTTCCTTCTAGTTGTAGAACTTCCACTCTGCCAGCTTTCCCGTGGTTCTGGGGGATAGTTGTTTTGTCTTTTAGTTGTTGTTTTGGTGTGGCTATGAGAGACAGCACGTATAGGTGTATATCTTATGCCACCATCTTGGTTCCCTCATGGGATATTTTTCTATCTGTCAAACTAGATTAAGGATATAGTACTTCAATTTGGCAAACATTTGGACACACATCCCTTGTATCCTGCTGGTGGAAGTATTTCTTGGGTCATTATCCCCAGGGGCCACATTGGTTGGGTCATGGAAGCCACAGAGGTGTGCACATTCTATTGGACCAGGAATTATACTTCCAAGATCCTTAACTTTCTCTTAACTGTGTCGCTTGGTCACACCATAACTCCTGGTTGGGCCTTGCTTTTGTCAGCTATAAAGAGAAGATTAGAAAATAAAGTGCCCTTGAAGGTTCCAATTTGCTTCCTGGAATAAGAGGGAGACAGTGAAGCTGCACCTCAGCTGTGACTTTGGGCTGGCATGCTTAGCCTGTTATGGGACAAATAATGGTAGTATCTTCCTGGAAGGCTATTTGGAAGCTTGGAATGAAATAATGGATGGACATTTGGTGCATAATAAGTGTTCAATAAAAAAGAACTATTATTGTTTTAATTTTTAACTTTAAATATAATACCCTATTAAACACATTTTTTTCTTTCAAGTTAGTGATTTAGCCTCTGACCTTTAAGGTTCCTTTGAGTGTTGACAGTCAATAAAGTTCTAATGAGAGAAACCAAGATGGCGGCATAGGTGCACACCTAAACTGCTGCCTCGCACAACAATTTCAAAACTACAACTAAAAGACAGAACGGACATCATCCAGAACCACAGGAAAGCTGGCTGAATGGAAGTTCTACAACTAGAAGGAAAGAGAGGGGCTCACGGAGACCCAGAGGAGCTGCAAAAAGCTGAGGTACGGAGACGCGTGCGGGCGCCAGAGGACCTGGCTGGCTTTCTCTGGCGGGAGGGAAACGGAGACTCTCAACGGCATTGAACCCCTTATCCTACGACACTAAACCCCAGATCCAGCCGAAACTCATACGGGGGAGTTTGGACTGTGAAAAGGGAGAGGTGCACAGAAATTTAGGGGAGTCGCAGAAGATCAGGTCTGGTCTCGCACGCGCACGGTGCTGCATGGAGGACAGATTGCTGATTGTGCCGCTGGCTTTCGCGAGTGGGCGGGAGACAGACCCTCCCAACTGTGCCACTTCTGAGTCCACTGAGCCCCTGTTTCAGGGACCTAGACTCGTGTGGTCCTGGTGCGCAGGGGAGATGGAAAGGCAGCGGTTAGAGGCACTGCAGGTGCGCGCGTGCACAGGGACCGCTCCAGCCATTACCCAGTCATGTGAGACTCGGGGGCCGTGGAGGGTGGGGCCGACTGGAAGGCAAGGCGGTCCCTTAAGCCCTGAGACTCCACCCCTCCCAAGCTCAGCAGAGGCTTCTGCGGCTTTGCGTCTGCGATCATAGGGCTGAATCCAACACAGAAGTTTTCCCGGCATGGTGAGGATGCCGAAACAGGGGAAGGGATCACAAACAAAAGAAATGGAGGAAAGAAAAAAAAAAGACTGGATATAGAGTTCAAAACCACGCTTATGGGGTTTTTCAAGAATATGTTAGTAAAGATGGATAATTTAGCAAGACTCAAGAGGAGATGAAAAAGGACATACTAGAGATGCAGGGGAGCCAACTAGGGATGGAAAAGGTCCAACTGGAGATGATAGAGGACCAAATAGAAATTAGACATACACTGACTGAAATAGGGAATATTGTACAGAGTCCTGGCAGCGGACTGGAGAACGGCAAGAATCAAGTAAAAAAATTGAAATATAAAGAGGCAGACAACATTCGACTGGAAAGGTAAGAAGAGAGGAGAATCCAAAGGTGTGAACATAATGTGGGGAGCCTCTGGGACAGTTTCGAGCGTGCCAACATCAGAGTTGTGAGGTGCCAGAAGAAGAGAGAGAGCAAGATACTGAAAACCTATTTAAAGAAATAATGACTGAGGGGGACCGGAACCCTGGGAAGGAGCCGCCCGCGTCCCCTTCCCGGAGGCGGGCTCGTCAGTGAGGTCGAGGCCCCGGAGCCTGGGGGGACGTGCCCCGCAGCACAGGGCGCTGGGCTGGGCCCCGCAATGGGGAAACGCAGGCATGGAACGCGGACTAACGGAGCTCCGCTCGGCACCCCGCCGTCCTCCTCCCAGTGCTGGACTGAGTCCCCGCTGCTGGCGACACCCACGGGGGAGAGGGACGGGGCTGGGGGACTGGGGCCCTGGGGCCAAGCTGCAGGCGCTGAGACCCTCGTGCTGAGGCTGAGGCTGAAACCCTTGCGCTGGGGCTGGGGCTGGGACCCTCGTGCTGGGGCTGAGGTTGAGACCCTCGTGCTGAGGCTGAGGCTGAGATCCTCGTGCTGAGGCTGAGGCCCTCGTGCTGAGGCTGAGGCTGAGGCTGGGACCCTCGTGCTGAGGCTGAGGCTGAGGCTGAGACCCTCGTGCTGAGGCTGGGGCTGAGACCCTCGCGCTGAGGCTGAGACCCTCACGCTGAGGCTGAGGCCCTCGTGCTGAGGCTGGGGCTGAGGCTGAGACCCTCATGCTGAGGCTGAGGCTGAGGCTGGGGCCCTCATGCTGAGGCTGAGGCTGAGGCTGGGACCCTCGCGCTGAGGCTGAGGCTGAGGCGCTGAGACCCTTGTGCTGAGGCTGAGACCCTCGTGCTGAGGCTGAGGCTGAGACCCTCGCGCTGAGGCTGAGGCTGAGGCTGAGACCCTCGCGCTGAGGCTGAGGCTGAGACTCTTGTGCTGAGGCTGAGGCTGAGGCCCTCGTGCTGAGGCTGGGGCCCTCGTGCTGAGGTTGAGGCTGAGGCTGGGGTCCTCATGCTGAGGCTGAGGCTGAGGCTGAGACCCTCGCGCTGATGCTGAGGCTGGGACCCTCGCGCTGAGGCTGAGGCTGGGACCCTCGTGCTGAGGCTGAGGCTGGGACCCTTGCACTGATGCTGAGGCTGGGACCCTCGTGCTGAGGCTGAGGCTGAGACCCACGTGCTGAGGCTGAGGCTGGGGCTGAGGCTGGGACCTTCGTGCTGAGGCTGAGGCTGAGACCCTCGTGCTGAGGCTGGGGCTGAGACCCACGTGCTGAGGCTGAGGCTGGGGCTGAGGCTGGGACCCTCGTGCTGAGGCTGAGGCTGAGGCCCTCGTGCTGAGGCTGAGGCTGAGGCTGAGACCCTCGCGCTGAGGCTGAGGCTGAGACCCTTGTGCTGAGGCTGAGGCTGAGGCCCTCGTGCTGAGGCTGGGGCCCTCGTGCTGAGGTTGAGGCTGAGGCTGGCGTCCTCATGCTGAGGCTGAGGCTGAGGCTGAGACCCTTGCGCTGATGCTGAGGCTGGGACCCTCGTGCTGAGGCTGAGGCTGGGA
>JAAGEH010000006.1:3112096-3215039 GCA_011751065.1 Lasiurus cinereus
GAGGCTGAGACCCTCGTGCTGAGGCTGGGGCTGAGGCTGGGACCCTCTTGCTGAGGCTGGGGCTGAGGCTGGGACCCTCGTGCTGAGGCTGGGGCTGAGACCCTCGTGCTGAGGCTGAGGCTGGGGCTGAGGCTGGAGCTGAGGCTGGGACCCTCGTGCTGAGGCTGAGGCTGAGACCCTTGTGCTGAGGCTGAGACCCTCGTGCTGAGGCTGAGGCTGGGACCCTCGTGCTGAAGCTGAGGTGCCGAGACCCTCGTGCTGAGGCTGAGGCCCTGAGACCCTCGTGCTGAGACTGAGGCCGAGCGGTGCGTCCTCGGCTCTCGAGCCGCCAGGGCACCTGCCCTCAGAGCCGCACTGGACCTGCAGGAGCGAGCGCCGGTGCTGGTTCCCTTAACCCCTGCGACCCCGCGGCCCTCGCCCCCTCCCCACGTGTGTGTGCTGCAGCTGTGGCAGCAGGAGGAGGTGGGCTCAGTGGGTAGAGCGTTGGCCTGCGGACTGAAAAGTCACTCACGGCAGAGCCCGGGGAGGACTTGCTGCTCCAGACCCACCCGTGACTGATAATTCTCAGGGGGAAAGGGGTGAGGGGTATACAGGGGGAGACTGGACAAAAATCATACACCTATGGATGAGGTCAACGGGAGGGAGGGAAGGGTGGGAGCTGGGTGGAGGGGTGCTATGGAGGGGAAAAAAGAAAAACAAATGTAATAATCGTAATAATAAAGATTTAATTTAAAAAAACAAATAAAAAATAAAAATAAATAAAAAATAAAAATAAATAAAAAAAAGTTCTAATGAGCCCCACCCTTGGGCTCACACTAGCCCCACCTCCTCTGGTTCTGTAAGCTGCAGGAAATTTACATTTTGAACAAACAATGCTGGGCCCTATCCAGCATGCCCATTCCTGCCATTCCTTGTCCTAGTGTGTCAGGGGTCAGAACCAATATGCAGCCCATCCCAGGCCAGGACATTCCTTGAAGCTCCAACATGGGTCACTTTGAGGGAACTCCCCCCCCTGCCACACGTACACACACACACACACACACACACACACGAGATCTGCTCCAATAATCTGCATACCAGCTAAGAGCAGCTGAAAGCAGCTTCCATAGGTTTCCTCCTCTGCAGCTGATTTTATGGGTCTTTCTTGCACAAAGCTGGTATATGAAATTTTGCTGAGGTCCAGTCCTGGAAGTTTCATTTTCTTTTTTAAAATATATTTTTATTGACTTTCAAGAGGAAGGGAGGAGAGTGATAGAACTATTGATGATGAGACAGAATCATTGATTGGCTGCCTCCTGCAACCCCTCACAGGGCATCAAGCCCACAAACCCAGCATATACCCTGAGCAGGGATCAAACCATGACCTCCTTGTTCATAGGTGGTCACTCAACCATTGAGCCATGCCAGCTGGGCTGATCCTGGGAGTTTTACATGATCCCTCCCTATTTTTCACTCCATGACCAAGCTCCATCTGACTCAACAAGTTCTGTGAGCTCTACCTTCAAAAAGTTTCCCAGATCATCCCAGCTCCCTTCATCCTGTCTCCAACCAGCTGGCTACCACCATCCTTTGACTCAGTGCCTACAAGGTCTCCTACTTGGGCTCCTGGCTTCCACTCCTACCCACTATGTTCCATTATCCAGGTAAAATGATTGTTTTAAATGTAAATTCAAATTTCTCCCTGCTTGCAATTCTCTAATGACTCCTTGTGGCACCAGGAAGAGAATCCAGGTCCTTCCCCAGGTCTGTAAGGCCCACAGACCTGGATCCGGTGCTGCTCTGCCTCATCTCCTCTAGCCAGGTTGGTCCTTCTGCCAGAAGAGTTCTGTCCCTGGTTCTGCACAACTGGCTCTTTGTCTCTCACTTGCTGAAATGTCAGCTCTGAGGTGATACTCCCTGAACACCCCATGCAAAGCACCGCCTACCCCATCACCACCCCAACCAGCCCATTAATGTATACTGAAAAGGTGTGGACAGTGATAGCAGGATGAGGGCAGGATGGTCGAATCTATCAAACTGGAAATGCAAAGCCGCTTCCAGGAATCCACCCACAGATGCGCAGGATGACTTGTGAGCCTTGTAATTGTAACTGACTGGAAACACCCTAAACCCCATTGGGAAGGGACAATTATCTGTATACCACACACAAAAAACACATCTCAAAAAACAAGGGAGCTCTAAAGGAACTGGTAAGGAACCATCACCATGGTAAATCAAGGGAAAAAGCAAGGTGCCAGACTGCATTTGGGTAAAAAAAAGAAATACATGTAATTGTGTTCTGTGCCTAAAATATCTATGCACACCTAATTGGTAATGAGGTTTGTCTCTAGCCAGGGAGCTGGGTACTGGGAGATAGGAGTGGGAAGGAACACACTCATCTCTGCATCCCATTTGTGCTGTTTGCATTTCCACCTCAGTCCCCAGTTTACACAAAATAACAACAACGATAATAAATGCCCATCACCCTGATGTGATCTGGCTTATTTATCTGCATGTCTCCTTCTAGTGCTTTCTGAGAACAGGGAACTTGTCTCTGAAGGATGTAATTTCAAATTGAGTAGCCACAATATCATGGGTGCCAGAAACACTACCTCTGGCCAAAAACAAAAACAAACAAAAAAATGTTTCTCTAGCTGCTGCTGAATGCTGGGAATATCATCCTTTCAAGTTTTTCTATTGCAAGAACTACTAGGGCAACTTTTTGACTGGTTGGCCTTCCTTTCCTTATGCAGAGCCCACCAAGCTGGTAGTCATATATGCATGTGATTGCTGGATTGGGGGCTGGCTCCCCTCAGAGATTGTGGGCTCCATAAGGCAGACTCCAGTGCTAGCATGGTGGGTGGGTGGATAGGTGTGGACAGGTGGATGGATGGATGGATGGATGGATGGATGGATGGATGGATGAGTGGATGGATGGATGGATGGATGGATGGATGGATGGATGGATGGATAGGGAACAGATGGATGAATGGATGGATGGGTAGATGGATAGGGGATAGATGGATGGATGGATGAATAGATAGGGGATGGATGGATGGGTGGATGGATGGATGAGGGATGGATGGATGAGTGGGTGGATGGATAGGGGATGGATGGATAGGGGGATGGATGGATAGAGGATGGATGGATGGGGGATAGATGGATAAGTGGATGGATAGAAGAATACCTAAATTGTCTAACAGAGATTCACTTGAGTAATTCCTGTTCTTTTGGTATAGATCATCCATGTATATCTATTGAACATCTACAAGAACCAGATTCCCAGCTGCACACTGGGGTACAGCTATGAACAGACCACAGGAACTTCCTAGATAGAAGGAACTGGGAGAGGGCAAATGCAACACAGCCAGTTACCACACAGTGTAACAGGAGGTGTGACGTGAACTGAGAGGCTTGGGAAGGCTCCAGGAGGAGGCAATGCCCAAGGTGAGAGTAGGGCTAAGAACAAGGCAAGCAGGAGGAGAATCCAAGATGGCAGCATAGGTAAACACCTACACTGCTGCCTCGCACAACAATTTCAAAACTACAACTAAAAGACAGAACAGACATCATCCAGAACCACAGGAAAGCTGGCTGAGTGGAAATTCTACAACTAGAGGGAAAGGGGCTCACGGAGACCCAGAGGGGCTGCAAAAAGCTGAGGTACGGAGATACGCGCTTGTGGAGAAAGCGGGTAACGGCGAACCTGGCTGACTTTCTCTGGCAGAAGGGAGACTGAGACTCTCAAAGGCGTTGAACCCCTTATCCTATGACACTAAACCCCAGATCCAGCCGAAACTCATATGGGGGGAGTTTGGACTGTGAAGGGGAAGAAGTGCACGGAAATTTAGGGGAGTTTAAGTCTGGTGGCGCGCATGGCATTGCGTGCAGAGGACCGACTGCTGATTGTGCTGCTGGCTTTCGGGATTGGGTGGGAGACAGACCCTCCCAAATATGCCACTTCTAACTCCACTAAACCCCAGTTTCAGGCAAAACCCTGGGGATCCAGACTCGTGTGGTTCCGGAGCGCAGGGGAGTCAGAAAGGCAGAGGTCTAGAGGCACTGCGAGAGTGAGTGCACACACACAGGGACCATTCCAGTGATTACCCAGTCACGTGGGACTCGGGGGTCGTGGAGGGAGGGGCCGAAGGGAAGGCAAGGCGGTCCCTTAAGCCCATCCCAAGCTCAACAGAGAGGCTTCTATGGTTTTTC
Source organism: Lasiurus cinereus (assembly GCA_011751065.1). Classification (NCBI taxonomy): domain Eukaryota; kingdom Metazoa; phylum Chordata; class Mammalia; order Chiroptera; family Vespertilionidae; genus Lasiurus; species Lasiurus cinereus. The sequence goes on from JAAGEH010000006.1 coordinate 3,116,288, forward strand.
AAGTCTGGTATCATAAGGCTGAATCCAACACAGAAGTTCTCCCAGCCTAGTGAAAATGCCGAGACAAGGGAAGGGATCACAAACAAAAGAAATGGAGGAAAACAAACGACTGGATATAGAGTTCAAAACCATGCTTATAAGGTTTTTCAAGAATATCCTAGAAAAGATGGATAAATTTAGCGAGTCCCAAGAGGAGGTGAAAAAGGACCAACTAGAGATGCAAAAGATCCAACTAGAGATGGAAAAGGACCAACTAGAGATGATAAAGGACCAAATAGAAATTAAACATACACTGACTGAAATAAAAAATATTATACAGCAGATGAGCGGAAGGCAAGAATCAAGTCAAAAACTTGAAATATAAAGACTCAGAAAACACTCAACTGGAAAAGCAAGAAGAGAAAAGAATCCAAAAATCTGAACATAATGTAAGGAGCCTCTGGGACAGCTTCAATCGTACCAACATTAGAATTGTGGGGGTGCCAGAAGAAGAGAGAGAGCAAGATACTGAAAACCTATTTAAAGAAATAATGACTGAAAACTTCCCACATCTGGTGAAAGAAATAGACTTACAAGTCCAGGAAGCACACAGAACCCGCTATAAAAGGAATCCAAAGAGGACCACACCAAGACACATCATAATTAAAATACCAAGAGCAAAAGACAAAGAGAGAATATTAAAAGCAGCAAGAGAAAAACAGTTCATTACCTACAAAGGAACACCCATACAACTGTCAGCTGATTACTCAACAGAAATGATGCAGGCCCCACGGGAGTGGCAAAAAATATTCAACGTGATGAATAGCAAGAACCTACAACCAAGAATACTCTATCCAGCAAAGCTATCATTCAGAAGTGAAGGGCAGATAAAGAGCTTCACAGATAAGAAAAAGCTAAAGGAGTTCATCAACTCCAAACCAGTACTATATGAAATGCTAAAAGGTACTCTTTTAGAAGAGTAAGAAGAAAAAGGTAAAAGACAAAAAATTATGAACAACAAATACATATCTATTAAGTGAATCTAAAAATTAAGTGAATTAAAAATTTGATCAACAGAATAAACTGGTGAATATAATAGAATCAGGAGCACAGAAAGGGAATGGATGATAATTCTCAGGGGGAAAGGGGTGAGGGGTGTACAGGGAAAGACTGGACAAAAATTATACACCTATGGATGAGGTCAATGGGAGGGAGGTAAGGGCAGAGGGAAGGGTGGGAGTTGGGTGCAGGGGAGCTATGGAGGGGGGGGGGAGAGAAACAAATGTAATAATCTGAATAATAAAGATTTAATTATAAAAAAAAAAGAACAAGGCAAGCAGGTGAGGTGGTAGGAGATAGAAGAAACCTTGAAGGCTGAAAGACAAGCCATGGGAAGGGAGGCAACAATAACAGGGGCCCTGAAGGCTAAGTCAATGCAACAATAACAGGGGCCCTGAAGGCTGAGCCAATGCAACAATATCAGGGGCCCTGAAGGCTGAGCCAATGAGACTGAGCTGGAGACTGAGCAGGGACCTTGAGCTCACAGGCCCCACCTCCCCACTACTCTGCAAAAGGAGGAAGGGGCAGGGTGCACTGTGAAGACACCCAGGGGTTTCTCTCCTTCTCTTCACTCCCTTCCTTCCTTTTCCGCTCACTTCTCTTTTATTGAGCACTTACTGTACCAGGCACTGAGCCACGCACTCTGCTCGAGGTAGAACATTCATCTCTCAGAATATGTCTATTTCTAGCTCCTTCCTAGCAGGCTAGGACACTGAAGCCCCGAGTGTCCTACCTAGTAACCTTCCTTTTGCTGCCTGTCTCCCAAGGACAGGATTCTGGAGTGGTTTCTCCATCTGTAAAAGGGGGCTTATAATTCCTACCTCCTACAATTGTTTGGAGAGTGTCTACTGGCAAGATCATGGCTGACATTCTGAGTTCTAGAGGCTGCCTCACTAGGCCACTTCAACCCAGCCTCTGGTGCCTTTATTTTTGTTTATTTGTTTTTAATATATTTTTATTGTTTAATATTTTTATTGATTTCAGAGAGGAAGGGAGAGGGAGAGAGAGATAGAAACATCAATGAAGAGAGAGAATCGTTGATCAGCTACCTCCTTCACTCACTGTACTGGGGATGGAGCCTGCAACCTGGGCATGTGCTCTTGACCAAAATTGAACCCAGAACCCTTCAGTCCTCAGGCCAATGCTCTATCCACTAAGCAAAACTGGCTAGGGCTATCTTTAATAAATTTTTATTGATTTCAGAGAGGAAGAGAGAAAGATACAAAAACATCAATGAAGAAAATCAGTGATCAGTTGCCCCCCTGCATGCCTCACACTGGGGATCGAGCCCGTAGGTATTTGCCTTGACCAGGAATTGAACCATGACCTCCTGGTTCATGTAGACGCTCAACCACTGAGCTATGCCAGGTGGATGCCTCATCTATTAAATGGGCTAAATTGACATAATGCAGGTGTATTTTTTCTCTTTCTATAGGTTCTTTGTTTTACAGTAAGCATCAGATTTTGTGTGTGTTTTTACTAAACCTAGTGTTTTTATAGATTTGAGAGCAGGTTTTGTTTGTTTTGAACACACACAAGTTAAAGCATTCAAACTGGCTCTAGGTGGGCAACTCAGTTGGTTAGAGTGTCATCCTCATACACCAAGGTTGTGGGTTTGATCCCTGGTCAAGGCACATACAAGAAGCATCTAAGGCATGCATAAATAAATGGAGCAATAAATCAACGTTTCTCTCTTTCTCTCTCTCTCCAAAATCAATAAATAAAAATGTAAAAAACAACAACATTCAAACTGGACAAAATGAGTAGAAGCTCTGTCCCCTGGTCCCCTGCCCAGAGGGACCTCTCAGAGGGGTCTCATCTGTCCTCCTAAAGATATTCTAAGTGTATACAGGCATGTAATGTCTCTTACTTTTGTCAACAATAAAAAAAAGAAATTGTTTGTGACACTTTAATTCATTCTGTCATCAGGTGAACTAGCCAGCAATAAGAGTTGAGAAAATTCTGTCTTTCTGAAGATTTTCTTAAATGGCTGGTGGAACAACATCTCCTGCTAACAGAAAATAAGTATTTTCAGGCCAAAGAGGAAAAGAACCAGGAGGGAGGGAGGTTTCCGTAGATGGGTGGGGTGAGGTTGGGGAGGCTACCTCCTCTCCTCCAGGCAACTGCTGCAGGTGAGAAACCTTAGCACCAAATCCAAAGCTAGGAACCAGTTGCTCAAGAAGGCAGGTCTTTCCCTGTCTCTGGGGAACCTTGCATACACTTCCTTTATTCATTTATTTAAGCATTTATTTATTCACTTAACATCTACTCATATATATATACACTATGGCATTTCTTTTCTTATTTATAAAAGTAATGCATATTTGTCTCTAAAAATGTTATAGCATATAGAAACAAACCAGGTAAAAAGTGAACCAATAGCCCTAACCAGTTTGGTTCCAGACTGTGAACTCAAGGGGATGTGCAAGAGGCAGCTGATCAATGTTCTCTCTCATTGATGTTTCTGACTATCTCTCTCCCTCCCTCTCTGTAAAAATCAATTATATATATATATATATTTTTTTTTAAGTGAACCAAGAATCCACCACAGAAATAAATTCTCTTAACAGTATAAGTAATGCTTCCAGATTTTTGTCCTACATTTAGAGCAGCATTTCTCAACCTCTGGACTATTGAGTTTTGGAACAGATCATTCCTTATTGCGAGGAGCTGTTCTGTGCATTGTAGTCCTTGGTCCCTACTCACTAGATGAATGTAGTGTCTATTCATTCATCCATCTACCCAACTTTCCTTTTAACCACCCAACTGTCCATCCATCACCCACTGTGCTAATGTCTAGATATGCCAGAGATAAAGCTGCCTGGAGCCTGCCTTGTGGAGCCCACACTCTGTTAAGGGAGCCAGACCTCAGTCCAACAATCACATGCACACCATATGTACCAGCTTAGCTAAGAGAACAGGGAACAGACTCCCTTCTGGTGGGTCAGCTCTGGATGCTGAAGAGGCTCAAGAGAAAGGCTGTTTGCAAGAACCACCCAGACACCCCACCCTAGGCCCACTCAGCCTGTGATTTAACACAGATGCCTACTGATGGCCATGCTGGGCATTGACTTGTCAGTGCATGATGAGAGCTGGGGGCAAGACGGACATGCTGCCTTCCCTGGTGGGCTTGAGGGTCAGCTGGAGGAGCCAGACAATTGAACCAGAAGGAATCCTTTTGTGATTCCTATATCCTAGACCCAGAATTTCTGATCCAGTAGATCAAAGACAGAGAGGCATCCATATATAATCCTTTCAAGAGCCTCTGGTGTGACCCGTCAAGTTAAGTGGCCACTGTTCTGAGATATCAATGTTGGGATACCTAGAGGTTTCCAGTGAAATACAGTAAACAAATAGAATGAAGAAGCAAAAGAGACCTCCAAGAATTTAGGATTTGCTTTGGACAGAGATATTGGGGTGACTCCTTCCCCAGAAGCTGAAAGATCAGGTCATTGGCTAATGCTCTTGCCACCAGGAAACAGTAGTGAGCATCATTGTAGTTAAGAAGGAACAAGCAGGGAAATGTTTCATTTAACAGTAAAGAGCCTCTGTGATGTCAGATGGACCTGACCTGACAATCAGACCACAGAGGTGGCTTGCTCATTCTTTGTGGATACCCAAGGTTTAGAAAAGAACCCACAGAAAGATCGATGGGGAGAAAATAACAAAGGGAAAAAATACTTTCCCATTATACTTATTTCGTAGTGTGCCTTGACAAAATGCTATAAATTGGGCAATTTAGGACAACAGAAATTCTGGAAGTTAGAATCCAACATCCAGGGCCACGCTTCCCCTGAACACTGTAGGGGAGAATCCCTGGCCTCTTCTGGCTTCTGGTGGTGGCCTGCAATTCTTTGAGTTCCTTGGCTTGTGGCTGCAATTCTCCAATCTGTCTCTATTGTTACACGGCTTCTCCTCATGTGGCTATGCTGCCTCTTCTCCTCTTCTTGGAAGGACACAAATGATATTGGAGTAAGGCCCACTGTTCTCCAAATGTGACCTCAATTTAATTACCAACAACCCTATTTTCAAATGAGGTCACATTCTGAGAGGTTAGTGCTTGGGTGTAGCTTTTTTGGAGACACAATTTAACCCATAACACCCATGAAGTACCAAAAACTTCTAGTCTCATCAAGGGCCAGATGCCAAGATACCCTCTTCAACCCATCAACTCTCACTTGTGACTGTCATTCCTTAAATCGAAGATCTTTCCTTGGAAAATGTGGAGAAATCACAAGGAACACCCCATATATCATGGAAAAAACACTGAGATTTGACCTTGTAAACATTGTTACAATGCTATTTCTTGAAGAGGTCCCTGGAATTATCAAATCCACTCATTTCCCATGTTTTTTCTTCTACTCCTCTCCCTCATAAAGATGTTATTTTTAAGAGCAAGGAAATTTCAGTGCTCACGATAGTGCCAAAAACAGCAATATTTCATGAGACTATGAACACCAATGTAATAGTAATTTTTTTAAATCAAGAAGTCAAGTTTTGTGTCTGCAAGCTTATTCCATATTATTGGTGGACAAAGACTTTTCATGGTACACAGGCTTTGCATTAGTAGACCTTGGCATGATGCCAGTCTGAGTTGGCAAAACCAGGAAGGGGCCAGATTTTGAAGGCTTCCAGTGTCACTAAGCCTCCCCTCCCAGCACAGTGGCTTTTGAATTTCAGAGAAGCAAATGAAGATTGTGTACTGGAAAAAAAATCCAAGGTATAGTGCTATCTGGGAAAGGAAAGTCAACAATTCTCTTATCATCGAGGATGCAACATCATCAAGGATGCAAGAGCACCCATAGGAAGAGCACACTCGCGCATTGCAGCATCAAAATTTCGAGAGCAAACCTATGTCTCACTCCAGGGAAAGCCCTCACCACCCACTGAGCTCAGGCACTGGAGAAGGCATTTGCTAAGGGTCACTGCATCCCAGGATAGCAGAGAGGTCCCTCACTTGGAAAGCACACTTAAAGGAGCCTCAGGCAGTTTTGCCTCTGGGACCACTGGGGGCTACTTTCCAGGTTCTCCTCCCACTTACAAAGACAAATTAAATGGCCACCTGATGATACCTCTCTACCCAGCACAAGGGAAAAGCTGGAGAAATACTCAGAAGTTAACAGAAGTGACAGCAACCTCTTTGGGAATTGACAACACCTGGTAGATAATGTTTTCCCCAGGAAACTAGACAATGGGTCTCAGAAGCCACCAACCCTCAAGCATTGAGCTTGAATAGTTTCTGTCTTTCACCCACTCATGACCCTATCCTAATTTGTTTTTTAACATTGAAACACAGAAACTTCAGGTCTCAGAGCTTACCCTGACACCAAACCCTTCCCGCCAAAAGAATGATGGCCATTGTTATGGAATCGTTGAAAATGAGAAACAGACTCATCTTTCCTAACCCTCAACGTAAACTGTGTGCACATGGAAGATAAAACCACCGTGAAGTGCTATTGAAAACACCCTCTGACCTCCCAGAGAACCTGAACTCGGGCTGTCTGCGGGGCAGGGACATCTTGGAGGTGCCAGGTGCCTGGATGGGCAAGTCTCCAGTCAACAGATGCAGTCCTGCTCAGACATCTCTGTCATTAATGGAATTCTAGAAGCGTGCCTTCAGACAATGATGGGTTTTCCTTCAGTGCAACCAGGGGAGAAAAGGGAGAATCGTCATGCTTCTCCCAAAGAGCAGACTTCAACGGTGCACATGCCTTAATACAAAGCCCAATTTCAAACAGCCAGAGTTGAACAGGACAGGGCAAAGGGGAAAAAGAGAAAGAAGCGCCATCTCACTAACACAAGGCTTGAAACAAAAAATCACCCCAGCCGATGGGAAGCAGAAGTCCACCAATCCCGATGCATGTCCACCACGGGAACTGGAGGGGCTCTAAGCACTCTTCTCTCAATCAGCAAGAGGCTGTTGGTGGTCTAGGAGGGACCTTTTGAGGGGACTTGGTTGTTGGCATGGTATCAGCTCAGGTGTTGAGAAGAAAAACCTGTCCTTATTGTGCACTGGGCCCAGGGGAGTCAGTGGCTGTCTATGGACTTGCAGAGGGAAGGAAGAGAAAGAACTGAGCACGAGCCAGGATAAGCCCTGCTTATGACTCACTTCAGTGCTTGGTGGACTTTGGGATGTTTCCAGAACATTGTCTGCATTGCAATTCAGCACAGCTCCTAAAAGCCAGAAGCAGGTTAAGATGCATATAACAAAATAGTCCTTTTACTTTCTGCCCTTTGCCCCCATAACTTCCTTTTAACACCTAATATCTCATGCCTTGATTGAGAAATAACTGCCAACAGAAGACTTTTTAGCTGCTCTGAAGCAAAGCAATTGTGATTTTTGACATGTCAACCAGATAAATCGAACTAAATGAGAACGTTCAGGGCCAAGTACAGGCTGCCAAGAGCAAAGTATTAGGTTGGCAGAGTTTAAGTTACTTAACATCCAATGCCAACATTAAGTCAGGAATTGCTGGGCACTTGGTAGTTATGCATTAAGGATTATGAGACTGGAGTTGAAGAAAAGGCCTTATCCACTGTGGAAAACCCTCTGCTCCCACTTCCCTTTGAAGCCCAGCCACTCGTGCCAAATTATAAACACATCACTTCCTGGAGGACATGCCAGGCCACTTCAACTTGAAACTAAGTCCTGATGGTGTGCATCCAAGATCCTCAAGAAAATCCAGCAAGTTCACAGGCCCTGCCAGACTCCTCTGCTCTGGAAGCAGAGGACAAGAGACGCAACCTCTGATTTTCTGAGCAGACTAAATGATCAGCATGCCATGGATAGATCCACATTCCTGCACCCCCAAACGTGAACTTCGGCTGATTGAAAACGATCATGAAAACAATGAGCCTACACCTCCATGGCTTGTATTTGATTGAATGCCAAGTCCTCTTAAGGAATGTCTGCCCAAGGAGCACCTACAATCGTTTCCATTCTCAGTATATTTTGAGGTGGCAACTTGGCCAGAGTAGTGTTTCTCAACAGGGCAGCCTTACACTAGAGACGTTATTCCCAAACTGTCGGCACCTCTCACTATTGTCAATAAACTGGCCCTCACACCCCTTGTGGTGAGGTGGCCCTATATTGCAGCTGAGGGCCGCTGGTAAGCACAGAACCTGGGGCAGCTGAGCAGTCTTGCAGAGCAGAGAAAAAGGAAACTCCTGACTTCCCTTGACTTGCAATCTTCTTATTCAGTCCTCTGAACTAAACCAGTCAAACCATAAACAGCTCAGCCCATTGCTCCACTCATCTTAGAGACTTTAAACAATCAAGTCATCACCAGACTGCGACAGCTTCTAAAGAGAATACTTTTTATTGTACAGGTATCATATACATAATTTAATGTGTGAACATTTACAGGCATGGAGTTCAATTTCAAATCTCCATGGAATCCCATACACTGCACTGCACACTCCTGTTTGGGATTAGCCCAACAGGAATGAGACACAAAGTTATCACTTTGTGAACACAGAGCTTCAATTAAATAGAACAAAGCTGAGGATCCTAATTTGTAACACCCTGTGTACATATCAATAAAACCTAAAGATGTGTTTTAGATGACCCCATCACCTTTAAAAGTTATTAAAATGCAACCCCATTTCTCAAAAAGTCACTAAGAAGTGCACCCGTATTTACAGACCCGATTAAATTATGCATAAATAAAATCTGTACACGAGACACACCGTTTCTCAAAATAACAGCGCCTCCTCTGGGACCTGGGGGTGACAGGCAGCAAAAAATGCTTCATGCCTACCCTTTTCAAGTTTACTCAAATCACCAAGATATGAAATAAATATGCAAATAAAGCTTTACTACCTTAAAGGAACATGTCATTTCAAAGAATCTCCCACTTGAAGAGTTAATTTTCAAAGTTAAAAATAAACAAATAACATAAAATCAGCAGGCTTTGTTTCTACGTGTTTTGTAAAACCCAAAAGTCCCTTTTGAACAAGGGGATTTTTTATGTGTTCAATACCACCTATTGATTAGTTGCTAAGCAGAGTCTGCCTCCTACTGAATGTAGGATTTGATATCTGAAGATGCTAGATAAACACTTTTTTCTAAAAATAAAGTTAGTGGGCAGAAAGCCAGCAATGACCTTAACACTGAAAGTTATTATTGATTTGAATCACATGGGTTTGACATTTCAACAGCTAAGCATGTGGGGTTTTTGTTAGCCCAGGGGATGGATTTAAAAGGCTTGAAAACTTGTAGCACCACTTTCAGAGACAGAAAAAAATGGGGTTCGAAATAAAACATAAGCTTAATGAACAGAGCAACAGTACTTGTCACCTTTTGATCACTTGTCCAGAGTTAAGGAGACGCTTCAGCGCCAGAGAAATACTAAGGACTCCCAGAGGGCAGGTTCAACTCCAGAGGCCAACGGAGGCTTTTCAATGGGAAAGCAAGTAAAAACTCAACTTGTCCCTCTGGGCCGAGGAGTTTCCCAATCTGTGCTGGTGAGAGTGGTTTTGGAGATTATTTTCCTCTTATAGACTCTTCGTCCCTTTGTTTCCTCTGTTTCATTTCCTATGCTTCTCCATCTTCTCCAAGGTCTTGCTGGAATCGGCTGCACTCTGGTCTGCGGGATTCATGTAGGATTTCTCTATGATAACCAAAGCCTCTTTTATGTAGTTCTGCACAGCAGACACGGCAGCACAGATGGCCTGGCTGCCAAACCCGTGGGTAATCAGGCTGAAGTGAGATAGGCAATTCTGAATGTTCGCCTCCAAGACCGGAGCCGGCCGGTTGTTCCCATTGGGTGTTCGGTCTTGGTTGAGAAGGTCAGTGAATTCTTTACACACTTGCCTGTGAACATAACACACACCTGTGAGCTCAATCTAATTCTTGACAGGAGTTGAGGATAACACCCGGGAGGCAATCAGAGAACTGGCTGGCCTAAGCCAACGCAGGAGGCTTTAAACTAATACTAATGTAATAGCTAACTGCCTCACTTAGTACCTAATATGTGCTAGTCAACTCTTTTAAGCACTATCTTTTTAATCCTCAGTGATTAGAAGATAACAGTTAAGCCAGTCAGCAGCCAAGGTCATCAGGTGGGATCAAGATCCAGCACTAAAAAGTTAAGGGACAGTTTGTGCTGGGCCAGTTCAAGAAACCAATTCATCAATTCAGAGAGTCACACATCTCCCTGAAAATCACTTTTATCCGGACTGGTTCACTGTGCTCCCTCCCTTTTGCCCATTTTCTACTGGACTCGTTCTGCTTCATTTCACATGATTTTTAAACCAATTTACTGCTGGTTTCCATGAGAAATCTTGCAGCTGCAGTAAGTGGGTTTTGAGACATTTAAATTGCCCACTTGTCTCCTGCAAATCCAGTCATCACTACATTTAAGAAACAAAAGTCGTTAAAAGGAGGCAGAAGAGACACAATCGTTACTGGAAGTGACAAAACAAATAATCTTTTCAACACATTTTTTTAAGATATGCAAATATGATCAGGAAAGGGTAGGTTAACTATTTTGAGCACAACAGCTAAACAGCTCAAAAGACATTCACTACAATGCATTTGTTCATTTCACCTACTCTTTCCAGGTATTTGACTTTTAAAAAGAGCTCCTTGTCATTTTCACTTGCTCCCCACCCTAGCTTATTCAACCAGCATTTTTCTTGAGCACCAGGGGCTGGGGCTGGGCCCTCAACTTCAAGGTCACAGTAAGTCATCTATATACTTACTGTGCGGCCAGTAGCATGTTCTTCCTCGTTGCCATCTCATTCCGTCCTCCAACATGAGGTCTAATTAAGTACTCGGCCACCGGTTTACTAGGAAACTCAGCTTCACAGACATAGGCAAAATCCCGAGCCAAATGAACAGCCTCCCCTAGAATCATGGAAGATATTAGGGTGTACAGATGCTCTCCTGTCCCCCTTTTAGGCACTGTCACTCAGTCACTGCAACCTCACTGAAATGACAGACATGGCCCTAGCTAGGTGGCTCAGTTGGTTGGAGCGTTATGTGATACACTGGAAAGGTTGAGGGCTCAATTCCTGGTGGGGAAGTGTGTGGGAGGCAACCCATCAATGTTGTTCTTTCTCCTTTCCTCTCTCTCAAAAATAAAAGAAATCGTAGTCAACAGGGGCAGCACTCCAGCTGATGCGGTGAATCCTAAAATGTGAGGACCACAGTCCCCAAAACTTTAAACTACACCTGAGCAATGCTCACCAGTCCCCTTGCTCAACTTGAAGGGATTGACCTTGAAACACACCCATGCTTACTTGATAGTAAAATAAGTTATCTTTGTGGAGAAGTAGTAAAATTTAAAGAGTATATCTGACAACAAACTAGTCGCTTCTCTTCATGAAACTGTTACAAAATCTTTGACCCAGAACTTTCTTTTTAAACTAGGGCACACCATTACGGAAGAAGCCAAGTTTCTAGAATGTTTCTTTAAGGGCCCTAACTACCATCTTCGTCCAAGATACTGGGGAGCAGAAAGAGAGAAAACCAAGAGTCACCTCCCCCGCCTCAGGCAAGCCCAGTGGGGACTGGAGACTGCAGACTGAACACTGAGAGGCAGGTGGAGCTTTCAGAAGCCCAAACCATGCACCCTTCATCTACTAGCCTCTGAGGACTTTCCTGAATCAGGCAGGATCCGAGAACCATTGTTCTGGCACTTTCTTATTCATACCCCTACACTAGGCTAAGAAACCTGAGTGAGGACGCATTTATGTGCCACACACAGAATACACTACCATTTGCCATGCGGACAGCTCGTCTCCAACAGGCAGTTAACAGGCAGCTCCTTTCTCCTTAACACTGACCTCAGAGACACTCACAGAAAGGTGGAGTAGGGCCCTGCCAAATGTTCAACAGATTGCCTGGCTACTAGCCCTAGCCAGGTTGCTCAGTCAGTGGTTAGGGCGTTAGACCACAGACTGAAGGGTCTCAGGTTCAATTCTAGTAAAGGACACATATCTTGGTTGTAGGCTCCATCACTAGTTCCAGGAGCCTGCAAGAGGCAACCAATGGATGTGTTTCTTTCACATCGATGTATGTCTCCCCCTCCTTTCGCTCTCTCTAAAAATCAATGGAAAAATCCCCTTGGGTGAGGATTAACAACAAAAAAAAGATGGCCTGGCTACCAGGACACCCCCAGTGCCCTGCTGACTGGGTGAGGGGCTTGAGTGGCTGGAGGCTACAGGATAAGCCTGCCAGTGTGTCCCAAGCCACTTTCCCCTGCAAGTTTTGTTTTGTTTTAATTATTTCACCTTTTCTCATCCCATATTTCATCCTTGCTACTTTCCAACCTAGGCAGTGCAGACCCATTCAATAAACTGAAATACCACCTCCTAGGATTAGGGAAAGGGACTACCTGTGGGCCCCAACACTTTTAAATGAGCACAGGAATTATGAGTTGAGCTAGTCCCCTTTATAAGGGCTTCTCTTTGCTGACCACAATCCCAATATTCCACAACTACAATAACCAGAAACCATACTTCTGTGTCCACCCATAAGCAGCTAAGCGCTTTAAAATATATTTTTATTGATTTCAAATAAAATCAGAGAGGAAGGGACAGATAGAAACATCATTGATTGGCTGCTGTCTGCATGCTTCCCACTGGGGATTGAGCCCACAATCCCCATGTGCCCTGACTGGAAATTAAATTGGGACCTCTTAGTTCATAGGTCCACTCTCAACCACTGAACAACACCAGCTGGGTACAGCTAAGGTTTATAAAGGTACTAGAGGCCCGATGCATGAAATCCGTGCAAGGGGCTTGGCCCTCCCAACCACAGTGGCTGCCTCGGCCCTCGTTACCCTGGCTTGATCCAGAAGGTTGTCCAGCTGTCCAGTTTAATTAGCATATTATACTTTTATTACTATAGAAGGAGAAGAAAATCCACTGCATCTTCAAAAACTGGGTCATTTAACAGACAATGTCTCTACATCCTATAGTTTGATTTCTAAGTTAGGAAAACTCATTTCTTTTTTGAACTGGTCTCCTGGAAAACCCAGAACCGAACATTTAGCAGGCAGATATTTGACAAAAAGCACTGTAATTCATTGTGATGAACTTATGACCATGCAAATCACCTTCATCTCGCTCTACTCTTGGCCAAGTTAAGAGGTGTTTTTAAACCTTTCTTAAGAGAAATAGTAAAGGCATAACACAGCAAAGGAAAAGCACCAGAAAATGCCACTGACCTTCTACTAAAGACGTCAGGAGCGTGACATGTGCAGCCTTCCGTCTGCCGGCTGGAAGATTCAGCCCAATCTTATCCAACTTCTCCCGCAAGGACCGGCCTCCATTTTTAGACTTGGCTCTGCATACAAGAGAGTTGACTATGACTATTCTCAAGAAAGCACATTTTAAAACTGTCAATTCCTAGACTGCCATCAAAACTAAAATTCAAAAAAAAAATGGCTGTCTACTACATTATATGGATCAGGGTGTTCTCATTAATTAATCCCTGTAAATGCAAAAACTATTCTTAGCATGGCCAGCATTTTCTTTTTTTTTAATCAGGGTATTGCAAGCTGTACTGCAGCTGATAGATTTTCACTTGTAAAAACTGCAGCAGCTCCCAAAAACAAGTCCCTAGGGGGATAAAACCCCTGGAGCTTCTCTTCTCTTAATTTGGAGGCCACCACTTCACGCATGGAATAAATTCTAACCAAATGATAATCGTTAGCGCTGTTTTAGCACCTCCTCCTACATTTGGCACTTTCTAAAAGCAAAAGATACTAAAACTCTCTGAGCTAATTAGAATTCAGTGTTAGGTCTCAAAGTTACATAAATGTTAAAAATACCTCCCACTGCTTTCATATAGCCACCTTCAGCCACCAGGCGCTGAATATGCCCCATATACCTTCTGAGAACACCTCCCAGTAATGAGGCATTTAAGCACTCAGGTGGAGATAATCGCCTCTGGACTTCGGCAACTGTCACTTTGTATTTCGATGTGGAGCTCAGGAGGGACAATCTTCCAGGGACGGAGCAGAAGACCTCACTGGGGTTCATCACAGCCCCCACCAGCTCCTTCTGACAGGGGAGACTCAACGGGTTCTTGGTCATTGAAATGGGACCTGTAAATGAGGATTAGAAGTGCAGTCTTCAGAACTGCATGAAAGCAAAAGATACTTTTTTTTTTTTGAACCACTAACCAATACCGAATGAGCTCTTTAAACAAATAACATTGCATGTAGGGCTATAAAGTGCAGATTTTTCTAAAGCCTTAATCTTCAAAAATAATCAAATCTGAAATTCAACAGTTAGCACCATGGGAAGTTAATTAGTCAAGATCCCAAGCATGGAGAGATTTTTAATCGATAGTCACTGTTAAAAAAAATCTGCTTAATTAGGACATTTGTTTTCAAAAGACAGCTTTGATACTAAATAAATGGTATTTTCTTCTTCCTCAAGAAACAACCAAAATCATAGGACAAACTCAGATCCTTTGCCAAAACCTTTAGTGCAACAGCAAGTTTTTAAATACAAACAAAACTTTTCTGTTATAAATTTACTGGGAAATTTGGTGTATCTTCTGAGTATTAAAAAAAAAAAAAAAAAACTTCCCCCCAACTGATTTCAAGCAGTTTAACTTCCAAGTAACAGACCGTAACTACCTCTAATTTAGGCCCCCTCCATTTCCTAAAACAGCCAGACTGGTAATCCTATCAAGCACATTACTTAATTCTGAGAGCCACTCACTTACCAAATACAATAATCCAATTTTCCAAATCCCACCCCTCTTTTCCTGCATAAACCCAGCCTCCGACAGATCCCGGACCTGATGCTTTTAGGGCTATTTGGTAGGCCAGACTGTTTCAAAATGCTTTTTTACAGGTCAGAATTAAGGATCCTTGCCATATGCATATTTGAAATGGACAATAAAGATCACATCAACTCATTGACAATTAAAATTGTCTCAACCAACCATACAACTAAGGCCCTGGTGTTTTTGTTTGTTTTCAAATCAAATCTCACTTCAGAGACTCTCTGTTAAAACATGGTAAAAACACCCTGGAATTAAAGGAGTAACATATATCGGAATTCATTTAGGTGGGAAAGAAATCCCCTTTCTTCTCACTCCTAAAATCTGCCTTCCCAGAGTTCTGGTCCCTTCCACCACAAATGTCCCAAGATAAGCCACCAAATGCCCCACCTTGCCATTAAGTTAATCGCAACACCGGTAAGAGTCAGTACACAAGGCCCTGTGTGGCCCTACCTTTTCGAATCACAGTCTGATCGTGCAGAAGCAGGTGCTGCTCATCCACGATCTGGGGGAGAAATGACAAAGTTTCAAGTTCCGGGGTGCCTGGGCAGGGGGGCTGGGATAGTCGGGGCAGGAAGGGGCAAGACCCTAACTGCGCTCACCTGCACCTCGTCCATCTGTTGCCCCATGTCATGAAGGCCCAGGTTCTCCGCCAGCCCCGCTGCGTCCAGGGCGTGCGCGTGGGGCAGCAGCAGGTCCGAGCGGCGGAAGCCATCCCTGCGGCCGCTCACAGCGCCACCGTCTAGCCCGGAGAGATGGGGTAGGAGGCCGGCCGGGCGCCCGTGGTGCGAGGGCAAGCCAGCAGCCTCCTGGCTCTGGCGGCCCGGCCAGGCCTGTGGCTGACTGCCGGCGGGCGCTGGTTGGTGCAGGGGGTTGATGGCAGCGTACGCTTCTCCCAGATGCGAGTAGGGGTCTGCAGACTGGGAGTAAGTCAGCGGCTGGTAAGGAGGTGGAAAGTAGGGTGGTGGCTGGAATTCGGCGACTCCGGTATGGGAGAGGGGCGGCGCAGGGCTGTAGAGATGCTGCCCGGCCGAGGAGATGTGGGGGAGACGCGGGTTCCCATTGCTGCTCCCATCCTGGCGATCCTGGGAGAAAGACGCCGACACCCGGTTAGAGCGAAACCCCGCTACCGCGAACCGCCACCGCCGCTGCGCTGAGCCGAGCCGGGCGCTCCCCGGACCCAACGCCCCAGCCCGGATCCAGCCCGCGGGCCTGCCCTCGGGATGGAGGGCTCCAAGCAGCAATGCGCCCCAGGGATTTCGTCGTGAATCGAGAGTCTGCGTAGGAAAGGGAGACTGGTGAAAGACCTGTGGGGGCGCGCCCTCGAAGCCCGGCAGCGAATCTCCAGGCGCTCCGACGCCCGAGGCTCTCCAAAGCGCCACGTCCGAGCTCCAGGCCCCGGAGGAAGTCGGCACGCGGCGCACTCGGTGCAGGGCGCTCTCACTCACCAGCCCGCACATGTTCGCGTCGCCAAGCAAAAGAACGTGGGGAGGCGGCGTGTGCGGATAAAGCGCGCAGCGCGGGAAGTGCGCATCTCCCCCGCCCCAGGGAATTTCTTTTCCACGCCCTCAGGACAAAGACCTCCGGGGAATGACACTCCCTAGCAGGGCCTGCCACCCAGCGCCGCGAAATGACTCCAGAAGGAATGGGAGCGAGGAGAAAAGCGCCGCAGCCGGAGCTGTCCTCCCTGCTAGCGTGTCCCGACCAAGTGCGGATAGAAGTGAGGCGCCAAATCTGC
This sequence comes from Lasiurus cinereus, assembly GCA_011751065.1. Lineage (NCBI taxonomy): Eukaryota > Metazoa > Chordata > Mammalia > Chiroptera > Vespertilionidae > Lasiurus > Lasiurus cinereus. Next base: position 3,132,811 of record JAAGEH010000006.1, read on the forward strand.
CAGGCCACGGTCCGTGTCCCCACAAACCAAGGCACAGAGCGACAATTAAGAACCCCGAAACTGGACAACTTTGCGTGCTCACATCCCCTTGCCCCACAGCTGTCCGACTTAATTCCTAAGAGATGTGTCTCCTACTGCTACGGGGGTCACGGGGTAGTGGGGGACCAGGAGAAACATGGCACTGTCGCCCCCTAGTGGGAGAGCCCGGGGGTGCTAGACAGGGGCAGCCCCTCCAGGTGTGGAGGCCGCGGTGGGCTCTCGCGGGCCCCCGGCCCTGCTCCGCTCTCCCAACGCCCGGGCTCAGGCCTCCCGCCACCTGCGTCGTCTTCCTCTTCCCGCTCGCCACCTCCCTCCCTCCCACTCTCCGAAACTCTAGCTCAACCTGTCCGACAGGCTGGAGCACTCCGAGCGCTTACGGCCCCATCTGGCCTCAGCACCACCCCCCTCAACACTCCCCAGCCCCCACTTCTCTTAACACCAAACTTATGTTTTCTTCTTTCCCCGAGAAGGTAGCGGGGCTGGTGAAAGCCGGCCTGGGAGGAGACTCCGCAAAGGGCAGGTAGGACACCCATTTGGACGGAGATTTCGTGCGTAAAGCCGCGTCTAAGGACGGGTTGTGGACCAGCGCTCTTCCGAGAAAACGGGAAGAAGGCGGCTTTGCTTCGCTTTAAACTGACCGGTAAGCTTTGTGGGTGGGATTTGCCATTCTCTTTCCAGGCCCCGCTCTTTAGGAAAAGGCCCGATTCAGGAAGGGGTCCCCGGAGAAAACGACTAGGGAATGTCCAGAAAAGGGGACCCCGTCCCATCGCGGGGCAGCGGCGGGTGTCTGCTTGCTGCTTCTGCACCCTTGCTTGCCCCCAGCCTCGGCCCAGCGGCCCCCGCCTCCCAGACTGTACTGGGGCGGGGCCGGGCTACACCGTGCCCAGCTCACCTCGCAGTCCTCTTCATACTTGACATTATCGGTTATTTTCCACAACATGGCGTCTTGGGTCCCCCAAAACAGTCGCCAATTAAATCCAGGTTCCCCCCACCCCCCCAGCGGTAAATCCAAAATTGGGGTCACGGTGGCCAAGCGTCTGCCGCCGCCCCAGCCGCACGCGGGCCTCCCAGAACGGGTCACTGGATGCGCATCGGCGGCTCTGGAGCGTAGATGTTGCCGCCGCCGGCGAACAGGCCTGCCAGGGACCCGGGAAGCCGCGCCCGCACTGTGTCCCGGCTATAGCCGGGGGACCTGAGCGCCTTAATGAGAAGGAAATTATCATAACTCCTCCCCGGGGGCCGGCGCGACGGCCCGGGCTGCGGGCGGGGCGGCCCCCAGCCAGTCCCAGCCTAGCTCCGCCCCGAACCCCAGCCCGGAGCAAGGGAAGACCCAAGGTGCGGGAACTAAGGAGAGGAGCGCCGGCGCTTCTCAGGAAGTCTCAGACCTGCGGAGCCTGGGTCCCCCGTTGCGCCTTCCACCCCACCACGCACACGCCTGAGATTGGCGGAGCTGGGGACCCGAATCCAAACACCCAAGAATCTCCCCTCTTTCGCCCTAGAGCACCTTCCCCCACCTTCCAAAAGATGTCACGCCGAGTTAAAGTCCCCACATTCGGGGCGTCTCGACAGCTGGGGTCCCCTTATCTCTCAAAACGTTGCACCCCACCCGCTCCACGTAGAGTTCAAGTTTAGGCTGGGATCGTACAGTGGAGCCCCAGCCGCTCTGAGAGGTTTTCTCCCTCCCGGCTCCGAGAGCACAGCGCCGTCAGAGAGATGCGGGAGGAAAGCCTTCAGGGGAGTCTGCCCCAAGCGTCTCGGGGATCCACCCGCCCCACGTCTAGGACAGCAGTCTCGCCGCCATCGCCCAAAGCTGCATCGCTGCGGCCGGCTGTGCGGAGGGGTGGGGGCACCGCGCGCCCGCGCCCAGCCTCGCCCTGCCCTCCCTGCACCGGCTCTGCAGCTGCCTCCCACGGACCAGACACTCCGAAACCTCAACTCAGCGGAGAACAGAGGTGCGGGGCGGAACCAAACCCCTGCGCCACGGGAGGGTGGCGGGGCGGGAGGAGAGGGAAAGGAAGGGGCCGGAGAGAGGCTTGGGCTAGAGAGCTGAGCACCTCAGTTCCGCAGACTTTGGCAGAAAACGAAACTTCCACAACAACGCGGCTTCTCCCCCCAATATGTATTTGCCACCCAAACTTGAAAGCGGCTGGCAATATTTTTAAAATTTTAGAGAAACGAAATCCATTGACACGATTATTATAATTGGCCTTTCCACTGCGGGAGGCAAAGTCGGGAATTCTCAAGGGCGAACTTTGTTAGGACGACCCAGCTGGGTCCGGGAGCAGCTATTCTGAGGGAATCCGAGAAAACTATTAGGATTTGATTCCGAACCCGATTTCCCAATAATCCTATCAATCCATGGTCCGGGCCTGGAGTGGACGCTACCCCCTGTCCACAGCGGGTTGCATCCGCAGCCCTTCTACTCCTCGGGTTTGAGCTCTAGCATTTATTAAAACCCAGAAGGGCCTGAAATAAGTTAATAAAAACAGGCGTCCTCCAAGCGAAGCTTCCCCTTCGCCTTAAAAGTAGGCATGTTTTCGGGGCTTTGCACTAAGTGCAAATGAGAGTGCATAGGCGACCCCCTGACACTTGCTTCCAAAACACCGGAACCTACGTGGGGGTAAAAGGGAAAACCGCAGAAGCCGCGCTGTGGGTATTTAGGGGCGGGGGGTAGGAATCGCACCCTGGCGCGGCAAGCACTGTGGCCCCTGGGGTGTGGAAGGTTGGGGTCCCAGGCAGTCCCAACAGGGAGGGGACCCCAACTCATTGCCGCGGAGGCTCTCCACTCAGGGCCTTCTAGACCTGGGCTTAACTCGAAATCCTGTCTGGGGTCCGTCTGCGCCGCCGGCAACTTTATCCCCGGGCAGGATGGGGCCGGGGCTAGGCAGACAAGTGTCACCCCCACCCCAAACCCGGACAGTCTTTCCTTCGCGCCGAAGCGCTCTCCAGAGCCACCCGGAGGAACGGAGATTCCTCTCCCAGCCCGTGGCCGTCTACGGCAGAGGCAAGGGGAGACCATGAGGAGTCTGAGCGCGTCTTCTGGGGAAGCCCTAGGGGCCCAGAGTTTCAGAACCTCTTGGCAAAGGTTATTCATTCCCAAGGCAACTTTCTAGACACCGGAGCTGCCGAGTCTCCTCCAAGGGGCAAGCACTCCAGCTAGATGGGGACTGCCGGCTTTGGGTGTGGGAAGGCGGCTCAAACTACCCTCGGTCTTCCGGCCAGGGAGACCCTGCCCAAACACGCACACACTTGGCTTCTAGGCACGCGCGCCCTGGTTAGGGTGCCGGGAGCCTCAGCCCTTCCTTGAACTCAACTATTCTCTGAGCCGCGAGCAAGGAGCGGGGGCGGAGGGGAGGGCTCCTGCACCCGAGACAGACTTCCCTCCAGGGCCCCGACCCCTCGCCGCTCGAAGATCCGAGAATGTGTGGCCTCACCCTGGGGTAGCCACCGCCCGGGGAAGGGTTCCTCCGGGGCTTCGCAGCCGCCAAACTATACACAGAACGTGAGGATCTCCGGGGCAAGCCTCTCTGGCCGCCTCGCATAATCAGGGGTATCGGCGTGGGGGATTGTCGGCGGCTCCCCTCTGTCGCCCTCTAGGGAGCCAGCACTCACACGCGAGAAGCTCTGGACCCAGGCTCCCGGCCACTCGGATGGCCCAAGAAACCCAAACAGGAGGCGTCTGCTAGGACAACATCGCCCCTACTGTGCACCGCCCCCCCTCCTACGAGGCCAGGGCGGGTGCCTCTGGAAACAGGGCCCAGGACCCCAGGCCGGATCCTAGCCAAACACACAGCGCAAACCGAGACAGGCGGCGGGGCGGGTGGGGCTGGATTGAGGCTGGTCTGCAACTCCTCTTTCCTTCACAGGGAGGGGGAGCCTGAGCTGCAGGTGGAGGCCTCAGAGCAAGCCAAGTGTCAGTCCCGCCCCCTCGGAACAGCCTGGGAAGGGGGCGCCCCTTCATTCTTGCTCCCTACCCTATAGTGCACCCACTGGACAGATACTTGTTCGAGAGCCTTCCAACTGTCTAAAGCCACTAAGACGCACCTCTACAATGCCATATGCATCCATTCCCAGCCATTTTCAGAATAACATCAATAATAAAAAAAAATAGTATGCTCTTCTAATGTGCAAAGTGTGACTGCATGCTATAGATGCTTCCTGTCTTTGCCCAAATCCAACCTTATTCCATTTACTGCTCACTTCTAAACGTATCTTGCCAAACTGTATGCTGGAAGGACCTTGCAGCCTTTACTTCTTCCGCAAACATCAGCTTTTCCCAAATGTTGAAAGCTGGGGTGGAGCTGAGAGGCCTCTGGGATCCAACTTTCGGAGGAGGAGCCTGATCCATCTCCATCCCAGGTTGAGCTTGGGCACTAAATAGCAGAGTGCTTGCCAAGCGCAGAGACCATGGGTATCGTCTCTAACTTGACAGCCATCGCCCCATTTCTCAGCAGACAAAAGTGCAGTTTCAGTCTTCCAACCACCTCAAAGCCAGGAACATGCCTGCTATTCAAGGCCACCTCTCTAGTGGACCTGTTAGAGACAAGGCTGACTCTTGCCTCCCCTGCCCCGGTGACTCCCGTCCTCCAGAAGCCTGGCTCGGCTGCAGAGCACCTGTCACCTCTCCACGGACATCCCGGGCCCATCCAGGTGCCACCTAATCGCTCGGAGCGCAGTGTCCCCAGGGCCTTGGCTCGCTGTGCTCGAACACCAGACATCCCCAGGCCAGCTAAGCCCCGCGGCCTTGATGCATTTATCTGGTCGCCGGCAGGCGAGGAAGAGGCCCACTGTGGCCAGGCGCTGGGGGGCGCCAACTCGGCTTTCCGCGCCAGAACTGTGCAGCGCCCAGCAGCCACCCTGCACCCGTGCCCCACCGGCGCAGGTCCCACACAGCCGACAGCTTCGCTCTGGGCAGCCTGGCCCCCCGCAGGCCTCTCCTCCCTGCGGGCCCCTTGTCTTCTCACCCCTCGAAACTGGAAATTCATGTCTCCCACTCTTCAACCCTCAGCGACTTGAGGAGTTTAAAAATGGAAGCCACGAAGATTGAGCTTCCCAAAGGCCGAGTCCTGTGCCGTAAAGTGCTCTCAGCGTTTATTTAATTAACGGAAGGGGGAGGGGAACAATTCACAGGCAGAACGGGCTATCGCGATTGGAGGACACACCTGAAAGGTCCTGTTACTCCTCCCCTGCCCTCCTCCCCCTGGAAACTATAAAGTCGCCAAAGGAGAAGGGTCATCTCTTACGTCTGTATATGACCGCCTACTAGGGTTCCTTCATCACGAAATTACTTTAAAGGTAACCTACCTCTTGCTGCCAAAGAACATTTGCATTTGTTTTTGTCTCTAAAGCCAGACCCATTGTTATTTCTAGCTTTGATCTCATTTCAGGCCCCTCCTAAGTTTCCAGGTAGAATTGAACGAGGGGCACTGAATTCCCTGAGGGAGAAGGGAATGGGTGGGTATGGAGTCTTCCTTAATTGACAGAGATTTCTTTGCACCTTGATTATCCATGCTACTTGCCTTAAGAAAACAGGCTTAGGGCTTTGGGTACAAAAATTTAAAAAAAAAAAAAAACAGCTGAGAGTCCAGTAAACTACAGTTTTCTTGAAGAAGATTGGAAACAGACATAAATGCTGTTGATTGACGAAACCATCATTTCAAACATTATGGTACTCCTGTGATCAGCAAGGCCAGCAGGTTCGTACAATTAGATTAACTGGGTCCCCAATGGTTTCTACACAAAACCTGCCCAGGCAACCATCTTCTTTTCTCATGAAGATGAGTTGAAAATTTATCTGTGATTCCTCTGCATCTGCCTACAGAAAAGTAGAAATAGGAAAGGCTGGTTTGAACTCCACCTACTGGTAAACTTCCAGAGTTTCTCTCTTTCCAGTAGTCTTCCAAGGCACAGTTTCTAAAGCACACCAAGAGAGTCTTATGATCGAGGTGAGAGCTGTCTCTGGACAGAAAAGGACATTTTTACATTTCTCCAAACAGAAAGTGCTGTAAGCACAGCCAGTGTAAAGGGCCTTACGCATTCACTCTGAACCCCACTTTAGGCAGAAATAGAAAGCAAATGTACAGGAAACATTAGCTTATTTGGAGGTGTAAATAGGATTTTAATCATTAATATTCTTCTCTTCTGAGATTAACACACTCTGCTTTTTGGGCCCGCTACGGGAACAGCTGAACTAGGACACATTAGTGACTGCACTAACCACTGTTAACATTTCTGGAGATAGCTATTCCCAGGCAATAGGACGGGGATTGGAGGAGGGGAGGGAGAGATGACTTTTTACTTCCTTATAGTTGGGGCTTTGTATTCTTGTGGCGGGGGGTGTTGTAATTGTCTTGTTTTAATTATTTTTTAAATGTTGATTTTATTTCAAAATTTCATCCAGAAAGGAATTTTGTTGTTATATGTTTCTAGTCTTTGATGTTGCAGAAGTACCTGTATCATACTTTTAAAATTTAAAATAACTCAGCAACCACTGTGAAATGAGCAAGTATATTATTTGACTTCAGATATGAGCACTTTTGATGGTCACCAACATGACTCTGAAAAACTGGCACTTGGACAAGATTTTGACCTTCCTGGAAGACAGTTTCTGTTAGTGGGGTCTTCGGTGAGCTGGGAACCCCTTTGGGCAGCTCTCGCTTCTCCTTTGCCCGCCTTGTGAAGTACTGTGGGCCAGGCTTCCATGTCTTCAGTCAACCCCACACCTTCTTCACGTGGCACACAAATGTTGGCTCCCCTGAACCTGGTGCCAAGCTCCTGAGCTCTGCGTGTAAGAACTCATTTCAGTGGGGCCATCAGCCCAAAAACAACAACATTAAAAAAACCAAATGGCACCATGGCAACCCAGGATCCAAAGGGAAACCCTAGCCAGCAAAAATCACTACTACACAAAACCAGAAGCCAAAAGCAAAAGATGTTATTCTCTAGATCACTCTATAACAGCAACAAAATGTTATCCATTTTTTTGGTATCCAAATCAGGAACACCAACCAAAAAATTTGAAAGACTAATACCTATGTATATATATTTTTTTCTCACTTGAATTAAATCTTTAGCCTCAAAAACTAAGAATTGGACATGTTTTGTACCAACACTTCCTTTTGCTAAGAAGCTTAGACATGCTCAGAGAAGATTCAGGACACTACCCTGCCCTTCCTCATTTATCCTATTAATCAATAATGAGTTTTCATGTTCTAGTGAAAGGCAGATCTGTTACAACCAGGTCCAATTTCATTAATTTGTCAGTTGAAAAGTTGTTATTTGTTAGAATCTCGGACATAGCATGTGAACTCCCAATTCACAGGCTCCACCACAGACCCATGGGATCTGGAGCTCTGTGGCTGGAGCCAGGGCCTGTGCCTTGCCCAAGCTGCAGGTAATTCTGGTGCATAATTTTAGAGAGAGAGAGAAGGTGGGGGAGAGAGAGAAAGAAACATAGAAACATCAACTTGTTGTTCCACCTCTCCATGCATGCATTGTTTGATTCATGTATGTGCACTGATTGGGGGTGGAACCACAACCTTGGTGAGATGACACTCTAAACAGCTAAGCTACCCAGTCAGGGCACACATATATCTCTCTTGATGAACCCCCAAAAGAAGGGCAAATCAGTTACTTGCAAGGTCAGTAACAAGAGGATAATGACCAGAGCTGGAAGTAGGGTAAGAAAGCAAAATTTAAGAAGATACCAAAACACTCAGTAATCAAGAGAATCATTTTAATGCACTATTTTAAAAAAAATTAAAGTGAACACAAAAACATCTTTGATGAATAATATATATGTCCCTTTGGTATTATGCAATGGAAGCAGTTATTTCTAATCACCCCCTGCATCCCCTGTCTTCTGGGTTGTTGAGTTCTGGTGAACAGATTGGGCAAGGAGGGGCTTTGTAGAGAGCCGTGTATTGGATGTATGTGTGTGTGTATTTAATTTTTATTTATTGATTTAAGAGAGAGAGAAGAAGAAGAGAGAGATGGAGAGAGAAAAACATCAATTTTGTTGTCCCACTTACTTATGCATTAATTGGTTGTTTCTTGTACGTGCCTTGACTGGGGATTGAACCCACAACTTTGATATAGCAGGACAATGCTCTGACTAACTGAGCTACCAAGCTAGGGTGAGAACCATGTTTTTTTGTGTTTTTTTATTCTTTATTTTTTATTCATTAATTCTGGAGAGAGAGAGAGAGAGAGAGAGAGAGAGAGAGAGAGAGAGAGAGATTGCTGCATTCATGGGTTTATTCCTGCATCTGCCCTGACTGGAGACTGAACCCACAGTCCCAGTGCATCAGGACAACACTCCAACCGAGCTACTTGCCAGGACAAGAGCCATGTTGTGTGTTTTTGTTTTTTTATTGTAGAGCTTTGATTAATTTTTTTCTGCTTAAGAGACAGTTATAAGTGTATCTAAGTGTACATATGTTTCCCTTTGCCTTGCGCTCCAGCACTGCCTGGCCTGGTCTGGAAGGGGGAGCCCAGTGCCTCACAGTACTGGTACTGAGCAAAAGAAAATAGAGGACCCAAATCGTTGGAATATCTTACTGTACTTGGGATATTCCCTGCTCTGCTGCCGGCAGACTGGTGGTATCTGCATCTCCTGGAATTTGCCACACCCTCATCTCTTACTCTAGGAAGACCACAGGCTTGGGAGCAGGTGATTTCCAAATCCTGACTGCATACCTTAAGCCAAGTATTTCAACTCTCAAGAGTCTCAGTGTTTGCATCTGCAAAGTGGAGATAATTGAACCTACCTCATGGGGTTGAAGATTAAATAAATAATATATGTAGAGTGTTTTGAATAATGAAAATGTTACATAGGATCAGTTACTATTACTGTCACTGAGTGATGATTTTACCCTCAGAGCATAGTCTGCTCACTATGCCTGTGGCTGAAACCTGCTACTCAGGCTGGCCGGTCTCTCCACCCCGGCCCCTCCCCCACCCCTCCCACCTCCCCCAGGGGCTGGTTGGTTGGTAATCAGCAAGTGAGAGGAACTCAGACATTCCTTCCTCAACTAATAGTTACCAGTGTCTTTTCTAGGCTTAGGCAATGTGCTCTCCTGCGACTTGTAGTCTAGCAAGGGAGGCACACATTCCTCCATTCAACCATGCTTTTGAGGGCCTACTAGGTGCCAGACTCTGTCCTAAGGACACAGAATGTTGACAAAACTGACAAAATCTTCAGACTCATGACATTTATACTGGCTTGGGAACAGAGCATTAAATAAACAGCTGCAATAGGAGGAAGGAAGGAAGGAAGGAAGGAAGGAAGGAAGGAAGGAAGGAAGGGAGGAAGGAAGGGAGGAAAGAAAGGAGGGAGAAAGGGAGGGAAGTTGGTTCTTAACCCATTGCATGTATTATCTCATTTAATCCTCATAGGAACCTCACAAGGTGGGAATTATCACTTTTTCCATTTGGCATTTGTGGGGAACCCAGTAACACAGCAGTTTAGCAACTTGCCTGCAAGGCAGGTGGCAGAAATGGGTCAATGAGGACATTTGTTAACCTGCCCCTTAGAGACTGAATACCCATCTAACACATTGACTGGTCTTTAAAAAGAGCCTGTGGGACAAACAGCATCACCACTGGCTGTTTAGGGCCTGGGCACAAACATATAGGTCACGTGAGGCCAGGGAGACTTTGGGGCCAAAGAAAGCAAATTCATCTTTTCCAGGTGTGATGCCTGGAAGTGGAATGTGGGCATTGGAGCCCAGGGTGGAGGCAGTGTCTGCAGTATCACGTCCACGCCCAGCAGCAGAGGAGAAAAAGTGCCCATTTCCTCACATCATGGGAGAGGATGTTTCATCACGTCTTCTCTTTTGCCAAACAGGTGGCTGAAAAAAAAGGCTCAGTTGATTTAATACTTATTGGTCATTTGTGTGATTTTTACAAACCATTTGTGCTACTTGTCCATTTTTCTATGTTTTCTTTTCTTCCATATTTTCTCAATTACTTTCATATATTTATGTTACTATTTAGACCTTTAATGCAGCTGGCATTGTGGGGGGAAGTGGAAAGGGGAGACCAGTATACATGATCTAAGGTAGACAGACCTAATTTTTATTTTTCCCAAATGGAGACTTCACAGTGCAGATGGGCCAACTGAAAGGCCACTTTTAATCTTGTAGGTTGACCTCTGTTTACATGTGTCTTTTTGCCCTCTTACCTGCTTTCTCTCATAGTGATCCCTGTGCCTGGGCTCTCATGATCACAGCTTTACCTTGTTTCCATACCTGCCTCATCTCCCTGACTCAAGTCTTCCAGAACCGTTTTAGAATCCATATATTATGTTCTTCCCCACCCCAACACATATACACACACATACACACACACACACACACACGGAGAGAGAGAGAGAGAGAGAGAGAGAGAGAGAGAGAGAGAGAGAGAGAATCTTGCCTCAATTTTGAGTTGAATTACTCAGGTTGTATAGATATAAAGATCTGCTGTCTTTTTACTAATAAGGCTGAGATTAGGTCTCTTATAGACCGAAAAGACCAGAAAAATAAGGGCCTCCAATAAGCAATGGCTCTCAGCAGAATGATTTTGTCCCCTAGGGGACATGTGGCAATATCTGAGATATTTCTTTTTTTTTTTTTTTTTAGGGGATAAGATAGCAATAGCAGTGGGATTTTTTTGTTGTTTTTTTAATATATTTTATTGATTTTTTTACAGAAAGGAAGGGAGAGAGATAGAGAGTTAGAAACATCGATGAGAGAGAGACATCGATCAGCAGCCTCCTGCACGCCCCCTACTGGGAATGTGCCCGCAACCAAGATACATGCCCTTGACCAGAATCGAACCTGGGACCTTTCAGTCCGCAGGCTGACGCTGTATCCATTGAACCAAACCGGTTTTGGCTGGAGATATTTCTGATTGTGGCTGCTGAGGGAGAATGATCCTGGCATCTCATAGGTAGAGACCAGGGATGCTACTGAACATGGACAGTGAACAGACAGCTCCCAGGACAGAGAGTGATCTAGTCCAAAATGTCAATATTTAATCAGAGTCTGGAAGGATGACCTGCAGCCTGGCCCAGGACTTCTTCAGGGCAAGGTGGGGCATCCCCAGAGGCTCCTGGCCCCAAATGAGGCTGAAGCAGCATTCAGGGTCAGGTGCAAGGTGTTTGGACCCGACCCCTTTCCTCTTAGGCACCCTTCATTGTGGTGCGAATCACAGTGATTCCATAAACTAAGCTCTTACATGTACATTTTTTTCTTTAACATTTTAAATCAACTTTATTGAGGTCTAATTTTCATACCATAAAGATGTACCAATAAGAGAACAGTTTGATGAGTTTTGATAAATGTACACAACCATCAGAATCCAGATATAGGATATTCCCACCCCCAAGTCACTTCCTCCTCCCCTTTCTAGTCAATGCCACCCCATCTCCAGTCTAAAGCAGCCATCAATCTCCTTCCATCACTCTAAATTACTTTAAAATGTCCTCAAGTGTCATAGAAATAAAACATACGTAGGTATGTACACTTTCACATGTGGCTTCTTTCATTCAGCACGACATTTTTGAGGTGATCTATGTTGTCGATGTGCCATGTTTCCTTCTTTGTATTGCTGCATAATATTCCATTGTATAGATATCCCACCATTTGTTTATTCATTCACCTGTTTGTTGCCTAACATTTGGATTATTTCTAGTTTGGGACTTGTCTTAGTCTGCTCTGGCTGCTACAACAAATACTATAGATTGGAGGCTTATTAACAACCAGCATTTACTAGTATTTCTTAGTTCTGGAGGCTGGGAAGTCCAAGATCATGGTGCCAGCAGTTTCATTTTCTACTTAGGGCCTGCTTCCTGGTTCATAGACACAACAGATGGGTGAGGGGGCTCTCTGGGGTATCTTTTATAAGGGCACCCTCCCCTTGGATATAATCTCCTCCCAAAGGGTTTATCTCCAAATACTATCATACTGGGAATTATGTTTCAATATAAAAATTTGGGGGGACATAAACATTTTAGTCCATTGCAGGGCTATTACAAATAAAAATGCATTCATGTACAAGTCTTTATATATATATATATATATATATATATATATATATATATATATATATATATATATATATATATATATATACTAGAGGCCTGGTGCATGAAAATACATGCAGTGGAGGAGGATCCCTCAGTCCAGCCTGCCCCTCTCACAGTCCAGGAACCCTCAGGGTTGGGAGGCGACCCAGCAATTAGGAAAAGGTGACACTCCCATCACTCCTGCCACACTGCTGCCACTGCCGGCAGCGCAAGCCTCAGCTGGCCCTGGTTACCTGAGCCTGAGGTGGCCCTAGGCAGCTGGCCAGCTGCCATCTCAGGCTTGACTGCGCCTGAGGCTAGCCCTGGGTGGTTGGGGGGATGAGGGGACTGGGAAGCCCCAGAGGCAGGTGCCCTGGTGGCACTGAGGGGATTGGGCGTCACCATCTTGTGGCTGTGGGCATCGCCATCTTTAAGGGCATGGCAGTCAACTAGCATATTCCCTCCTTATTGGCCGTGGCTGCTGCAATCTTTGCAATGATGTGAGGGTCAATTACCATGTTCCCTCTTTATAAAATAGGAGATATATATATTTTTTTCTCTTGCCTAAATACCTGGAACTGGTATTGCTGGGTTATAAGGTAAGAGCATGTTAACCTTTATAAACCAACCAACAAACTGCCAGTTTCCAATGTGGCAATACCATTTTGCTAGCAATAACTGAGAGCTCCTTTGCTCTCCAGCCTCACCAACACATGATACTGTCAATCTCCTCATCTTAGTCATTCTAGTGGGTGCATTATGACATCTACTTGTGATTTTAATTTGCATTTCCCTGATGATAAATGATATTGAGAATCTTATTTTTACTTCTGTGCTCATTTTACATTTATTCTTAGTTGTGGCTTAGGTTTGTGTATATGGATAGCTAGTTATAGCACAGTTTGTTGAAAAGACCATCTTTCCTTCATTGAATGACCTTGACATCTTTGTGGAAAATCAATTAATCACATATTTGTAAATCTCTTCCTAAATTCTACATTTTGTTCCATTAATGTATATGTCATCCTACTTATATCTTCTTTTGTGATGTGTCTATTCAAATCTTTGCCTATTTTTTAACTGTTTTTTTGTCTTATTGTTGAGTTGTAGAATTTTATTCTAGACAAAAGTCACCCTTTGATTTTCTTAGTAGCAACTTTGAAAAGACAAAAGTTTTTAATTTTTATGAAGTGCAACTTATTTTTTTATAAGTTTGTGCTTTTTGTGTACTACTTAAGAAATCTTTGCCTAACCCTAGATCATGAAGAATCTATGTTTTCCTCTAGACATTTTATAGTTTTAGCTCTTATTTTTACCTCTGTAGTCATTTTGCATGCATTCTTAATGTGGCTTTGGTTTGTGTATTTGTTTATCTAGTTATAGCACAATTTGTTGAAAAGACCACCTTTCCCTCATTGAATGATCTTGACATCTTTGTGGAAAAATCAATTGACCACATATTTGTAGATCTCTTCCTGAATTCCAATTTTTGTTTCATTAATGTATATGCCATCCTTAGGCCAATAACACATTGTCATGTCTTCAAATCACATAATGTTCTCTTTAAATGTGATTGTTCTTTAAAATTATTTTAGCTAATCTAGGTCCTTTGTGTCTTCATAGATATTTTAGAATCAAGCTATCAATTTTTTTTTAAAAATCCCACTGGGTATTGGTAGGATTATATTGCACCTACTAGGGGCCTGGTGCATGAATTTGTGCACGGGTGGGGTCCCTCAGCCTGACCAGTAATCAGGCCACTGGAGGTTGGCCAGCCACAAAGGTTGGCTATGGGAGTACCCTAACCAACCACCAGGGGGAAGCTCCTGCATTGAGCATCTTCTCCCGAGTGGTCAGTGCTCATCATAGCGACTGGTTGACCGATCCTTCAGTTGTTTGGTCACTTAGGCTTTTATATTTATAGACTGTTCAACTGATGGACAATTGTTAGCCTAATAGATCTGAGTCTTTCACTTCACAATGTGACCTGTCTTTCCATTCATCTGTGTCTTCTTTTATTTCTCTCAGTGCTGTTTGGCAGTTTACTCTATACAGGTCATTCACATGTTTTGTTAAATCTGTTTCTAAGCTTTTCAAATTGTTGGATGCTAAGAAAACAGTTATGGCTATTGGAAATGTTGTTATTGTTGACATTTTATGTCAATTTTTTTCCTTGTTGCTACTATATAAAGACTAGTGGCCTAGTGTATGAATTCATGCACATTTAAATGAAATTAATTAGAAGAAATATTTTAATATCATTATTTGCTTTTTCTTTATAATAGAAGTGTCAACCAAATTCACAATTGACAATGACAGATTGAAACACGCGCGTGTGATTGGCACCAGCAAGAGTTTTATATGTATCATGCATGTGTGAGTCAACTTAGCCTTTTATATATATAGAATAAACTTGCTTAATTAGGTCTGCTTTCTGATATATCTAAACTTTTTCCAGCCCAGTGAAGCACCCTAACTTCTCTTTCAGGTAATTGTCAGCAACACAGCAGTAAATATCAACACGAAGCAGATTATTATTGTAGATCATGCAGAGAGAACAAAATATTAAATATTGAACTGCAGCAGTGTTTGACTATATTCTGTGCAGTGAAAAAACCTGAAGTCATGTTCAAGGTTGACCATGTCTTACTTCTTTTTAGTTGGGTCAAGTTTCTAAGCTTTCTAAATCTTCATTTTCCAGCTAATTAAAAGAAAATAGGATTCCACCAAGTTTTCTATCTATCTACTCCAGGATTTCTGTGAGGATCAAATGAGATGAGGCATGGGAAAACACTTCACAGACATTTGATTAAAGTGTAAAATGTTTCCACCTGGCTATAAAGCAAGTCATGTTCCTGGGAAGAAGAAACTGCAGAGACTAGTCACTAGGGAGAGGAAGCCAGGTGTTGATATGTGACATCATTACCTGGAAGGACACTTAACATATTAGCTATATACATAATTACTTTTTTTTTAAATTGTTGTATTTCCCTCATACCCTAAGGCCTTGCTGAACTCACTTATTAGTTCTATTTGCATGTTAGTCAACCCCTTAGGATATATATAAATATAATTTCTTTTAGAGAGTGGAAGAGAGAGGGAGAGAGAAAAACACTGATGTGAGAAGGAAACATCATTTGGCCACCTCCTGGACACTCCCACCAGGGATCCATCCCACAATCTTGGCATGTACTACAACCGGAAATGGGGTGCACAGGATGATGTCCAACCAACTGAGCCACACTGGCCAGAGTATTCCTTACGATTTTCTACCTAAACAGCTTCATATATTTCTTTCTTATCGGTATAGCCTCTTTTCCTGCCTCAGACCCAGCCTTCTGTGTGATTTCTGGGAATTTTCAGCTCACAGCTCTCCTGGGGGTGGTTGTCTGCCTGTCTTGAGATGTAGATACAGATATGAATTGGCTCACATAATTATGGAGGCAGACAAATCCCAAGATTGGTGGATAGCAAGCTGGAGACTCAGGGCAGTCAGTGGTATACATTCCAGCCCAAAGGCCAGCAGCTCCAGACCCAAGGAGAGCTGACGTTTCAGTCTAAGTCTGGAGGCTGGACAAGCCCAAGGTACCACCAGCAGCAGCCAGGAGCTCCCACTTACTCTGTCTTTCTGCTTCAATCAGGTCTCCCACTGATTGCAGACAAGCCACCCCATTAGGGAGGGCCATCTGCTTCACTCAATACAAATTCAAATGCTAATCTCATCCAGAAAAACCCTCATAGACACACCCAAGATAATGTTTGACCAAATGTCTAGGCACCAGGTGGCTTGTCAAGTTGATACCTAAGGCCCTGGCTGGGTGGCTTAGTTGGTTAGAGCATTGTCTCAGTATGCCAAGGTCATAGGTTCAATACCTAGCCACGGCATATACAAGAATCAAACATTGAATGCATCGATAAGTGGAACAACAAATTGATGTTTCTCTCTCCCTTCCTCTCTCTCTAAAATCAATAAATAAAAATATTGAAAAAATTGACAGAAAATTACTCATCATAAGATCCAAGCAATGACCCTGGGAGCTCCCTGAGATTTGGGGAGCTCTTTATTTCAGTTGCTCCTTCCCTCTGTAGGTCCTCAGGTCTAACCAACTCAGTCTCCCTAAACTCCAATCTCTGCCTCCATGACTACCTGCATAATGTACAGGTCCAGTGCAAAGAGAAAACCCACATCATTCTTTGAAAGTTAAGAATCTCAGGATGGTAACAGCAGAGCATTAACCTGAGCTCAAGGCCCTTCCAAGCTCAAGACCCCCTGTAGCAGCACAGAGCACACTGTGACCACAGGCAACAGGCTGTGTGAGCACAGAGCACAAGTTGTTGCCTTCCTCTTAGAAACCACAGCAGTCTTAGGATGCTGGTTGTATAGTGTCTGAAAACAGTTGTTCCTAGTTTATTCAGTTTTCTAGTTGTTTACAGCAGAAAGGCCATGCCAGTATGAGTTGCTTCACTGTGGCTGGAAGTACAGTTACCTTTTGCGTATTCTTGTATGTATATTTTATATATCTATGCCAGGCAATTTAATTATTTTTAAAATTCTATTTCACAGTAATACAAGAGTGTGTTTACCTTCTTAAAAATTCAAAATATTACAGCTAATGCTATGGTCCAATCCAATAACCATTACCAATTCTAGTTCTATTACTGCTTCCCCACTATCTTTCGAGAAGTAACAATGTCAGCTTGATTATCACTGAATTAGGGCCCTTTCTCAGCATTTAGTGCATGTCTCCAAACCCATTAGAACCTCGAAGTTGGAAACCAAGATGGCAGCATAAGGTACACACCTGTACATGCTGCCTCTCACAAGCACACCAAAACTAAAACTAAAAGACAAAATGTTTATCATCCAGAACCACGGCA
Source organism: Lasiurus cinereus (assembly GCA_011751065.1). NCBI lineage: Eukaryota > Metazoa > Chordata > Mammalia > Chiroptera > Vespertilionidae > Lasiurus > Lasiurus cinereus. The sequence continues at coordinate 3,149,777 of JAAGEH010000006.1, forward strand.
AAACTGTCTGAGTAAAAGTTCTACAACTAGAAGGAAAGAGAAAAGAACATTGAGACGAGGTAGGACGTGCACAACCCCAGAAAAGCAAAGGTGTGGAGGCACGCGAATTGGGCTGGTGGCTAGTGACTGGGTGCACTGTTTTTTTCAACCTGAAAGGAGCGAAGACATACACAAGCTCTTGACTGCTCTGAACTCCTGTTTCTGGCAAGACTCTGGGGACCCAGACTCCTACAGGGAGAAGCTGGACTGTCTGCCATCGGGTTAGAAAGTGGGGGTGGCTTTTTTGCAGAGGTGCGTGCAGGAATCATTGTTTACTGCACTGTGGTGCGGGATGTGGAAATGCAGAAACGTGGGGACATGGAAACGCAGAAATGCAGAAATGGCTGACTGGCAGTCATCACTGTTTGCCACACCCTAGTGATTCCCTGAGATCCCCTCCTGCCCAATTTACAAACCCACCGAAACTGGGCCCAGCAGCTTTTGCATATAAATGGCCTGCCCTATCGCAGCTTAACCTAACAAACTGCAGCTCTGGTTAGACAGCTCCAAAACTTCCAAACCCCAAGCAAAGAGGAGAAATATGCAGATCTCACTGTACTCCTGCTGGGTAGCCTCAGATAGTAGCTGACCTGCACCCCATTAAAGATCCAGGAGTCAGTGTACCTAGTGGTCATTGTGAGATGACACCATATTTCAGCTCCTCACATCCATGACACATTCAAGAGGCAGACTCAGTGAGCACCAAAGCCCCACTGAAACAAGTCCTATCCCATAATGGTGTCTCCAGCACAGCAGTTCTTCCATTGTAGACACAGCTGGTCCTCACAGCCTGGAGGTCAATTCCTCCCAGTGATACCAACAGCAATCAAGGCTTAACTACAATAAGGCTGTGCACACAGCTCACAAAGGGGTGCACCAAGAATGTCCACCTCAGATGATTGGGAAGGCTGAACCACTGGGCCCTATAGGTTACCTCCCACAAAAAACCACTCCATCAACACAGGGAAGCAACCAAAATGCAGAGAAAAAGAAACATATCACGAATGAAAGAAATGGGAGAAAGCAAACTACTGAACATAAAGTTCAAAACCACAGTTATAAGGTTACTCAAGAATCTTCAAAAAAACCTCTGAGGAACTTAGTGAGACCTTTAAGGTTCTTAAGGAGAATGCCAAAAAAATGGAAAAGGACCAGATAGAAATTAAACATACACTGTCTGAAATAAAGAATAATAAAAATAAAGAAATTCAACAGTAGACCAAAGGACCCCAAGAATCAAACAAAAAGTTTGAAATATGAGGAAACAAAAAACACCCAACCAGAAAAACTAAAAAAAAAAAAAAAAAAAAAAAAGAATCCAAAAATATTAAGATAGTGTAAGGAGCCTCTGGGACAACATTAAGTGTACCAAAATCAGAATTATGGGGGTGCCAGAAGAAGAGAGAGAGAAAAATATTAAAAATCTATTAGAAGAAATAATGACAGAAAACTTGCCCTACCTGGTAAAAAAAAATAAACTTACAAGTCCAGGAAGCACACAGAACCCCAAACAAGAGGAGTCCAAAGAGGACTATAACAAAACACATCATAATTAAAATGCCAAGGGCAAAAGACAAAGAGAGAATCTTGAAAGCAGCAAGAGAAAACCAGTTAGTTACCTACAAGGGAGTGCCCATATGATTGTCAACTGACTTCTCAACAGAAACTATGCACGCCAGAAGAGAGTGGCAAGAAATATTCAAAGTGATGAATAGCAAGAACCTACAACCTCTACCCAGCAAAGCTATCATTTAGAATTGAAGGTCAGATAAAGAGCTTCACAGACAAGAAAAAGCTAAAAGAGTTCATCACCACCAAACCAGGATTATATGAAGTGCTGAAGGGTATTCTTTAAGAAGAGGAAGGGAAAAAAAGGTAAAGATAAAAATTATGAACAACAAATACTTATCTATCAACAAGTGAATCTAAAAATCAAATGAATAAAAAATCTGATGAACAGGATAAACTGATGAATATAATAGAATCAGGGGTATAGAAAGGGAGTGGACTGACAATTCTCAGGGGGAAGAGTGCATGAGGAATGCAGGAAGATTGGACAAAAATCTTACACCTATGGATGAAGACAGTGCCGAGGGGTAAGGGCATGGGGTGGGGTGGGGTATCAGGTGGAGGGGAGCTATGGGGGAAAAAAGAGGAACATCTGTAATAACCTGAACAATAAAGATTTATTAAAAAAAAAAAAAGAAACTCGAAGCCATTCAACCTACCCAGATCCCAGAGGAGAAATGAAGACATGCCCATAAATAGAGATGTGCAATAATGCTCTCGGCGGCTTTGCTCAAAATTGCCCCAAACTGAAAACAACCCAAATGCCTATTAACAGGAGGTGAATATATGAATTGTAGCACACCTATACAATGGAATTCTCTATGACCATCAAGAAGGATAATCTACCATTGAGTACCAGAGCAGGTGTGGATCTCACAGACTTGATGTCACGCTAAGGAAGCCAGAAGTATATACCAAGGAGTTAGAACAGGTGGAACAAATCAATGGTGGTAGAAGTCTGAGTAGTAGTGTACTTATTTGGGTGGGCGGAATAAACTGGAGCAGTCCTCTCAGGGGGGACCTGCAGCACTAATGGAATGTTTCAGATCTTCATCTGGTTGTTGGTTACACAGCACATTCACTCTGTGAATGTTGATTGAGCTGTACACTTAAGGTGTGGTTTTATATAGCCCGGCTTGTGTGGCTCAAGTGGTCATGGTTAGATTCCTTGTCAGGGCATGTGCCAGGTTGCAGGCTCAATCCTCAGCTGGGGGCATACAGGAGGCAGCCAATGGATGATTCTCTCTCATTATTTATGTTTCTATCTATCGCCCCCGCTCCCTTCCTCTCTGGAATCAACAAAAATATATTTTTTTAAAAGATGTGACTATACACAATAATATTGAATGTCAATTGGGACTGACAATTTTAAATAAATGAATGAATAAAAATAATAGTTTTTGATATATTTGAGGATCTAAGATCTATTGTCAACATCCACAGAAGGGGAGGTGCGAGAGCATGCCCCCTCCAGGTGGACAGTTTTCTCCTTTGTAAATGGGACAATAATAGATCTCCATAAGAATGTTCCATCAGTAACAGCAGTGAGCAGATGCCTGGGAGTGGGGAAGGAAACCAGGTTTACAAATACAATAGAATCCTGGATGGTTTGTTATTTTGTGTCAACTGGGGTAGGCCTCTGGGGGTTTCTGACAGGTTCTCTCATTCCCTCACACCAGCACCCCCACCCACACCCTACCTTCAGACTTGAGTGTTTCCTATTTGTCTGCAGGACAATGGAAGGTTTCCTGGAAAAGAAACCCAGTAAATTCTGAGAGGACAGGGGTCTACCTCTGCACCTCTGGTCATGGTGAGAGAGGCGGGGGCAGGGAAAAGTGGAGTCTGCTCCCAGTTCCCGGCTGATGATGGCCAGCGTCCCAGTGTTAACACCCTACAGCAATGAGCATTGAGCACTGACCAGGCTTCCGAGACCCAAGGCATGTCCTGATCCTTCAGGAACTTTTACAACCTCTACCTACCCATCCCCCAAAAGTTTTCCCTGTTGATGGGAGTTGGGGGAGAAGGAAGGATACTTTTCACATTTCTAGGTACTGGGAATTAATGGAGCAGGTGAAACCAGGGAGATTTGGTGCCAAATTCCACCAGGAATGTCTTCAACCAGATAACAGAGGAGCGAGGGAGGGGCTGTGGTGGGGACAAGAGCTAAAACCTTCACTGGGTGCTAACTGTGCTCCAGGTCATGGTCATTTGGTGATTTCTTTGTTTTTTGTTTTGTTTTTTAAGACATGCTTTTTATTTTATTATTTTTAAAATTATTATTATTTTTTAATCTTCACCCGAGGATATTTTTTCCCATTGATTTTTAGAAAGAGTGGAAGAAAGAGGGAAAGACAGAGAGAAACACATTCATCTGTTGCCTCCTGCACTAGCCCTGACCAGGACCCAGACTGGGGAGGAGCTTGGAACTGAAGTATGTGCCCTGGACCAGAATCGAACCCGGGACCCATTGGTCTGAAAGCCGATGCTCTATCTACTGAGCCAAACTAGCTAGGGCTCAGTTGGTGATTTCTGAGCACTGATGTAATTTCATCTTCCTGTTCCATGAGACAGAACACTGATCACATCTATGTCACCATTAAGGACTTCATGTTCAGAGAGGACTGCCCCAGGCCCCAGGTCCAGGACGCGTGGAAGCAGAACCTGGCATCTTGTATCCAGGGTTTGGTACTAGCCACTACACTCTCCTGTCTCCTGGAGAAGGGAAAGGCCTCCTGGATGTTTATCCTAGCCAATAATAAGCATCAATGAAAGACCCACTGCCTTGGTGCCCATGTGGCTTGGTACAGGCTTTGCAGAGAGGACAGAGTGCTGTTGGCCAACCTTGCGTGTCCCTGGTCACGCCTATCCAGGACACTGCCTGTGTATGTCCTCACAGTGGCCCGGTGAGATAGGTCCTGTTAATACCCCTGCTTACACTTGAGGAAAATGGCTCAGGGAGATAAGAAGAGAGTGCTACTTGGACTGAGGTAGTTGACCCACATGATGAACAGAGCTGTTCAAGTGTGTGGAGGCATGCGGTCCCACTGCTCTGGGTTCAAATCCCATCTTCATCCGTCACTAGCAAGTTGCATGACCTCTCCATGCCTCATTTTCTACACATCTCAAACACATGACATTTTCACCCTCTTGGGCTGAGGAAGGGGAAGTAAGGAGCAGAATCTGCAAAGCCCTTGCTGGTCTCTCAAAGGGGAGCCTGACCTAAAGGCCATTTTGTGGTATGTTCAGTGTCTACATGTTTCTGTGGAGGACTCACCTGGAAAGGCCTGAATAACTGGTCCCCTCGGGACTGCCTGTTGGTCATACATGTCACCTTCTCAAACTAGCCTTCCCAGTCCCCTGGGTCCACAGCGTCCCTCCTCCCTGAGACTCCCTATCTGCCCTGACTTGTCTCTTTTGCACCATTCATTCCACAGGCATTTATGGAGGACTTACATGTGCCTGGCCCTGTGCTGGGAGCTCAGAGTCAATAAAAAAGGCCCAAACCTGCTACCTCTGGTGGCTGATGAACCTTGGCAAACAACTACCTCAACATTTACTGAGGCGAAGCTATGAATAAACAGGATGTCATGGGTACAAGGCAGGCTGGCCTCATCTGGGGGTGCCACAAGTCCCCAGAGAAGGTGATGCTGGAATCATAAGTGCCCTGGAGAACAGAGAGTAGGTCTTTAGAGGAAGCAGAGGGGAGGAAAAGGAGTTTAAGTCCCTAGGTCGTCATGAGCAGGAACCCAGCCTGGAAATGGAAGTGAAGGTGGAGTCAGGAGCTCAGCCATTCAGTTCACAAACATGCCTCCTGTTACCTAGTGCTTACAAACCAGGGGCCACTCACCTACAAGGGATGGTGGCATTAGTACATTATGAGTAGGAACGCCCTAACTTCTCCCCAGAAGTAACTGCAACTAAGTCTGATAAATATCCTTGGAGTTCTTTTCTGTATATTTAAGTCCATATTTTTGCACACAACTTTTATAAATGTTTTAAAAGAAGATATTAGTCTTTGCCATTTTGCAGGATTTACCATGTAGTAATATTCTTGACTGTTCTACATTATTCTCTGCAGCTACATCTCTTTTTTAGCATCTTCATTGTCTGATGGTGGAAACAATATATGATCTGCCACTTCTCCCACATGTTTCAGCTCCTTGGATTGCTACCCCAACTCTTCCCCCACCATGAACTGTCTGTTCCTGCTATTTGCCCATGTTTGTGCTGCACTATCTCTTCACCTGTCTGTGTCAAGCGTTCTTGCAGAATTTGTTTTCAGGTTTGAGTCTTGAACCCACATGGAATTGAGATGTGTGTTTCCATGTGCTTGAGGGTAGAGGGGGAAGATTCAGGTCACAGTTTCCACATGGACAGACTTTCAGCTTGATTGCCCCCAACAGTATGTATGTTTGTATGTATGTATTGCTTTTTAGGAAAAGAAAGGGAGAAAGGGAGAGAAACATGGTTCTGTTGTTCCACTTACTTATTCATTGGTTGCTTCTTGTATGGGCCCTGACCAGGGATCGAACCCGCAGCCTTGGCATATTAGAATGATGCTCTAACCAACTGAGCTACCTGGCCAGGGCCCCAACAACATTTATTTAAAAAACCCTCCCAGCCCTGGCTGGTTTGGCTCAGTGGATAGAGCATCAGCCTATGAACTAAAGGGATCCCGGGTTTGATTCCAGTCAAGGGCATGTACCTTGGTTGCAGGCATATCCCCTGTAGGGGGTGTACAGGAGGCAGCTGGTCAATGTTTCTCTCTCATGGATGTTTCTAACTCTCTACACCTCTCCCTTCTTCTCTATATAATTGGTTATATATATATAATTGATTTTTTTACAGAGTTTCAATGCATAAAAACAATGAACAGGGTTTGCTTAAATAAAAGATAAAACTTAAAATAAAAAACCCTCCCAGGTTGAAGCACTGCCTTTATCATGTCTTAGATTCCCCATCAGGCATTATGAGTCTAGGTCGATTCTCTGATCTGCCCTGATGGCTCAATAGACTTTCCTAGGTCAGTACCAGGTGGATGGGGGAAAGCTTTCAGCCTTGTCCCCACATGGAACTCCTCTCTTTGCCCTCGTCCTTCCCCTGGAAAGACAGCCTCAGAAGGACAGGGCCTGACCTGTCCTGCAGGGCCAGGTGATGCCTGCAAAATGACAGGATCTCCCTGTTGGAGAGAGGACTCCAAGGAGTTGCCCCTCATAGCCTACAAGACCCAGAGAGGAGAAAAGGGGTTAAGTCCTGAGTGCACGCCACTGCGGCCTATGCCGTGGATAGGGAGCCTCAAACGTGAGTCACCCACAGTTTCAATAAACTGGCAGTTTGTTTTCTGTGGGTCTGGATGGGGAGGTCTTGAATCTCTAACAAGCTCCCCCAGAGACAGTGATTGTGGCGCTGATCCCTCTGATCCCACTTGCCACTCCTTAAATGCCTTATGGCCTTTGCCAACTTTTCAAAGCTTGCCTGCAGTTCCTCTGGTCTGACTTAAATTCACACAAACACAAAATTGAAAAGGTATCTGTTATTACATGGTGAGAAATTATTATTAACTTCTGTCGGGAGTGATAGTCACGTTGCAGTTAGATCAGTGGTTCTCAACCTTCCCTTGCATACAGTTCCTCATGTGGTGGTGACCCCCAACCATGAAATTTTGCTACTGTTATGCATCGTGATGTAAATATCTGCATTTTCCGAGGGTCTTAGGCGACCCCTGTGAAAGGGTCGTTCGACCCCCAAAGGGGTCGCAACCCACAGGTTGAGAACCGCTGGGTTAGATCGTCAGAATAACAAACAAGCAAAAAGTGCCTTTATCTGCTAAGATAGAGACACATGCTGAAGTAATTCTGTGGAAATGATGCAAACCCTAGGGTTCCTTTTAAAAGTTAGGCCTGAAAGTGGACAGAAGGATGGGGAAGCACAAAGGACAGCAAGTGGCTGCTGTTGACCTACCTGGTGCTGGGTTCAGGGGAACAATTCACTACTTCTGGGTGTGTCTGAAAGGTTCTGTAATAATAATAACAAATAAAAGGGAAATACAATGGGAGCCTGATTTTCAAGAGAGAAGGTCGTTAAGCTAGAGTGGAAGCGGGGTCAAGCACACAATGGCTGCTAGTATTATTCTAATTTACATCATTATTATTTAAAAGGTTGGCAGTCAACAGTTGTGTCTATGTAATGTCCATAATGCTTGGGAGATCAGCTTTAAGAAAGAAAGGTGTTCATTTTGTGGGTTCCTTCCTTCCTTCCTTCCCTTTTTTTTGGGGGGAGGGGGAGATATGTTTGTTTTTTCCCCATTCTATTTGACATTCAATATTACTTAATTCCTTTCTCCTGCAATGGCCATGCCTAACCATCTAACTTTACTGTAGAAAACTGCTATTAACATTGTTTCTTATGAATGTGTACTGACAAAGGAACAATGACAGATCCTAAGCACACAGTGTCTGGTGGCTACCTGAAAGGAGGAGGGCAGGTGAAAGGATAGAGATGGGGCTCTGCATTTTTTTCTATTTTATAAATTTCTGTTGGTTGTCCATTTTAATGTTTTTTTTCAAAAGTTACCCAGTAATGCATGAATCTATTTTGGCTATAACATATTGTGGAAATATGAAAAAAAGTATACCTATAGAACATATAGGTGTAACTTTTCCCCAAAAAGGTAACTTCCTTCCTGAGTCAACCGAGCCTCCTTTTTGGTTACCCAGGTATTCCTGCCAGCTCCTTCCTCTGCGGTGGCCTTGCTGCTATGATGAGTGGGACCCTCACTCTGCCCAGCAGCCACTGCAGTTCTGATGGTTAGATCCTTGTAAATACATCTCTGCACATGGCTTTTTGCCATTTTACACAAATCTATTGCTAGCAGTATTCTTGGCTATTCTGCATCACACTCTATTGCCATATCTCATTTTTAAAATATCTTTAGAATAGTCCCCTTTATGGGGTTTAAATTATTCAATAAGTACAATCAATAATTTTCTTCTGAGGTCGAGGAACCGTGGAGGAGGACCAGGAATTGAAGGGTTGGTTATCCTAGCAGCTGAGAAAATATTCCAGGAGAATCTAGAACTTTTATTGGGTGAAAGTGAATCTATGAGACACCTCCATCCTACAAGCGTAGTGATTAAGGAAAAGCCTGGGGGGCCCAGCTAGGGGCCTAGTAGGCAAACCCCATGGCACATGAGCCACGTCTGAGGAGCAAGCTGACTGTGTGAAAGGTGGTTTGTTCCTTAAGTTTAGATACAAGCAGCCAAAATGATGAATGCTGTTACTTGCAGACTCACTGCTACTGCTACTCTAGACCCAGGATTGTGGCGCCTCCACAGATGAATGGTGGAGACAAGTGTGTCTGTCACTGATACACAGCCATGTTGCTGGAATTTTTAACACACTTAGAAAATTCTTTATGAACCAAGTGGAGCCTGTGTCTCTCAATACATAAAAGCTCTCTCAGTGTAGTTATTAGCATGTCTTAATAATTTTAGGCACCAAGCAGTAGAATAAGCATTAACCTGTTAATCCACAAATATCCATTGACCACTGACTATATGCCTCCCTTGATGATAGGCATTGGGCATAGAGCAGTAACTAAAGAGCCCTTGGGTCTGCCACATGGAGTTTCTGGTGTATTAGGGGAGACAGCCTCAGTCAAATACACAGAGCATGTGTGATGTAGGAGGGAAGGTATTCCAGGCAAAAGAAAGCCCATGTCCTGCGAACCTGAAGAATTTCACCTGCCCAACCGCTGCACGACTTTGAACAAGAAGACTAACCACTCAGTACATGTTTGTGATCTGTAAAGTAGTATCAGTTACAGGTCACTTCCTGTGAATGAATGGGACCACCACGGTTGGCCAGATGACTGAAACCCCGCTGCCAGCACAGCCTGGCATGGTTGCCTTTGAAATATAGACATCCTTTCCCTAATCCTGGGCTCTCATCCCTAAACCTGCCACAAACCCTAACCCAGACCTTTCTTTCTGGGAGGTGGGATTGGTGATAGTGGTAAATTATATCTATCTGCACTGTTCCAACATCAGTTACCATAAATGTGTTCTTTTTATAAAAATACCAATTTAATTTTGCATTAAATCATCTGCTGTTGGTACAGAGGCAATCAGAAAACATCATGGGGCTGAATAAAGCTTTTAATACCTTACCCCCATATGCATATACATGGGGACTTAGCAAATGGTGAAAGGTATAATCTGACATCAGTGAAGAAAGAACATATGATTCAGTAAGTGACCTTCAGGAGGGGGAAATGTAACTTTTTGTGCCTGAAAAGAGTGCACTTATAACAAACAGCTGAAGTATAAAGTGATTAAAAAAAAAGGCATAATGTATATGATATCTACATCAAGAGATGAAAAAAAACGTTGACAAAATTACTACCTAGCCGAAACCGGTTTGGCTCAGTGAATGGAGCATCGGTCTGCAGACTGAATGATGCCGGGTTCGATTCCAGTCAAGGGCATGCATGTATCCTGGTTGTGGGCACATCCCCAGTGGGGGGAATGCAGGAGGCGGCTGATGGATGTCTCTCTCTCATCGATGTTGCTGGCTTTCTATTCCTTTCCCTTCCTCTCTGTGAAAAATCAATAAAATATATTTTTTTTTAATTTCAAATGAGATATTAAAGTCACTCCAAGTGTAGGAAGGAAAACTATAGCAAGTGGCCATCCCGGGCTAGCAGAGGCTGGAGAAATGAGGGTTTCCTTATTGCCGACTAGGATTCATGGGCTCTATGCAGGTCCCAAACCCAATATAAATGACTGTGCTTCCCCTCAAGGAGATCCATCTTCAAGATCCCGCTGTGCTGACACAGGTGCTCTGCTCAAGAAAATGCAAAAGGGCAGCAGTAGCGATGATGACTGAGTGTGGGGGCCCAGCCTTATGCTATATTTCCTCCAGTGCTACCTTTTATTCTTGCCTCCACCCTATTATGTTGGGAGTTCAATTTTCTCCCCATTCTTCAGATGCGGTCATTGAGGCCCAGGAGAGCCCATGGTATGGCTAGGCAGCGGAACCCTGGAGAACCGAGAATAGGAGGAAAAGCCAGATGCTGGCCCAAGTCCTGTCCTCAGCAGGCAGGCTCCTCAGGTGGGTGACTGAAAAGGCAGACCTCCTGTGGGAATAACAGAGGGCTGCCTCAGCCCAGGAAAGAGCCAAAAAGCAGGCAGTGTCCCTCCAAAGTCCTCCCCTTTCCTGCTGGGAGTTCCCTCATTTATCCTAATTGGCCATCTTCCTAAACTCTAGAACAGTAGTTCTCAAAGCAAGATCCCCCACTGGCAGCCAGGGCAGCAGCTGAGAGGATGTTAGAAATGCAAATGAACGGTCCCACCCTAGAACTCCTGAATGGAAGCAGCGTGGGTGGTGTGGTGGGTCCCAGCAACCCTCCCTAGACGCCTTTGCAAGGTCAAGCTCAGAATCCCTGCTCTGTCTGAAATGTAAGGTCTGCAGGCTTCCTCCTCTTCAGCCAGCGCTCAGCAGGAGATGGCATATACAGGCTCCTATGAATTAGTCATCAGGGGAGAAATCAGCAGTAGTTGCTAACAGCTAACACTGATGTACCTCGAAGGAACTGCAGGTTGGGTTCCAGACCACCGAGATAAAGCAGGCATCACACACACACACACACACACACACACACACACACACAAAAGATTTGAATTATTTGAATTATTTTTGCTGTCAGATGATCTTGCCTTTACTAGTACTTTGTAAAAATGCAACATCTGTGAAGTGCAGTAGAACGAGGTATCCTGTAATTCCTCAAATGAACATTTCCTAGGTGCTACGGGTTTGGCAGGGGGGCCCGGCATGCCTCAAGATCAGTCCCCAGAAGACCTGTAAGGAAAGAAGCACCCAGGAGCCCAGGTCAAACAGTGGGAACTTGACCCTGGCTGAGTGCAAGTGAGGTGTAGGAAGCAAGAGGCAGGGTTGTGTAGGCAAGTGGGCAGTGGGGGACTTAGACGTGAAGTTTCTGCTAAAATAAGTCCAAAATACCTATGCTAATATATTTACACTGATGCATAACAAAACAACTCGTTTTTAATCATAAAAACAAAACATATGTGTGTCCCAGGAAACAAGAGGATAGAACATAAGGGCAGAAAATAAAGAATTGACTTCTCCATTTCCCAAGCCATTCACCTCCTAATTTTAATGCAACTTTAGTTTTTCAAGCATAGTCATGCGACAGGGATAAGGCCTGAGAAATGCGTCACGAAGCAATTTCATTGTTGTTCGAACATCACAGAGTGCACCACACAAGCTTAGGTGGTCTAGCCCACGACACACTGAGGCCGTATAGCACAGCCTATTGCTTCTGGGCTACAAGCTGGTACAGCATGTTACTGCACAAAACAACACGAGATTAAATCAGGCCTGAGAGACAATGATGCAATCAAGAAACACAGTAAATGAGACGTGGCTGTTGTCGTATAGGACATACTGTTTCACAGCAAGCTTTTTTCTTTTCAAGTAGAAAGAGTACATTCTAATAATAATAAAAAGTATAGTATAGCAAATACATGAACCGATAACATATTTATTTTCTTTATCAAGGACTATGTACTGTATACATAACTAGATCACTACAAACATGTGAGTCATGTGTTGCAGTAGCATTATGACAGCTTTGATGTCTCTAGGCGGTAGGAATTTTTCAGCTACATTACATTCTTATGGGACCATCATCTTTTAAATATATATATATAATTGATTTCACAGAGGAAAGGAAAGGGAGAGAGAGATAGAAACATCAATGATGAAAGAGAATCACCGATTGGCCGCTTTCTGTATTCCCCACACTGGGGATTGAGCCTGCAACCCAGGCATGTGCCCTGACTGGGAATTGAATTGTGACCCTCTGGTTCACAGACTGACTCTCAAGCACCATCTTATATGCTACTCGGCTGTGACTAAACATTTATGAGACACACCACTGTCTTTTATTAATGTGCTCCTCTGTCTGGCATCCCTGTGGCTGGAAGGTCTTCGGAACTGTGGCAATATGGCTCTGTTCACCAACCACATTTCAGTACAACTTAGTACAAAGGAAGTTACAATATCCTTCTTCAGAGCTTCAAATAGGGATGACTCCTGAGCTCTGAGTCCAAGCAAACCTAGGACATGTAGCCCTAATCCTGTACCCTCTTTTCCTGTCTCTTTAGCATCCTCCTTAATGAACACTAATCTTCATGCCTCAGTCTCTGCCCAACTAAAGAGGCTTTTTCGGGCAACCCGCATGTGCTACCCGCTTTATCCCTCTTCTCCCCATCCCTACCCGCCATGAGTATCCAATCCACCAACTCCTGGCCATTGATTTTGTCCACAGACAGTCCCACTGAATAGTCCAGCAATTCCCTGCCCCTTCCCTGTCACTTTCTGTCTGCATTGTTTAAAGTTTTCCTCTGAGTACCTTTAACCTTTCAGAAGCTAATGTCACAGCCACTGATTCATTGAAAGACAATGCAGGGCATATCCACACAAGACTGAGCAAGGCAGGAGGAACATGAGCAGAGTTTGGGTAAATTTAATGAGCACTTACTTTGTCCTGTGCCAGTCATTGTTGCTAGATTGGGGGTCAGGGGGCCATCGTCTCACAGACATTCTTTTCCCAATCAGCCTGTCTAAAATAGTCTCTTCACAGCTGTTGTCATGTCTTACAGCACAGCCATATTTTGAGTTGATCTTATGAATGTTATGTGTATCCATTTATGATCTCAGTAAGAATTTCCACTTTCCCACCTTCTCACCAGCAGTTGAGTACTTCAGACTCATTAATTTGTGCCAATCTGATGAGTGGAAAACAGAATCAGGTTTTAATTTGTAGTTCCCCTAATCATTAGCAAGATTGAACACTTTTATTATTTTATAGGTCATTTGATTTTCTTTTCTGTGAATTGGCTGTTCATATCTGTTTTTTCTACTTTCTGTTGTCTGTGTCTTATCCCAATCCATAGGTGGTCTTTTCACTTAGGGCACTTTTTTTTTTTTTGCTATAGGAAAAAAAAAATTATTGATTGATTTTGAGAGAGACAGAAGAGAGAGATAAACATTGATTTGTTTTTCAACACATGACTCACATGTTTGTAGTGATCTACAAATCAATGTTGTATTCGTTGGTTATTTCTTGTAAGTGCCCTGACTGGGGATTGAACCCACAACCTTGGTGTATTGGGATGATGCTCTAACTGAGCTACCTGGCCAGGGCAGGAAACTTTTCTTTAATGCAAGAAATGCAACATTTTCTTTTATGGTTTTAGTTATTTTATCTTGATTCAAGAATCTTCCCTACTTTGATACCATGGTGATATTTCCTGTATTCAAGAAGTTTTCGGTTAGCTCTTTAACCCATCTGAAATTTATTTTGCGAGAAAATAACAACAGGAATCTAATTTGTCTTCTTGCGATAGAGCCAGTTTCCAGAACCTTTTGTTAATTGATGCATTTCTTCCCTACCGTATACACGTTTCCACAGAAGTGTGGGTCTACTCTGAGCTTTAGTCTAGGCCACTAGCCTGACACCACACTGCTTCACTTTTTTTAAAAAAATATATTTTATTGATTTTTTTACAGAGAGGAAGGGAGGAGGGAGAGAAAACTAAAAACATCTATGAGAGAGAGACATCAATCAGCTGCCTCCTGCACACCCCCCACTGGGGATGTGCCTGCAACCAAGGTACATACCCTTGACCGGAATCAAACTTGGGACCCTTGAGTTTGCAGGCTGATGCCCTACCCACTGAACCAAACCAGTTAGGGCACACACACTGCTTCACTTAACACAGTTTTAGACAAGGATGGAAACATTTTAAGGAAGTTCTTTTTTGTTTTATTTTGCAAAACTTTTTTTTGGCACTTCTAGATCAAAATGACAAAATTCCAAAGTCTAAAACCCACACGCTGGAGTCTAAAATCCATAAAGAACAGATGAATGCTAAATCTATCATTATCAAATTTTTCAATCAATTTATTAGGTTTTTTTGATTGGCTTCCATTAAATTGAGAGATTAACTTGAGGAAAATTGATCTTCATGTAAAATGTCCTATTAGTTTTTTTGTTTTTGTTTTTGTTTTTATTTTTATTTATTTATTTATTTATTTATTATCCCTTTCCTCTCCAAGATGCCTCATGGACGGCTGGGAGGCTTCCATGCTGCCCCACCTCCAGCATGTGTCTGTCCATCCTTGCCTGCTCCATGCAACCCCGCTCCCAGCTCCTCTCCCAGGGGGGCCCTAGAAGGGGCCTCTTACTCTCCGTGTCTTTCTCTCTGTGTGGCACTAGGAGTAATTCCTGCAGTTCTTTTCACTCATTCTCCCGCAGATGTGCCTGTTTGGATGTGTAAGCCATGCTGCCCTCTCTGTACGGAGCTGGGGCCAGGACACATGTTTTCTTGTTGGTTCTTCCTTCTCCCCGATCTCTCACTGGGCACAGCTCTCTAAGGATTCTAGTGTGGCCCAGTGCCCCCTCCTGACACCCCATCCTGCCCAGGGCCTGAGCCTGGCCCTCTCCTCTCTTTACTGTTCAGATAGTCACTGAGGCTTCAGGTGTTTCCAGATGTTCCCAGGACAGCTCAGGACTTTGGGGACTGCTTGCACTCTGCTTGCAGCCTCCCCGTATCTTTTGGTGCCTGTGGCTTCCTTCGCTGTTTTTTTTTTCCTTTTTTTTTTTTCACATTTATAAATGTATCCTTTATTCTATTTTCTTTTCATGTTGTATTCTTTTTTTAATTTTAATTAAATCTTTATTATTCAGATTATTACATTTTTTCCCCTCCATAGCACCCCTCCACCCAGCTCCCACCCTTCCCTCCCTCCCGTTGACCTCATCCATAGGTGTATGATTTTTGTCCAGTCTCTCCCTGTATACCCCTCACCCCTTTCCCCCTGAGAATTATCAGTCCACTCCCTTTCAATGCTCCTGATTTTAGTATATTTACCAGTTTATTCTGTTGATCAAATTTTTAATTCACTTAATTTTTAGATTCACTTGTTGATAGATACGTATTTGTTGTTCATAATTTTTTGACTTTAATCTTTTTCTTCTTCTTCTTCTTAAAGAGTACCTTTCAGCATTTCATATAATACTGGTTTGGAGTTGATGAACTCCTTTAGCTTTTTCTTATCTGTGAAGCTCTTCATCTGCCCTTCAGTTCTGAATGATAGCTTTGCTGGATAGATTATTCTTGGTAGTAGGTTCTTGCTATTCATCACGTTGAATATTTCTTGCCACTCCCATCTGGCCTGCATCGTTTCTGTTGAGAAATCAGCTGACAGTCGTATGGGTGCTCCCTTGTAGGTAATGAACTGTTTTTCTCTTGCTGCTTTTAATATTCTCTCTTTGTCTTTTGCTCTTGGTATTTTAATTATGATGTGTCTTGGTGTGGTCCTCTTTGGATTCCTTTTCTTTGGGATTCTGTGTGCTTCCTGGACTTGTAAGTCTATTTCTTTTACCAGATGTGGGAAGTTTTCAGTCATTATTTCTTTAAATAGGTTTTCAGTATCTTGCTCTCTCTCTTCTGGCACTCCCACAATTCTGATGTTGGTACGTTTGAAGCTGTCCCAGAGTCTCCTTACATTATCTTTACATTTTTGGATTCTTTTCTCTTCTTGCTTTTCCAGTTGAGTGTTTTCTGCTTCTTTATATTTCAAATTTTTGACTTGATTCTTGCCTTTCTCTAGTCTGCTGTTAGGACTCTGTATAATATTTTTTATTTCAGTCAGTGAATGTTTCATTTCTAGTTGGTCCTTTTTCATCTCCTCTTGGGACTTGATAAATTTATCCATCTTTTCTAGCATATTCTTGAAAAACCTTATAAGCGTGGTTTTGAACTCTATATCCAGTCGTTTTTTTTTTCTCCATTTCTTTTGTTTGTGATCCCTTCCCTTGTCTTGGCATTTTCACTATGTCAGGGAAACTTCTGTGTTAGATTCAGCCTTATAATGCCAGACGTGCAAAGCCGCAGAAGCCTCTGTTGAGCTTGGGATGGGTGGAGTCTCAGGGCTTAAGGGACCGCCTTGCCTTCCAGTTGGCCCCACCCTCCACGGCCCCTGAGTCTCATGTGACTGGGTAATGGCTGGAGCCGTCCTTGTGCCCGCGAGCCCGCAGTGCCTCTAACCGCTGCCTTTCCAGCTCCCCTGCATGCCAGGACCACAGGAGTCTAGGTCCACAGGGTTTCGCCCGAAACAGGGGCCCAGTGGACTCAGAAGTGGCACAGTTGGGAGGGTCTGTCTCCCGCCCACTCGCGAAAGCCAGCGGCACAATCAGCAGTCTGTCTTCCTCGCAGCGCCTTGCGCGCCGCCACCAGGCCTTTGATCTTTTGCGGCTCCCCTAAATTTCCATGCACTTCTCCCTTTTCACAGTCCAAACTCCCTCTGTATGAGTTTCGGCTGGATCTGGGGTTTAGTGTCGTAAGATAAGGTGTTCAATGCCGTTGGGAGTCTCCGTTTCCCTCCCGCCAGAGAAAGCCAGCCAGGTACTCCGGCACCCGCTCTCTCAGTGCGCACGTCTCTGTACCTCAGCTTTTTGCAGCTCCTCTGGGTCTCCGTGAGCCCCTCTCTTTCCTTCTAGTTGTAGAACTTCCACTCAGCCAGCTTTCCTGTGGTTCTGGATGATGTCCGTTCTGTCTTTTAGTTGTAGTTTTGAAATTGTTGTGCGAGGCAGCAGTGTAGGTATTCACCTATGCCGCCATCTTGGATTCGATCCTGTTTTTGTTTTTAAATATATTTTATTGATTTTTTTACAGAGAGGAAGGGAGAGGGATAGAGAGCCAGAAACATCAATGAGAGAGACATCGATCAGCTGCCTCCTGCATGCCCCCCACTGTAGACATGCCTGCAGACAAAGCACATACCGCTGACCGGAATCAAATCCGGGAACTTTCAGTCTGCCGACTCTATCCACTGAGCCAAACCGAATTTGGCTAGTTTTTTGTTTGTTTGTTTGTTTTTAAAATATATTTTACTAGATGCCTGATGCACGAAAATTGGTGCAAGAATGGGCCTCCCTGCTGCTGGCTGCCAGCACTGCCTTCACTCTGGCGGGAGCCGCCTTTCTGCCTTTGCTCTGTCCTGGAGACACCTTTCCCCCTTTCCATGGTGCCCAGAGGCCCGGAGCAGCTGGGGCGCCTGCATCGTCGCAATGGCACAAATGTCTCACTCTGCCCCCAGCCACTTGGTGCCTGCGTAAGCAAATTAACCTGCCATCTTTGTTGGGTTAATGTGCATGCTCACTCCTGACTGACTGGTAAGTATCACAAAGGTACTGTCAATTTGCATTTTTCTCTTTTATTAGTGTAAATTGATTTTTTATAGAGAGGAATAGAGGTGGATAGAGAGTTAGAAACATTGATGAGGGAGAAGCATCAATCAGCTGCCTCCTGCACACACCCTCTACTAGGAATGTGCCCTGAAACCAAGGTACATACCCTTGATTGGAATCAAACCTGGGACCCTTGAGTCTGCAGGCTGATGCTCTATCCACTGAGCCAAACTGGTCAGGACTCTTATTAATTTTTTAATAAATCATTATAAACTTCTCCCCCACATTTTTTTGCATCTTTTATTAGATTTATTCCTAATCATTTGTGTTGCTATTGTATAGTATACTTTATTTTAACTAAATGTCTAGTTTTTATATCCTCATATACAGAAGCTGTATTGATTATTATATCTTTTATTTTAAAACAATTTTTAATAAATTTTTATTGTTCAGATTATTATAGTTGTTCCACTTTTCCATAGCTCCACTCCACCCTGTTCCCACCCCACCCTATGCACTTATGCCTCTCCACTGTCTTCATCCATAGGTGTAAGATTTTTGTCCAATCTCTTCCCGCATCCTCCACATCCCTTTACCCCCGAGAATTGTCAGTCCACTCCCTTTCTAAGCCCCTGATTCTATTACATTCACCAGTTTAATTCTGTTCATCAAATTTTTTATTCACTTGATTTTTAGATTCCTTATTGATAGGTATGTATTTGTTATCACTATTGTTCATAATTTTTATCTTTACCATTTTCTTCTTCCTCTTCTTAAAGAATACATTTCATATAATCCTGGTTTGGTAGTGATGAACTCCTTTAGCTTTTTCTTATCTGTGAAGCTCTTTATCTACCCTTCAATTCTGAATGATAGCTTTGCTGGATAGAGTAATCTTGGTTGTAGGTTCTTGCTATTCGTCACTTTGAATATTTCTTGCCACTCCCTTCTGACCTGCATAGTTTCTGTTGAGAAATCAGCTGACAATCATATGGGTACTCCCTTATAGGTAACTGTCTTTCTCTTGTGCTTTCAAGATTCTCTCTTTGTCTTTTGCCCTTGGCATTTTAATTATGATGTGTTTTGTTGTAGTCCTCTTTGGATTCCTCTTGTTTGGGATTCTGTGTGCTTCCTAGACTTGTAAGTCTATTTTTTTCACCAGGTAGGGGAAGTTTTCTGTGATTATTTCTTCAAATAGGTTTTCAATATCTTGCTCTCTCTTCTTCTGGTACCCTCATAATTCAGATATTGGTATGCTTGAAGTTGTCCCAGAGGGTCCTTACACTATCGTCATATTTTTTTCTTTTCCGGTTGGGTGTTTTTTGCTTCTACTTATTTCAAATCTTTGACTTGATTCTTGGGATCCTCTAGTCTGCTGTTGGATCTCTGCATATTATTCTTTTTTTAAAATATATTTTATGCCAAAACCGGTTTAGCTCAGTGGATAGAGTGTCGGCCTGCAGACTGAAGGGTTCCGGGTTCGATTCCGATCAAGAGCATGTATCTTGCTTGCGGGCACATCCCCAGTAGAGAGTGTGCAAGAGGCAGCTGATTGATGTTTCTCTCTCATCAATGTTTCTGGCTTTCTATCCCTCTCCCTCCCTCTCTGTAATAAATTAATATAATATATTTAAAAAATAAATAAATACAAATAAAATATATTTTATTGACTTTTTTACAAAGAGGAAGGGAGAGGGATAGAAAGTCAGAAACATTTATCAACTTCCTCCTGCACACTCCACAACGGGGATGTGCCTGCAACAAAGGTACATGCCCTTGACTGGAATTCACCTTGGGATCTTTCAGTCCATAGGCTGATGCTCTACTCACTGAGCCAAATCAGTTAGGGCTATATATTATTCTTTATTTCAGTCAGTGTATGCTTAATTTCTGATTGGTCCTTTTTCATATCCTTGAGGGTCTCACTAAATTTCTTGGAGATTTCTAGAAGATTCTTGAGTAACCTTATAACCATGGTTTTGAACTCTATATTCAATAGTTTGCTTTCCTCCATTTCTTTCATTTGTGACATGTTTCTTTGTCTCCACATTTGGGCTGCTTCCCTGTGTTGATAGAGTGGCCTTGTGTGCTAGGTGTCCCATAGGGCCCAGTGGGTCAGCCTCTACAATCACCTAAGGTGGACACTCTTTAAATATATATTATTGATTTTTCACAGAGAGGTAGGGAGAGGGATAGAAAGCTAGAAACATCGATGAGAGATCAGCCCCCTTCTGCACGCCCCCCACCAGGGATGTGCCTACAACCAAGGTACATGCCCTTGACCGGAATCAAACCTGGGACCCTTCAATCCGCAGGCTGAGGGTCTATTCACTGAGCCAAACCAGTTTCGGCAAGGTGGACACTATTGGTCCATCTCTTTGTGGGCTATGTAATCAAGTTAAGCCTTGATTACTATTGATATCACTGGGAGGAATTGACCTCCAGGCCAATTGGCTGTGAGGACCAGCTGTGTCTACAATGGAAGAACTGCTGTGCTGGAGACACCCTTATGGGACAGAACTTGCTTCAGTGGGGCTTTGGTGCTCACTGAGTCTGCCCCTTGAGTGTGCCTTTTATGGATGTGAAGAATTGTAATCTGGTATGGCCTCACACTGACCACTGGGTACACCGACTCTTGGATCTCCAAGAAGGTGCAGAGTCAGCCACTGCTTGAGGTCACCCATCAGGAGTTACAGAGAGATCTCCAGATTCGTTCTTTTTGTTTGGGGTATGGAAGTGCCCAGATGATGCTCAGCTGTGAAGTAAGGCATGCTGCTGCTGCCAGGCCTTGGGTCTTCTTTTGGAAGCTTTGGAGCTCTCTGACCCAGCTGCAGTTTGTTAGGTTTTAGGTTGCAAAAGGACAGGACATTCATATGCAAAAGCCAATGTGCACAGCTTGGGTGGGGCTCAGGGATCACCAGGGTGGAACAAACAGCAATGGCTGCCAGTCAGCCTTGTACCATGGAGGTCTCTAGGTTTCTATGTCCCGCAGCGTTATGCAAGAACAATAATCACTATGAACACCTCTGAGAGAAAGCCACCCTCACATTTTGTCCCAATGCCAGATAGTCCAGTTTCTTCCCATATGACTCTGGGTCCCCAGAGTTTTGCCTGGAACTGGAGTTCAGAGCAATTGGGAGCTTGTATCTTCCTCCTGATTGAAAAAAACAACAGTGCACACAGTTGCCAGCCCATTTCATATGTGCCTCTGCACCTCCGCACTTCTATACTCCTACCAGTCTCAATGTGTTTTTTCTTTCCTTCTAGTTGTAGAACTTCCACTCAGCCAGATTTACCATGGTCCTGGATAATATTTGTTTTGTCTTTTAATTTGAGTTTCAATGTGGTTTTGAGAGGCAACAAGTAAAGGTGTTTACCTAGCTGCCATCTTGGTTGTCTACTCTAATTTTTATATATTAACTAGAGGCCCGGTGCATGAAATTCATGTACAGAGGCAGGGGTGGGGGGGTGTCCCTCAGCCTAGCCTGCACCTCCTTCAATCTAAGACATCCCTCTCACAATCCAGGATTGCTGGATCCCAATCATTTGCCTGCCTGCCTGCGTGATTTCCCCTAACTGCTTCTGCCTGCCAGCCTGATCACCCCCTAACCACTCCCTTGACAGCCTGATCAACACTTAATTACTCCCCTGCTGGCCCGATTGCCCTAACTGCCCTCCCTGCCAGCCTGGTCACTCCTAACTGTCTTCCCCTGCCAGCCTGGTCACTCCCAACTGCCCTCTCCTGCTGGCCCAGTAACCCCTAACTGCCCTCCTTTGCCAGCCTGGTCACCACTAACTGCCCTATCCTGCCGACCTGGTCACCCCCAACTGCCCTCCCTTTCAAGCCTGGTTGCCCCTAAATATCCTTCTCTGCATGCCTGGTCACCCCCAACTGCCCTCTCCTGCAGGCCTGATCACCCTTAATTGCCCTCTCCTACAGTCCTGGTCCCCTGCAACTGCCCTCCCATTAAGGCCTGGTTCCTCCCAACTGCCCTCCCCTACAGGCCTGGTCACCCCTAAATGCCCTCCCCTGCAAGCCTGGTCTTCTCCCAACTACCCTCCCCTGCCAGCCCAGTCATCCTTAACTGCCCTCCCCTGCTGGCTGGGTCACCCCTCATTGCCCTCCCCTGCTGGCTAGGTCACCCCTAATTGCTCTCCCCTGCTGGCCTGGTTCCCCCCCACTGCTCTCCCCTGCTGGCCCAGATACCCCTAACTGCCCTCCCCTGCTGGCCTGGTAAATACTAACTGCTCTCTCCTGCTGGCTTGGTTCCCTCTGACTACCCTCCCCTGAAGGCCTGGTCCCTCCAACTGCCCTCCTCTGCCGGCAATCTTCTTTCCACATGGGGGCAGCCATCTTGTGTGTTGGAGTGATAGTTAATTTGCATATTACTCTTTTATTAGATAGGATCTTTTTGTCCTGATCAGTGTGGCTCAGTTGGTTGGAGCATCCTCCCATATGCTAGCAGATCTTGGATCAATTACCTGTCAGGCACATACCTAGGTTCAGGTTTGATCCCAGGTTGGGGTGTGTCCAGGAGGCAACCAATCAATATTTCTTTCTCACATTGTTGTGTTTTTCTCTTTCTGTTTTGTTTTTTTTTTAATTAATGAACATGTCCTTAGGTGAAGATACACACACACACCACACACACACACACACACACACACACACACACACACATTTTTTTTTTTCTACCAGTAATCTTAAATCTTACTGAACTCCTTCACTTGCCCAATCTCTCCAATTTTGGATGTAGTCAGTCATACTATTATTGAATTTTTCATTTCTTTCTTTTTAATTCTTATGCTCTTTCCTTCCTTTTTCTCAATGGGAATGGGCTTGGCTTAGAAATGGGAAGTGGGGAGCTCTGAGGCTTTTATTAAGGCTGTTTCTGTTGGACTTTTGTGCTTTTGCTTGTGTGGCTGTTCTTATTTTTAATAAAATAACTGGTGGTGTTTTTCATTATAAAATAAAATGTGCCCATGATCCAAATAAATCTATATGTTAGGATAAGAAAAGACAGTCTCTGGTCACTGGCCAGGAACTCCAATGTCATGTGGAATAAAAGTAGCAACCGTGTGAGTTTCAGTCTCATTCCTAAATTTAGTGAAACATTTTCACCATCAAGAATGAAGTTAACTGCATGTTGGTGGTGGATACTCTTTGTCAGTTTCAGTTGCTCTTATAGAAGAGATTGTTGATTTGTTTAAACTTGAGTATGTATGGAATTTTATCAAATGCCTTTTCTACATCTACTGATAGAATCAAGAAGCCTAAACATGTTTGTTGAATGATTGTCGTTTTCATCTTCAGAACAACCCAATGAGCCAGGTATTGGTTTCCTCATCTATGTAATGGACCGATAAGACCCAGGGAGGTTGAGTTTTCGCAAGAACAACCTGCCTGGAGATGTCAGCTCAGAGTCCGTGGGTCCCAGCATCTGTGATATGTCTATCAACTCTTCATGCGGGCCTGTGACTGAAAGTCAGCGAGCACCAGGTGAGCTCCAAGTATGCACAGGGTGGAGAGGGGAATGGAAGGAGCCCGAGACACCCAGGCCATTGGCTCCTTGTGGACAAAGGACAGTTTGGATTTGCATTTCCAGTGTCTGATGTGTTGGGTTCCAAAACTGGATGTGGAGAGATCTGAAGTAACCATAATAACCTGGGGGTCCAGTTCATAGTCAATAACTGATGCACAGAGAGACCCTTTGAAATAGACAGACAGTAGCGCTGTGGTTTTAACAGGGAGTCCAGATAAAATGTGGTTAAGTTTGAACTTTGGATAAACAAT
This sequence comes from Lasiurus cinereus, assembly GCA_011751065.1. Classification (NCBI taxonomy): domain Eukaryota; kingdom Metazoa; phylum Chordata; class Mammalia; order Chiroptera; family Vespertilionidae; genus Lasiurus; species Lasiurus cinereus. The sequence continues at coordinate 3,173,458 of JAAGEH010000006.1, forward strand.
TAATATATCATTCTTAGAAGTAGGTAATACAAATACTGTGTGGGGCATAACTTATACTAAAAGAGTGTGGATTATTTATCTGAAATTCAAATGTAGGGTATCCTATATTTTGATTTGCAGTATCTGTCGATCTTACCTATGAAGAGTTTTTGACAAGAAAAGTTTTTAATCTGAACCTAATTAAGCCCATAAAGCCCACCTCCAGTTTCTGGAAATAGAGGGAGTGAGTTAAAAATGTCACCAGTAGATAGAGTGTCAGCCTACCCATTGAAGGGTCCCAGGTTCAATTCCTGTCAATGGCACATGCCTGGGTTGCGGGTTCAATCCCCAGTGTGGGGTGTGCAGGAGGCAGTTGATCAATGAGTTTCTTGCATCATTTATGTTTTTATCTCTCTCTCTCTCTCTCCCTTCCTCTCCGAAATAGATAAAATTATGTTAAAATAAAATAAAAAGACACCACCAGGGAAGAATAGAGACATGGGTGCTGGCTGGCACAGGAACGTGTCACCGGCACTGCAGGTGCCCACTGTTGGCCAGTTCTCACCCATCTCAGGAGCATGTCATGCTGAGGACAGGATTGAGGCCACATCTGCTCTCCCTAAATCTCTGTGATTAAAAAATATATGAAAGATAAGTCTACACACAAATTAAGATCAAGTCTTTAGTTTCAGTGCAGTTTTGAGGAGAAAAATGATGAGCAATGAGTCAGTGGCTGAGGCTACCTCTTAGGACTTTCCAGATTGGTGCCTCGGTCGTCTCTCCAAGTGGGGAGGCTGCGGTGCCCAGGGCCTCCAGCTGGTGTGATCAGCAAGTGGAAGAGTTTGTGTAGGGAGCTTGGTGAAGGTAGGGCACTGAATGTACCACCCTGTGGGCTACTCAAAGGCCATGGGGAGGAAAAAGTTCTCCTCACCCTCCTAGGGTTTCAGGCTGGACCTATGAATTAACCCAACATAAGAAAGTGAGGAGGAGAAAAGCATGCAAGTTCTGTTAAGTTTTCCAGGTACCTGGGGCCTTTGTAAGAGAGTGAAGACCCCAAGAAGTGACCCTAACAGGGAGCTTTTACCCTTTTCTGACAAAGAAATGATACCTTGGTGAAGAAATGACAAGACATAGGGTTAGAGTGAGTACCTGTGGAGACGTGATGAGGAGACATGGGGAAGGGATAGTGTGTTAATTTATTTCAGCATCTGTTTCCAGTTTCTGGAACATTCTCTTCCTGATGTAGGGAATATTCTTTCTCATGGGAAATTTTATAGCCTAGTTTTAAATGGGGAGGTCAGGCAGCCCTTCCTGTACCTGTCTCTCAGGGTGCCTTCAGTTCAAAATAACGAATATGGCAAAGTGGCCTATTGTAGGGCAGAATGTCCTAAACCCCTTTGAGGATCTACATGTTTCTGTGAGAAGCTACATATGTGAATACAGATATTGTTAAGGAAAATCATTGCTAAGAAGTTTTCAGAACTTTTCACACATATCCTGGATGGTTATAATGGAAACAACCCAAATGTCCATCAGCAGATAAATAAACCTATGTGGTTCCACCATGCACGGAATATTACTCAGCAATAAGAAAGGAAGGATGACTACTTGCTGCAATGCAGATGGACCTCAAAACCGTCATAGTAAGTGAAAAAAAGCCAGTTATCAGCCAAAACCGGTTTGGCCCAGTGGATAGAGCATCAGCCTGCGGACTGAAAGGTCCCGGGTTTGATTCTGGTCAAGGGCATGTACCTTGGTTGCGGGCACATCCCCAGTAGGGGGTGTGCAGGAGGCAGCTGATAGATGCTTCTCTCTCATCGATGTTTCTAACTCTCTATCCCTCTCCCTTCCTCTGTAAAAAAATCAATAAAAAAATATTTTTTAAAAAAAGCCAGTTACCAAAGAGCAAATACTCTGTGATCTAATTTATATGAAATCCAGAATAGGCAAATTCATTCAGGGTTTCCCTTCTGGGTGATGACCATGTTTTGGAACTTAATAGAAGTGATGGTTGTACTGCATTGTGAACGTACTAAATGTTATTGAATCGTACACTTTAAAATGGTGAATTAAAAAAAACAATATTAAAAAAATGGTGACTTTTATGTTATATGAATTTACCTCAATTTAAAAAAATGGTATATCAATATAATATATTTATATCGATTTAAGAACCTGCAAAAGAGGTATCAATAACTCCATAGAAAATATGAAAGGGAAGAAAAACTTTAAATTCAATATCATTTATCTGTGGGGAGGCTCGAGAGGGGGGGGCATTCATTGGGGGAGATGCACCCAGGGCTTCTCCTGTGTCCTCTGAAAGATAACAAAAAATACATATTTATTTATATGTATTATTGATTGATTTGAGCTAGAAAGGAAAAGAGAGAGCGGGGGGAGAGAGAGAGAGATGCTGTTGTGCCACTTACTTATGCATTCATTAGTTGTTTCTTGTATGTACCCTGTCAGGGATAGAACCTGCGACCTTGGCGTTTCTGGATGATGCTCTAACTAGCTGAGCTGCCTGGCCAGGGCTCTCCTCTCCTGTGTCCTCTTGTGAACAGGAAGTCTTGGTGTTTAAAGTGCCCCTTTCTGGCTTCATGCCTGAAACACTTCACATTTGCAATTCTTTCGTGGTGAAATGTACCAATCTTTCCCTTTAAATGAGGTGTTATTTAAAAAATGGCTTTGATTAATATTATTTTGAATAGCTTTTTTTCTGCCATTTCCCAGAGCCCCCTTGAGCTGTCTGCTTTTCCTTTTGCTAGATGATTATACTTTTTGGTCAAAATTGGAAGAATTAGTATTATTACAAAAATATATATATGTTTATGATAAAGTTGAAACAACAAATAAAGGGTGAGATTTCTCACTCTCTACCTAATCCCACTTCCCAGAGGTATGGGTCAGGGTTCACAGCGGGGATTAGGGAACAAGAGGCTGGCAGAGGGCCAGCATTTCAAAGGCAGCCTTCGGTGCCAGCAATTTCTTAGAGTTTCTGGGTGGTCCTGACCCTTTCATAGGAGAGGAGGACCTGCCAGACGGGCTACTTCCACCAATCTGAATGCTACTCCTCCTCCCTTCCTTTGCCCATTCCTGGGGCATCCTTGCACACTCCCCATGGCCAGGCCAGGGACTTGGTCATTGTCAGAGCCAGTGAGATGCTGAGCTGGACCTGGATGAAGCACAATCAGCTCTCATGCCTGGGACTGTCCATGTGTGTATGGGGATGGGGTGGGGACCATCGGGTTCCAATGCCTTGCTTTCAAGTCACATCTTTATCCCTCACTAGCAAGTTACATAACCTTGCCATGCCTCACTTTCCACACATCTAACAAAAATGACATCCTCAAGCTCTTGGTCAGGGGAGGGCAAGTAAGAAACAAAGCTTTTGGTGGGAGCTCTGACTCTAAAAGGTCATTCATGGTGTGCTCAGTGCCCCTGGTCTTCTGGGTATCAGCATGGGAGAAGCCCAGATTAGCGGTCCATCTCATACTGAGCTTGGATTATCCATGTCACCTTCTCAAACTGGCCTCCCGAGCCACTCGCTCCCCATTGTCCTCTATCCTGTGACCCCCCCCCCCCATCCCATCTCCGCCCAGGTGTCTCTCTGCATCCTCATTCCACGAGCATTCATGACGCACGTGTTATGTGCCAGAGCTATTCCAGGCATTAGGATACAACAGTACACAACACGCATTCACATTTTCATCCTCCTCAAAGGACCTAACACATAAATGAATCAGATAGACACAGCCTCAGAAGATGCGGGGCCACAGAGAAAATGAGGAATAATAAGGTAGGTGAGAGGGTGGGGACATTCGCCAGCTAGAACATTTTAACCAGAGGTGGTCAGCAGGACCTCCCACTGGGGATGTGAGTTGTCACAATTTGCAGTGCATCACGGATTTCTCATTTTCTTATTTATTTCATGTTGGTCAATGTCAACACCCCCACTTCCTTACCACAGATAGGAGCCCACGAGGTGGGGGCCCTGCCGTTGGCCAGCCTATCCCCAGGAATTATCTCAGTCCCCAGAACTCAATCCAGCCACTCTATATTTATTCATAGTATTATAAGGGCAGTCCTCACTCTCTAAAACTCAGATTTAAAAAAAAAAAAAGGCAAACTTGAAAAATTTGGAATTGGTTGATCCCCTCTCAGAACTTAATTCAAATAACCTACAGCACCGCGCCCATGCCCACAGCATCCCTACTTTGGCCTCAGGAAAAGGTGAAAAATACAAGTGGACTGTGGAAATCAGATCTCAGGGACCGTGGCCATTAGCTCATGCACCCAACTGAGGCTCACGATGCTGTTACCTGTGTGATATGGCCCATGGGACCCAGATGCCAGCCGTCTGTCTGGACAATGATGCCATAGCATCAGTGCTCTTTTCTGGAGAGAAGGTTAATCATGTACTTTATCAGACAAGGCACAAGGCATTTTTGAGAATGAAAGGGGGTGATGTAAGTCATTTCCTCAGCTCCAGAGAGAAGACCTGGTCATGGGTCACCCTAGGCCACAGCTCAGGCAGGGGTGGGGGTGGGGCAATTCTGCCTCTAGGGGACAAATAGCAGTGGAGCCGTTTTTTGATTGTCTAGGGGAAGGGGTTGCTGTAGACACAAAGTGGGGAGCACAACATCCCAGGGAGCACAGGGTGACACTCCCACAACCAAGAGTTATCTGATCCCCAAAGTCAGCAGTGACGAGGCTGGGAGACTGGCCTCCTTCGGTTTCTCAGGCTGGAAGACTGGCCTCCTTCGGTTTCTCAACCTGGTTTCAGACCTTGCAGGGAGCTCTGGCAAAAGAGCAATGCTTGTTTTGCTATCGCCTGCCTGGTCCCTGATGTCATCTTTAACTGTCTCGCTACTTTCTGGAGAAGAGAGGCATTCCTTTGCATGCATATACCCTGATGTGTATGCATCATGGCCCCTCCCCACTTAATAGACCCTTAGGTTATTCCAGTTCTTCCTGCTGTTACCAAGTGAGATAAAAGCTCTGTGCACCTGTTGGCCCCGTGTGTCTCAGAGGATGAGGTTCCAGGAATTAAAACTGCTGAGTCATGGGATCTGGTGGGATAGTCTTAAACTCTCCTATCATGGGAGTAGTTTTAATACCGGGACCATATGTGACTGTCTTCTAAATATATACCTATCTGTGGGTTAGTTCCTCATGGAACACCCTTGTCAGGAAGACCAAGGCAGAAAGCATTCCTTAATCTGTGACATTAGCAGCAGGCGCTATTTTATCAGGGCCAAGAACTCCCACCTGATTGGGTGGTGATAATCTTGTAAAGGCCAAGCCCGAAGTATGGTAATTATAGGAGAAAATCCAGTTTGTTGGGGACATTTGTGATCAGGCCTCCCCCACTGTATAAACCACACCTAAGTGCCCCTTGTCTGCACACAGTCCATCTCACTTCATGTGTCCTCAGCTGTGGAAGGGGGTGCTTGTCAAATTCGCTTCAGGGGGAGACAATGAAGAATGCCATTTCTCACCAAGTCCTAGGCATCTCCAGGGGCCCATGATGAGGGTGGAAGCAAATACTGTCTGTTCCTGACTGCATGCCTGTGGGCTGGGATGAGGTACCCTTTCAGACTTTGGGGTGGAACCTTTGAGGCTGAGTCTCGGAAAAGCTGCTTTGCACACAGACACCCCCTTTCCTGAACACGTACACAGGGGCAGGCTGAGCATGTGTGTGAATGACCCTGAACTCCTCACTGTCCAAGGCGCTACTGTCCAGTCATGACTGAGATTGACCTTGTTTGGAGTCCTGTGGGACCCCTGGTCTATGGGACAAGGACTGAATTTTTAAAATTACACTGACATATAGTTACAAAGTGTAGTATTGTGTAGGGGTGGGATGGGGACCACTCCAGGCAGGAGGAATAATAGCACTTTAACCGGACCACTCTCCCACACAGCAGTGTGGCCTAAGCAGGCCACCTTACCCTCTTTTCTCATGCAGAGAACTTATAACTGCAATTCCACTGCATTAAACTGCACTTGTATAATTTATCATCTACGGAAGGACCCTTTTGAGGATAATAAAAGGGCACTGTTAATAAAGACTCCACGAGGACAGGCATGGACCTGCTGTGGGCAAACGGATCCTCTCTCCACTCGTGTCCACCCTCGGGATATGAAGAGTTGTCCTAATTTTATAGCTGAAGAAACAGGCCCTGCTCCTGAGTTTATCTGCCTGCATTCACTTTGGAAGTAGGTGGAGGAGCCAGATTTTTATGGGGGAACTTTTGACTCCTAAATCCAAGAGGGAAATTATTAGGCTATACTACTGAGGTTGGATTGAAATACTTGCCTTTAGGGTTGTTGGAACTGCCAAAATGTATTCAACTTGTCTGGCCTGTAAGAGGTACTGAAAAAGGGGGAAACTGTTATTAATGTAACTGTGAGAACTCAGACCAACATAAGCTCCTGTTAAGCAATACAGTCCCGGGATCTGGCAAAAGTCACCTCTGCTGTTCCAGGAAATACCTGCCTCTGGAAGATAAGATTATGCATCAGCTCTCACTTCAAAACCTCACTCCCTGGGCCCACCATTCCAAAGCTCTTATGTCAGAAACTGTCCAGTCCTGACCAGTTCCTGACCAGTTCCTGGCCTGACATGACCTGCTTTTAAATCACCCAGCCCGGGCCCTAAAACCCTACACACAGCATTCCCTTGCACCCCTAATGACCTTTCCTGAGGGAGGTCTAATAAACCCAACTTTGCTGGATCAACAGGTTTTTCTGGAGGAGTCAAATCAACGGAATTACGGCCTAGGAAGGCATTCAGAAATGATTTTATAATTCTACAAATTGGGAATAACCAAGTGTGGTAGATCTAAGAATGGCCTCCAAAAGATGTCTGTGCCCAAATCCCGAGAATCACCTGACTTGGTGCAAGGGGCTTTCAGGTGTGATTAGGTGAAGGCCTGAGGTGGGGCGATTATCCTGGATTATCCAGGTGGGATAATGTCATGGATTGTAAGGGTCCAAGTCAGAGAAAGGCAAGAAGGGCAGAATCTGGTGGCAGCAACAGCTCTGCAGATGGAGGAAGGGGCCCCGAGCCAAGGAATGCTGGCATCCAGAAGCTCGAAATGGCAAGAAAATAGATTTTCCTCTGAAGCTTCACACACACACACACACACACACACACACACACACACACACAGAGTCCTGTTTCTAGGTGGGATTTCTCAACCTAGAACCTGGGAAGATGGGTTGCAGGAGGCTGTGAAGGCCAGGACACCGCGGGCCAAACCTGGTGTTCCTGGGTTCCTTGTTCCTCCTGAGGAGCCACCAACATTCCCATCAGATCTTCTTAGGAGGGTCTGCCCCCCTGACCAGCATTTCCATCAGATCTTCCTTAGGAGGGTCTGAGCCCCTGGGCCTCGGGTCTGGAAGCCCCAGGGTCCCCATCTTCTCCGACTCTCATTATTTCCTCTCAGATGCCGACTCCCACCTGGTCTAGGCATCATCACTGCTTCTCAGATGAGGATGGGTCACTGAGCCAGGCCTGGTGGAAGCTAGTAACCAGACTCCATGGAGGCAGAGACGGCCATGTGTGCGTGAACACGGTGGTCCCCGGTGGTCCCTGCTGCCTGGAGCTAGTACCAGCACCCTGTGAAGCTGGTGGAGGGAGGTGGTGCTCAGTCAGATCAGCTCCCACAACTCCCAGGAGGTCCCACCCTTCTGAGGAGAGGGTCAGGACCGCCCAGGAGCTTGGGGGAAAGATGCAAACCTCCCTATTCCCAGTGCCCAAGCTCGGCACCACGGCCTCTGAAATGCTGGCACCTCTGATGAAATAACACTTGTTTTTAACATTATTATGAAAATGAGGTTTTTCTCTACAGAAATAGTATGGTCCTAATTCAAAGAAATTTAATAGATGAGGGGAGAGGAGCATGAACATAGATACACACATAGATTCAGTGTATGATCATAGGTGTCACTTTCCTTTCAGTGAAAACAGAATGATTATCCAGTAAATCACATCAAGTCCCATTTTGAAAAATAAAAAGATCAATAAAGCAAAGATTGATGAAAAGGGAAGAACTGACTTCAAGCCTTAAACTCCCCATCAGCAGGCCAGCCTCCAGACAGGCAAATGAAAAGGCAGCTTCCTGTGGGAGTAACAGCAGGCAGGTCAGGCCTGAGAGCGGAGATTCCGCCAGGTCTCCAAGGTTCTTCCTACTTCCTGCTGGGAGTAAACCCACTGGCCCTCATTGAGGTCTTTCCAAAGCTCTAGAATCAAGAACCTCAAGTGTTCACGAGTATGAGAAGCACCTGGGAGTCTGTTGGCCAGGGTTATGAGGCAGAGCTTGGAGTTTCAGTGGGTCCGGGTGGGTCCAGGCAGAGCTGGTGCTGCTGGCCTGGGGGACCGCACTTGGAGAACCACTGGTCTAGCATCAGGGATCTGCAGGATTAGGTATCTCCATAGTTAAATAACTTTTCTCCTTTTATATTTAGTAAGTATTTCAGGGGGGAAAGACTTAATTTTCTATTTATGTTCTACCTACTAATTTTAGCATCCATTCATGTTTTTTGTCTGGATTATTTTTATGATGATTGACGGTGATATTCTTATTCTATCATTCTCTATTTATTAGTTTACAGTATAACAGTGTGCCACAAGAATTTTTAAAAAATATTTTTTTATTGATTTCAAAGAGGAGCAGGAGAGGGAGAGAGAGAGATGGAAATATCAATGATGAAAGAGAGTCATTGATCAGCTGCCTCTTGCACACCTTCTCCAGCGGATCAAGCCTGCAACTTGGACATATTACCCTGACTGGGAATTGAACAGTGACCTCCTGGTTCATAAGTCGACACTCAACCACTGAGCCACGCTGGCTGGGTGCCACAATAATTTTGAAAACAGATAATACCTGGCTATTTAGTCACAGGCACTGACCTTTTTTCCTTTAGATGAACTAACTAACTAAGTAAGTAAATACAACAGCCAACACAAGAAATGCCGTTTTGTGTGAATGAATCAAAATTATACTTATCTTGCCCTGGCCAGTGTAGCTCAGTTGGCTGGAGCTTCAGCCTGTATATGGAAAAATTCCGGGTTCGATTTCCAGTCAAAAACATTTGTGAGAGGCAACCAATTGATGTTTCTCTCTCACATCAATGTTTCTCTCTCTCTGTCTCTCCCTCCCTCCCTCTAAGATCAATAAATGTGTCCTCTGATGAGGATTAAAAAACAAGTTATACTTTTTTTTTTGTCAGATTGGCAAACAATATATTTTTTGGTATGCCACAGAACTTTAGTAGTTTATGTGTGTCAGGAGGTGGGAAAGGTTGAAAATTGTTGCATTGCAGTGTAAAGAAGATCTTTCTCATCCTCTTATTCATTCTTTAATGTATGTCAGTGTGAACTCAAGGACTCCTATTTGATTCAGTGGGTTGTAATGCATTTCTATCATTCCTTATTTTGAAGTTCGAGGTGTCCCAGATTTGGAAGTAGGAGTCCACTTAAACTGAATGTAGTGGCTTTTGTATTATTGGATCAGTCTTGAAGAGCTTTCTTACTTCGTTGCCTAAAAAGAAGTTCCAGGAGCATCCTGTTCTTTTCTGCCCTAGCCCTAGAACCATACAGTTCTCTATGCAGTCCCCATTTCTTTTAGTGCAGAGTGGTATTTAGAAATTTAGACACCAAGATCTGGGTGCTAGGTGTGCTCATTGCTACTGGGATGTCTTCTCTCAGGCCATCTTTGAAACAGGATAGGAAATTGTGTGTGTGAGTGCGTGTGTGCGTGTTTGCATATTTATTTCTATATTTACATTGAAAAACATGCATTCAACCCTTCCAATGCTAATTCAGTTTCATTTTTTAACTTTAGTTTTAGAAAGAGGAAGGGAGAATGAGAGAGAGAAATATTGGTGTGAGAGAAAAACATCAATTGGTTGCCTCCTGCATATAACCGAACCAGGAATCAAACCCACAACCTTGGTATGTGCCCTGATCAGGAATTGAACTTGCAACCTTTTGGTGTATGGGATGAGGCTCCAAACAATTGAAGCATCTGGCCAGGGCTGTTGTTCAACTTACTCATGCATTCATTGGTTGCTTCTCCTATATGCCCTGACCAGGGGTTGAGCTTGCAACCTTGGTGTATGGGACTGACACTCTGAGTTACCTGGCCAGGGTCCCTCCTTTTATATTTGGATCTCCTTTCTCTAATGGTAAGAAACATGGATCATGTTATTCTCAATATAGCTACATATTTTCTTGATCCTTTGAGTGTAACAAATCCAAAACACTAGGCAACTGTTCTCACACATCCTCCTCAGGTGAACATCAACTGCTGGCTGTTACCCCACCCTGTCCAAGGGCCTTCACACAAGGGCCCCATCTACATATTTAGCTCCATTGGACTTGGTGACACTTGATGTAAGATTTTTAAAAATATATTTAGCTCCATTGGACTTGGTGACACTTGATGTAAGATTTTTAAAAATATATCTTATTGAGTTTTTACAGAGAGGAAGAGAGAGGGATAGAGAGTAAGAAACATCGATGAGAGAGAAACATCCATCAGCTGTCTCCTGCACATCCTCCTATTTGGGATGTGCCCACAACCAAGGTACATGCTCTTGACCAGAATCAAACCTGGGACCTTTCAGTCTGCAGGCCAATGTTCTATCCACTGAACCAAACTGGTTAGGGCAAGTAAGATTTTAAAAAAAAAATGTATCTTTATTGTTGACAGTATTGTAGATGTCCCCTCTTATTTCCCTATTGACCCTTCTTCCCCACTCCCACCCCCTCCCCAGGCCTTCACTACACTATTGTCTGCATCCATGGGTTATGCATATAAGTTCTTTGGTAGATCTCTTCCCACCCTACCCACTTCCTTCTGAGAATCTTTAGTCTGTGGCATGCTTCCATGTCTCTGGATCTATTTTGTTTGTCAGTTGCTTTTGTTCATTAGATTTCTTCATGTATGGTTTTTGAATCTATGTTCACAAGTTATATTGACCATGTTTGTTGTTGTTGTTGTTGTTGTTTTGTTTTGTTTTGCTGTTGTAGCCAAGAAAGAGTTTATTAGTTGAGGAGATAGCATCATGCCCAGAGTCAACAGTAAGCAAATGCCCAAAGACTTGGCTGTTGGCCATGGTTTTTGGTTTTGGTTTTTGAGAATTTTTATGAGTTTATCTGAGGCAAACTGCTGACTGGGGAGCAAGATTGCAAATGTTCCTGGTAATGGTTTTGATTTCTTAGAGATTTTTCTCTGGTAATATATCAAGGCAAATCTAGCCTCATAAAATGAGGTGGGCAGCTTTTTTTTCAGTTTTTTTTTTTTTGTTGTTGTTTTTATCCTCCAGAACAATATAAGAATTATCTGGGTTTTGGTAGAACTTTCTTATGAAATCACTAGGGTCCTATGGAGTGTCTGGCTGTTAAACTACTGATACAATCAAATGCAGATAGTTCTATTGTAGTCCCCATAAGGGATTTTCAAAGGTTATGTTTTCCCAGAAAATTGTCAGTTTCTTCTAATTCTTCAAACTTTGTATAAAGTTGCTTCCAGGATTATCTTATTTTATAACCTCTAGAGTATCTATAGTGTACCTCTTTTCATTACTAAAATTTGTATTTTCTTTTTCCTCCATCTATATAATAAAAGCCTCAGCAACTGTTAAGGTGCAATGATCAGAATGACCAGTCGCTATCATGTGCACTGACCCCCAGGGGGCAGACGCTCAATGCAGGAGCTGCCCCCTGATGGTCACTGCACTCCCACAGGGAAGCACCACTCAGCCAGAAGCTGGGCTCATGGCTGGTGAGTGCAGCAGCAGTGGCAGAAGCCTCTCCCACCTCTGTAGTTGCACTCTGGATCAGTGACCCAAGAGGTAAGGAGCAGGGAGCAGGCGGTCTCAGACATCCCCCCAGGGGTCCTGGACTGTGAGAGAGTGCAGACCCAGCTGAGGGAACCCCTGCTACAGTATACGGATTTCATGAGCCTCTAGTAAGTAATATAATCAGGGTTTTATCTATCATATTTTATTTTTTAATACCAAGTATTTGTTGATATCTGAATTAATTCTAATTTATTATTTTACTAGAGGCCTGATGCAAGAAATTCATGCAGTGGGGGGGGGGTGAGATGGGGGGTGAGGGACGTCCCTAGGCCTGACTGCACCCTCTTGCAATCCAGGACCCTTCGGGGGATGTTTAACTGCTGTTCTTTTGTTTGTTTGTTTGTTTGTTTAACATATTTTATTGATTTTTTACAGAGAGGAAGGGAGAGGGATAGAGAGTTAGAAACATCGATGAGAGAGAGACATCAATCAGCCACCTCCTGCATGCCCCCTACAGGGGATGTGCCCACAACCAGGATACATGCCCTTGACTGGAATCAAACCTGGGACCTTTCAGTCCGCAGGCTGACGCTCTCTCCACTGAGCCAAACTGGTTTCAGCCTAACTGCTGGTTTGACCTGATCCTGCATTGGCCCTAAACTGGCAGTTGGACATCACTCTTGCAATCTGGGACCACTGGCTCCTAACTGCTCACCTGCCTGCCTGATCACTGCTAACTATTGCCTGCCTGCCTGATCACCCTTAATTGCCTCTGCCTTGGCTCCTGATGCTGCAGCTTTGTCCAGAAGGACATTCTGAATGATATCTGGAAGGTCATTCAGCTGTCCGGTCTAATTAGCATATTATGCTCTTATTCTTATAAATCATTCTCTTCCAATTTATTTGCATTTACTCTGATGTTCTCTCTCTAATTTGTTGCACTGAACACTTAGTTCATTAATTTTAGTCTCTTTTCTTCATTATATATGTTCATTTAAAGACATACTTACAGTATGTTTCACTGTAGGCACTACCTTTAACAAGGCATTACCTTTTCATTGTTGTTCAGTTATATTTTCTCATTTATATTGCGATTTCCTCTTCAAGCCATGAATTATTTAGAGATTTGTCTTTAAATTTCCAAGCATATAGAATGTTTTGGTTTTCATTATATGTTGCATATACAATACTAAAATTTGAACCACAAGGATGAAGTAAATAATTTGTTTCTAGCAAAATTCAATTGTAAAATCCTTTTTCATTTATACCAAATAAAATGTTTTTATTTTATATTTTAAAGTATATTTTTATTGATTTCAGAGAGGATGGGAGAGGGAAGAAGAGAGAGACAGAAGCATCAGTGATGGGAAAGATTCCTTGATCTGCTGCCTCCTGCACGCCCTACACTGGGGATCAAGTCTGCAACCCGGGCATGTGCCTTGACCTGGAATCAAACTGTGAACTCCTGGTTCATTGGTTGATGGTCTACCATTGAGTCATGCCAGCTGGACCCCAATAAAATATTTTTAATGTGGGCAGTGGATGCATTTTTATATGCTTCATAGTTTCTGGGGTGGCACTAACTAGAATGGGAATACCTGAGCCCTACAAACACCTTCAGCTGGATTCTGGAGATGGACAGACAGCTGAGACTTACAGGAGATGCTATAGGAGGTGAAAGATGGCCCCTGGTTCCAAGGAGGTAGAGACAGTAGGCATCAGGAAGAAAGCACCCAAAGATATCATCCCTTCATCCAAATTATTCACCCATTGGCCACTTCCTCAGGGTCCAGCCCATTGTTTCTGTTCTCTAGGCTTGGTTAGAACACTTTTGAGGAAACACAAAACAATGGCAGAATCAAATGGAGACTTCCTTGTCCATGAGGTTGAGGACACAGTGAGCAGATGACCCACGGTATAGTCTCTGAGTGGACAGCAGGCAACCCAGCAACTGAAAGGTCAGGGAAGGTAAGCTTGTGGTTTGGGAACTACCTCTGTTGGGAGGTTCAGGACCAAGGAGCCTCAGACAGCGTCTGCCCCCCAGCCACGCCCCGGGCTCTCCAGGACTCCTGGGAAGGCTTTTGTTTCCCATTAAATGAGTGGTTGCCATCTCCCTTGGGGACTGGGGTATTTCCAACAAGGGATGTCCCTGCTCCTCTTCCCATGGGTGTACTGTTAGGGGTGGGAAGAAACCCCTGGAGGCCTTCATGTCATTTCTTCCTAACCCTACAGGCCTCAGGCCTCCTTCCTCTGGATCCTAAGTAGGTGGTGCCAGCAGCTGGGTGTGGGTGGGACAGAGGAGGGCCTCCCTGCATGTCAGCCCTGGGGCAGGAGCCATTTGTATCCTTTATTCCATTGTTATAAAAGCAATGAGTGAGGATAATTGATTTGCTACAGATCCCAGAGTAAATCTAAGTAAACTCTGGAGACAGGCCCCATAGGAGAGAACACATCCCTCCTCACCTCTTTATAGCACCCCCTTCCCAGAGGCCAAAACTTCTGGTGGTGCTGGGCCCTTTGGTGGCCATGAACCAGTTGCTAGAGTTGAGTGGAGATGATTCAACTCTAGACCCAGCACTCTCTAGCCTGGTGCACTCACATCATCCCCCTACCTCAATCTCCTCATCTGTGAAATGGAAAGAAGCCTTTTGCAAGGCTGCTGGGGAGAGGAAGTGGATCATTAGCAAGGGCATGGTCTGAGGTCCTCCTAAGAGAGCAGGTATTCAGTCCTGATGAGACAAAGGGCCTTGATGGCGGCTGCACAGTTTGCTGGGCTGGAGCAGCTGCTGCAGTGGTGAGTGGCCTGGGCAGGGCCCATCCTTTCTCCCCTGCATCTCAGTTTCTGCTTCTGTGTAGTGGCAGGATGTTGGGCATGGTCTTCACTCAATGCCAGCAATTTAGCACACCGGGAGCTGCCTGGGTACTGAGCCCACTCTTGGGTACTCTGGGTGCCTCTCCATCTGCCTGAAGAAGGACTTGGCTTGCAAAGGGCCATTTCTGAATTCCCCGTGGGGTGCCCACCTGAGACCTTCTGCCTTGCAGAGTCCTCACCTAAGGGCAGAGCTCTGGACTCACTGCTGAACCTGCTGAACTAGGAGCGGCAAGTCGCACTTTACCACCAGAGCCTTGAAAACTCTGGCTCCTAGTTTCTTCTCTCCTTGAGTTTCAGCTTCTTCTCCTCTAAAAATAGGAGGTATCCACCTGATAACCCCCCAAAACTCTTCCAGTGCTAAACATCCAAACCACCCAGACACCTTATTTTCTTATTTTAAGGTAACACTGAAGAAAAGTGCTCTTATATCAACTTCAGAAAACAATACCCATCAGCCACACACAGGAGACTTGGCAAGTTGGGACAGCCACAGGCTCATTTCTCATCCGGTCTTTATCCCGAGAGATGAGAGTATTTCTCTGTCAGAGAAGAAAATGAAGTCCTGCTCAGTGAATAAAGTGTTGGCCAATGGACTAAAGGGTCCTGGGTTTGATTCTGGTCAAGGGCACGTACCTCAGCTGAGAGTTGAGGCAACCAATCGATGTGTCTCTCTCACATCAATGTTTCTCTCTCTGTCCCCCCCCTCCCTTCCACTCTCTTTAAAAATTAACGGACCCCTAACTGGTTTGGCTCAGTGGATAGAGCCTGCAGACTGAAGGTCTGGGATTCAATTCCAGCCAAGGGCACATGCCCATGTTAAGGGCTCAGTCCCCAGTAAGGCATGTGCAGGAGGCAGCCAATCCATGAATATCTCTAATCATTGATGTTTTTATCTCCCTCTCCCTTCCTCTCTAAATCAATAAAAGTATATTAAAAAATAAATAAATGGAAAAATATCCCAGGGTGAGGATTAACAAAAAACAAACAAAAAAGAAAACAAGAGCTCTCTTTGATCATGGCTGGGAGTGGTCAAACCAGGACTTGAACTAGGCTTTTAGACTCTTTACTCTGATGGAACAACCCTGGTTCCACAGCGGCAGGAGCACTGGAAACCAAGGTGGGAAGGAGGTAGTCCCCAGGTTTGACCACAAGATGGCGAGCCGACTCTCGGCCCTGCCATTAATGAGGAACAGGGATTCAATTGGGGTCCCAAAGATATGCTGACACTGACACCTTTCTCCGGTTCCCAATCTGGTCTCCAGAGGTTTGCAGTGATCTTTAAAACAAACAAACAGACAAAAAGCCGATCAAAGCAGGTGATGTGTTTTAAGAACTTCTCACCTTACTGATCCCTACTTTCTTCCATCCTGAGGACAACCTGCCTGCTAATAACAACTGCCCTTGAGCAAGGGCTCAGCTGGACCCCATCACAAGCTCAGAAGAGGAGCCCTGGGTGCTCTAGGAACCCTGCCATCTGGTCAACCTACAGTTCCATGA
Organism: Lasiurus cinereus; assembly: GCA_011751065.1. Taxonomy (NCBI): domain Eukaryota; kingdom Metazoa; phylum Chordata; class Mammalia; order Chiroptera; family Vespertilionidae; genus Lasiurus; species Lasiurus cinereus. The sequence goes on from JAAGEH010000006.1 coordinate 3,189,623, forward strand.
TTCACAGAGTGAAACTGTGCCTGGTCTTATGTGTGTTGATAAAATTAACCCCTGGAGACCTAGAATATTAAGTGTAGACTCTGGTTTGAGAATAATTTCATTCATGCCTTCATTCATCAATATTGATTCAGCCCATAGTGAATCGATACAACCAATAGTGATGCCACAGGGTGTCAAAAAATATGCTATAGGCAGTTACACCTTACGCCTTCAAAAGTGGTTTAAGGGGGAGGAATCCAAGATGGCGGCATAGGTAAACACTTACACTGCTGCCTCGCACAACAATTTCAAAACTACAACTAAAAGACAGAACGGACATCATCCAGAACCACAGGAAAGCTGGCGGAGTGTAAGTTCTACAGCTAGAAGGAAAGAGAGGGGCTCACGGAGACCCAGAGGAGCTGCAAAAAGCCGAGGTACTGAGATGCACGCTGAGAGAGCAGATGCCGGAGTACCTGGCTGGCTTTCTCTGGCGGGAGGGAAACGGAGACTCCCAACGGCATTGAACACCTTATCTTATGACACTAAACCCCAGATCCAGCCGAAACTCATACAGAGGGAGTTTGGACTGTGAAAAGGGAGAAGTGCATGGAAATTTAGGGGAGCCGCAAAAGATCAAAGGCCTGGTGGCGGCACGCAAGGCGCTGCGAGGAAGACAGACTGCTGATTGTGCCGCTGGCTTTCGCGAGTGGGCGGGAGACAGACCCTCCCAACTGTGCCACTTCTGAGTCCACTGGGCCCCTGTTTAGGGCGAAACCCTGGGGACCTAAACTCGTGTGGTCCTGGTGAGCAGGGGAGCTGGAAAGGCAGCGGTTAGAGGCACTGCGGGTGCGCGCGCACACAAGGACCGCTCCAGGGATTACCCAGTCACGTGAGACTCAGGGGCCGTGGAGGGTGGGGCCGACTGGAAGGCAAGGCGGTCCCTTAAGCCCTGAAACTCCACCTCTCCCAAGCTCAACAGAGGCTTCTTCGGCTTTGCCTCTGGCATCATAAAGCTGAATCCAACACAGAAGTTTCCCCGGCATAGTGAAAATGCCGAAACAAGGAAAGGGATCACAAACAAAAGAAATGGAGAAAAAAAAACGACTGGATATAGAGTTCAAAACCACGCTTGTTCGGTTTTTCAAGAATATGCTAGAAAAATTTGATAAATTTAGTGAGACCCAAGAGGAGATGAAAAAGGACCAACTAGCGATACAAAAGAGCCAACTAGAGATGGAAAAGGTCCTACTAAAGATGATAAAGGACCAAATAAAAATTAAACATACACTGACTGAAATAAAAAATATTATACAGAGTCCTAACAGCAGACTAGAGAAAGGCAAGAATCAAGTAAAAAATTTGAAATATAAAGAATCGGAAAACACTCAACTGGAAAAGCAAGAAGAGAAAAGAATCCAAAAATCTGAACATAATGTAAGAAGACTCTGGGACAGCTTTCAGCGTACCAACATCAGAATTGTGGGGGTGCCAGAAGAAGAGAGAGAGCAAGATACTGAAAACCTGTTTAAAGAAATAATGACTGAAAACTTCCCACATCTGGTAAAAGAAATAGACTTACAAGTCCAGGAAGCACACAGAATCCCAAAGAAAAGGAATCCAAAGAGGACTACACCAAGACACATCATAATTAAAATGCCACGAGCAAAAGAGAAAGAGAGAATATTAAAAGCAGCAAGAGAAAAACAGTTTATTACCTACAAGGGAGCACCCATACGACTGTCAGCTGATTTCTCAACAGAAACGATGCAGGCCAGATGGGAGTGGCAAGAAATATTCAACGTGATGAATAGCAAGAACCTACAACCAAGAATAATCTATCCAGCAAAGCTAACATTCAGAATTGAAGGGCAGATGAAGAGCTTCACAGATAAGAAAAAGCTAAAGGAGTTCATCAACTCCAAACCAGTATTATATGAAATGCTGAAAGGTACTCTTTTAGAAGAGGAAGAAGAAAAAGGTAAAAGCCAAAAAATTATGAACAACAAATACATATCTATCAACAAGTGAATCTAAAAATTAAGTGAATTAAAAATTTGATCAACAGAATAAACTGGTGAATATAATAGAATCAGGAGCACAGAAAGGGAGTGGACTGATAATTCTCAGGGGGGAAGGGGTGAGGGGTGTACAGGGAGAGACTGGACAAAAATCATACACCTATGGATGAGATCAATGGGAGGGAGATAAGGGCAGAGGAAGGGGTGGGAGCTGGGTGGAGGGGTGCTATGGAGGGGAAAAAAGAGAAACAAATGTAATAATCTGAATAATAAAGATTTAATTTAAAAAAAAATGAAAACAAAAAAAAATGCTATAGTGCTCTGGCAGAGTAGCGCAGTTATTGTCCCAATATGCCAAGGTTGTGGGTTTGATCCCTGGTCAGACACATCCAAGAATTAACAAATGAATGCATAAATAAGTGGAACAACAAATCGATGCTTCTCTTTTTCTCTCTTTCTCTCTCTTTCTAAAATCAATACATTTTTTAAAATGCTATAGCCAGCCTCCTATCCACTAGAGCCCTCAAGCCATCCAAAATAATAATAATGATAATAATAATAATGACAATAATAATGATGATAATAATAATATAAATAAAACAAAATTAGCCAAGGGTGTGTTTAAAATTCCAGAAGATAGTGTTTTAATATGTAAAAGGCAGTAACCAATTCTTTAATCTGTCATTGGAATAATGGACCACCCATTAGGAAGGGGAAAAATGGTTTCTATAAAACCCAGTGAAGTATCTCTATTTGGATGCTGTCCTCAATGCTTCTGTTTATCTGTAAGGAAGATGGCAAATAAAAAGAAGACGTGCCTGCCATGCAGACAAGCTTTCCTAATCCCTCCTCAGGGAAGAAAGGAGCTATGACTCAGCTTTTTTTATCTGATTTGATTTTGTTTTGTTTTGGAAGAATGAGTCAGGAAAGGCTTTCTGGAGGAAGTGACATCTAAGCTAAGCCAAGGATAGAAGGATAAGTAGAAGCCAACCAGAACTGGGGAGTCGGGGAAGGGAGGGCACACTAAGAGGGAGCAGCAAGTGCAAAGTCCTAAAAAGGAAAGATTGTTCTGGGACTTGAGAGCCTGTCAGTGACTGGAGCCACAGTAGGTGCTCACTAACCTGTGGGGGCAGCACTGTAGGCTGGAGAGGCAGGGAACAGCGAGGCGCTGAAGGGCTGTGTAACCCAGTGAAGTGCAATAGACTTCTTGGGAGCAGTGGAGAGCATGAGATGGTTTTCAGCAAGAGATCTGATTCAATTTTCATTCTAGAAAGATCTCAACAGCAGCAATATGAGAAATGAGGGCCAGTGATTACTTAGTAGGTTGTCACAGCACCCAGGTGAGGGTTGATGTGGCCTAGTCTGGTGTATAAAATTGATGATGAAGAAAGTGAGATCTTTGTTAACAAATGTCACCCTGATCAATTCAATAAAAAAAAAATTTTTTTTTAAAGAACAAAAGGAAAAGGAGACTGAGATCTGAGGACATTTTGGAGCAGAGTCGACCATTGGTGGCTACCTGGTGGGAGGGTCAAAGGAGGAGAATGAAAGGACTGAGGGTGAGAACTTGGTGGTCTGGGTTGTGGGGCACTGACTGCCCTTTTCATAGCTGAAGACTGGGAGACAATGTAAAGTTCCGTTATGGACACGTTTGATATGGAATGCCCAAGTGACATTCTAATGAAGATGTCATGCAGCAATGGATCTATGAAGTGACCCCAAGACTGGAGGCCTAAACGGGAGAGTCCTCAGCAGCTAGATGGTGTTTGAAACCACGGTGATGAAAGAGACCATCCTGTGAGCATCCAGCTATGAAAGGACCATGTTGGGCCCAACCTCTAGAGGCAGGAAAAAGAGGATGAAGACAGGAGTGGCGGGGAAGAGGCAAGAAGACCGTGAGCATGTCACAGAAGGAGAGCGAGGAGAGCGGTCAGCTGTGTCAAATGTAGTTAAGAAGCCCCATCACATGAAGATTTGAACATGTCATGTCCATGAACATGATCTTGGCAAGAGCAAATTCAGGGGACACCAAAGCCATACTGAAGTGGGCTAGAGAATGGGAGTGCAGGCAATGGAGAAGTTTGTCTCTAAAGGGAGGCAGAGAAAGGGCGATAGGAGGGAGGCTGCTGGTGTCCTTACGGGAGTCAGAGGGTAACTGTTCTTATTCCAACATGAGAGCAGTCCTGTCGGCTGATGAGAAGAGACGGTGAGGAGAAAGGGAAATTCAGAAGAGTCATTTGGGATTTGAAGTCCATGAGAAGGTAAAAAAGTGGAGACTGCCTTTGTAAAAGCAGGTTTGTATCTCCTTAAACCAGGGGAAATGAAGAGCAGAAGGGAAAAAAAGGGGGGGAGCAGGCTGCAGTGACAGCAGGACCACACCCTTGGATACTGGAATGGGGAACCGAAGTCTCTTGGCAAGATGTGGCTTGTCTCCAAGGTCTGAGGCAACTGGCCCAAAAGGTGAGTCGTCTTGGTCTGGAATGGAGACCCCACCCATGCAAATGCCCTGGCTCAAAGCTCACATTGGCAGCCTGGCTCACTTCCTGGTGGAGATTGCACACAGCGGGAGCTCCACCCAGCCAGAGGCGATCCAAAAGAGCCCAGAGAAAGTTGTTACCAAGGGAATTCTTTAGCAAGACTTCAGGTCTTGTTTCTGCAGAGAGGAGAGGAGAAATTGACAAAGGGCCTTAATTCTCCCTTAATCCTGCCCAATGCCAGCCCTGCTCACATGCCTCTCCTTCTCAGTTAGATGCTTATGAAAAGACAGCACTGATTCAGTTGTCGAAAGAAGTCAGGGAAGAAAGAAAGAGGAAGATTCCTTAAAGTCAAGGTGTTTTCAAGGGGAGAAGCTTTCTGAGTGACTGTCCCATCTTTCCATGTATAGCCACACTCTGTGGAGGCTGAGGCTCGGTGGATGCTCCCAGCATGGCCCCTCGATCTCAGCTGGGCTCAGCAATGCCCAAATCCTCGCACAACGCCCCTTGAACTCCATGTTGGCAAGTATTACAACTTCCACCCGTTAAGCTTGAATGCTTCCCCACAATTCTAGAACTGACTCTTGTGTTAGGTGGACCTTCAGGGGCAAGAGTGGGCTGAGCTAATATTAGATTCAGGGTGCTATAATGGTTATATGAGTCTTGCTAAGCTGTTGATCTTAGTGAAGGACCTACCTCCTTATAATGGTTATATGAGTCTTGCTAAGCTGTTGATCTTAGTGAAGGACCTACCTCCTAGGCTTGTTATGAAGTTGAAATGAGTTCATGCTCAGAAAGCACACAGAATGCATCACCATTATGCTGTATTCTATTCGGTTATTATTATTTGGGAGTCACCTCTCTCCTTCTCCATCTCCATCAGCACCCCCATATCAAGCCACCCACATATGCATAAAAAGAAAGTGCTTTCTAAGACAACATTGCTTTATGATAATTTCCTACACTCCCTGTGGCTCACCACTTCTATCCCCTCCTGCTCTTATCCATAGAATTTCAGGAACTATCAGTCTGGATTTTGTTTTTGCTGTTATCATTACATTAAATTAAAGTAATTTTGAGTCAAAGCAAGAGCTATTAGATTCCCAGGCAGGGCGCATACCCAGGTTGCAGGTTTGATTCCCAGTTTTGGGTGCATACAGGAGGTAACTGATAGATGCTTCTCTGTCCCTTCCCCTCTCTCTCTCTTAAAAAAAAAAAAAAAAAAAAAAAAAAAAAAAGACATGCCCTAACTATTTGGCTCAGTGGATAGAGTGTCAACCTGTGGACTCAAGGGTCCCAGGTTCAATTGTGGTTGGGGGTGTGTACCTTGGTTGCAGGAGCATCCTGGGGGCGAAGGGGGCGGAGAGAGGGAAGGATTAGGAGGATTAGGGGGAGGCAGCTGATTGGTGTTTCTCTCTTGTCCCTCTCCCTTCTTCTCTGTAAGAAAATCAATAAAATGTATTATAAAAAAAAAAAAAAAGAAAGACATACCACTTCTGTGATTCCAAGGGGTCAGAAGCTATGTGCCCAGAAATGGGGTAGACACCAAATATAATATATATATATATATATATATATATATATATATATATATATATATATTATATCACAGCATCTTAAAATAAGCAAGGAGCTATTTGGAAGAACCATTTATGTACCCAGAACGCTGTAGGCAGGTATTCTCTCTACTTACTATTCCATGTGACCCAAGCTGAGCCAATCACAGCCCTTCCCTGGGGTTTGCCAGCTTGAAATCTTGTAGTTCCAACTTTCTACCCTCAGAGAAAAAGACTTACAAATTTGATTGAGTTAAATTCTAAGGCATTGAGCAAATATGAGTTATTAATGGACTAGATCACTGTCACTTGAAATGGCAGCTCCTGACCCCCCAAATCTAGTTTTCATGGTCTGCATCCTTGCTTTTCACCTTTTGGTGATTCATCCCTAGTGGCTAGGTAAAGGCTGAAGGGCAGTTGGCAATTTCCTTCTATCTTCACCTCTAAACCAAGTAATACAGCCTTATTTATCAATAATCTGTATTAATTCAAACTCCATAAATACTAATGAAACTGACTTTTAATTTGCTTGTGCCTTTCGTGTTGGGTGTATCTTAAGGGGAAAGAGTGCGCTGAGCTAAAATAAGATTCAGGTATTTCTAGGATGACATTCCCAACATGGGCCGGGCCCTGCAACTTCCTTTGGAGAGAAACACTCCTCCCTGAAACCATCATTTGATTCAGCATAGCTTCAATCACAATAGCCCATACTCTTGGCCACTGAGAAGTGCATAACCCAGAAGTAGCCAAACACAGTGCCTCACTTCACTAGCCACAGTAATTAGTCAAGGAGTGGGACTTATGACTCAAGGGGAGCCAATCAGAGTCCTTGAAATTGGAGGAAAAAGAGATTTGCCCTTGAGGCAGAGACACTGGAAGACACTTCCCAGGTGAAAGCAACTGAATCCGAATCTTGGATGAAGAATCATGCGGGGATCTATGTTTTCATCAGCAACCTCGGTGATTCTTATGTATATTGCCTGGGCTGTCCTCAGAATTAGGGGTTATTGATTTATGATACAGAGACGCTTACATATAAAATGAGGAATTTCATCAGCTGCCAGAATCTTTTACTAATAAGGAATTACACAGCCATGTATTCCAGGATTGCCTGACTCCTTGTTCTTCTTTTACTGAACAAATAATTTTTAAACATTTGCATGGCAGTTGCATTATGTATTTCTCCATGTATATTTTGCTATGACAAAAAAACAATAGTTCAACTGTTTTTAATGACTCCATGGCGGCTCTGTGTCTTTGAATCCCACCTCACATGGAGAATGGATGATGAGGCCCAATGTTGTATTCAGTAGTGTGCTCATTTGGAGGAGGTGAAAGTGGCCTTGCTTGCAGCCGGAGCAGTGAAGATGGCTTTGCTGAAAACCAGACAAAAACATTCTCCACAGAACAGGAGCAGGGCTCAGCACACAGGCCAGGCCACACAGCAACCGTGAAAATAAACACCCTCTTTCCTCACACGGGTGCTTGCTGATTGTCAATGCCAGTTCCCACCTGCTTCATTCCAGTCCAATCCTGCTTGAATCACTGGGAAGACAGTCGATGGTCAAATTGTTCCACTTCTTGGCAGTGTCCTTCCAGAACTAGCCCCATGTCTCCCATTTCTCCCTAGAATCACCCAGCACAGGCTCAAGTTCCCTCCATCCACCCTCGCTCCTAAGACTCTCCCAAAGGTGCCTCTGGGTGCTTGCCCTGGTCCTTGCTGCCGCAGCTGAACAAGCTCACCCCTATATGAGGACAGGTATGTTCCTTGTGGGATCTGGTTGGTGGGCTTCAAAAACAGAATATGCACTGATTATTCAGCTTCATTACAGTAACAGACTCACAACTCAAATTAGCTTAAAATCTGGGGATGCCTCCTGACATAAGAAGTGCAGAGGCAGGGCAGGCATGAGGCATGGGGCTTCTGCTCTATTTCTGACTCTATGGGCTCAACCCTCTACCCCACATCTGTCTAAGTTCCAGGCATCCTAGCTGGTCAGCAGAAAGAATAGCAGGGGCTTCTCTTTCTGAGTGTCTCATTTAGGAGGAAGGAAACCAACAGCCAACATCTGCCTCTTCATCTCATTGCCCACAACTGTACACATGCTCGGGTCTGTGAGGGAAAGGAGGTGATTTAGTAATCTCGGTTGATCAAGTTTCAGAACCTCACAGCACTTGCTCAGAAAGAATGTCGGGACAAAATCAGGGGCTCTTAGGAAAGGGGAAGAGAAGGAATGTATACTGAGCAGCACCCTATGGTGCTTGTTACTCTATTAACAGGGGTTGGAAAAGTGGATCCTGCAATGTTATTTGTGTTTACCTCCCTGGATGTGGGCGGGTGGCTATAATTTATTTGTCCAATCTAAGAGTTCCCTAATGACTACAGATGACCATTCTCTAATGACCACAGATCATTTTACGATGAAAAAATAAAATTGCAAATGTTTAAAAAAAACACCAAAGCCTCCCTCCCCCCAAATTCTATAAATGTGAAAAATGAGAGAATGATGGCCTCTGCTTTTTCTGGCTTTATATGCTCCTCTGAAAGTTGGGAGAGAGGTGACATCTGCATGCCGGGTGCTTGACATGATACATACAGAGGTCTAACCCGGCTTGAGATATTTTGCTTTTCATACCTTGCTACATTTGCAATGTTACCTTTTATTAGAAAATGATCTATGGTCATTAGAGAATAATTGGAAAGATTAGACTGGACAAACAAACCAACTGATATGGGAAACACTCTCATGGCTCAGGAGGAGAAAGACTCATACTTATCAAGTGAAAATGCTACCAAGAAGCCCAAGGTTATGGGACACAGACATTGTAAGACCTCTTCTATAGAGAAAGAAAAACCGAAGAGGCAACACTTCTAAACAATGACTTCCTCATGGGCCCCCAAGGGATTTGAGGTGACAAAGAGCCCCATGTTATTTGCAAATCCAAGTAGGGTTTCAACCTAAGAAAAGTAAACCAGGGAAGACCAGGAGAGCTCCTGGAAACCAGAAAAACTGGCCGCTGGGTCTTGAGGCCTCCTTCCTACCTTGTTGATTCTGCAGGAAGACCCCTCCCCTCTAGTCCAGCTTGATGTATAATGACCCCAGGCAAGGAGGGAGCCTTTGCTCCCAATAGGACCAGCTATAAACTGTAATTAAGGGGTAAAAAAAAAATTTCAAGGAGCTGAAAAATACCTCAATGTGGATGGGACAGGGTGGCAGGGACTATTTCAGGACAGGATCAACAAGGATTCCTCAGCAGGTGGCCAGCTAATTTATGGGTTTGCAAAGTTTCGAGATCTTGGGTAAGGAAAAATGATTTAGAAAATGTTTTTTAACCTCTCAGAGCTTAGAGAGCAGGGCTGGGCTAGGAGAGCAGCTCGGGAAGCTTTGGAGACACTTGCCATTGTTTCCCAAAATCAGAAGGTGTCTTCCCCTGACAAACTCAGTTTCACGAACATTTGCCAGGGAAATGAGTGCCCTTTGTAGAGCAGCTTTGGAAATGCTGGTGGAAGAGAAGCCAATTGCACGCATTGAAAATGGTGGTAAGGATGGGTTTTAAGGATGAGAGAGGGAGAGACTCAGAGAGAGAGAGAGATGTTCTTGGTACTTGGTGGGGTTGGCAAACATTTTCTGTAAAGGGCCAGATAGAAATTTTAGGCCTTGCGGTTTATATGATCTCAGAAGCAGCCACAGGCAATATGTAAATGAATGGCTGTCGTCACTACTAAAGCAGAATTGAGTCATTGTGGCAGAGACCAGATGGCCGCAAAGCCCAAAATGTTTATTACTTCTGGGCAATTACAGAAAAAGCGTGTGGACCTCTGAGTATGTTGGGTGGATTACAAGCCAATTGAAGGAAGGAACTCAGAACGAGTAGCTTCCTCAGAGAATCCTTACCCTGTAATCATTGTCAAGAGGAGATAATTGACTCCAGCCACCACCACTTGGACCAGGGATTCCTGGTAGGCATCCTTTCAGGGGAAAAACAGAGACCTGGGGCAAGGAGACCATAGATGTGATATGTGCTTTCTGAGTTGTTGGTTCATGTCTCCTGCTGTAGCTGAGCTTTAAGCTTGTCTTCCTTGGGCCCCTCATTGACCTGATCCCACCTATATCTGAGCCTGAACCCCACTGCTCCAGCTTTTCACCTTATATCTCCACAAGGGCTCTCATTTCCCTTCTCCAAGTCCAGAGCCTCAAGTTAACCTATTCTGGCCAAGGGTGGGTAATGTGACCTACACCTAAGCCAGTCAGCACTCTGCTGCACCATAGCCACAGTGATCGATGGGATGAATAGGTGCTCTAGAAAGAGCCAATAAGAGGCCGTGAGACCATCGACAAGGAAACTAAAGAAGATTGCCAAGCTCCCAAAAGCATCTCACAAACAGAAGGAAGCCCTGAGAATAGAGTCAGAGCACAGAAAGGAAGCCAGCAGTGGAGAGAGACCAGATCCGGAGGACAACATGAGGTGACCTGTGTCCTTAACACCACTCTCCCCACTTTGAACTTTCCAGTTATTTGAGAGGATGAAATTTTCATTGTTTGGTCATATTCAGGTTGCAGCTAAGAGTCTGAACCAGTACGCTTGGCCTTCAGTTCTTGACACATCACACACAATTCTTTCTGCTCAGAATGCCCTTTCCAGCGTGGGTTACTTGGCTTGCCCCTGTTCATTCTCTAGGGCTGAGCTCAGATGACAGTCGCCTCCTCCAAGAAGCTCTCCTGACCCCCCCTCCTACACCCCCACCCCGACCACCTTGTCTGGCTTGTTTGGCCTCTCCATCTTGGTGTTGGCATGAAACACTCGGTGTACTGGTCTCTAACTGTGTTCAGGTAATGACACCCATTTATGTCTCTCTAACCCCTACTGTCCCAGAGTAATCATAGGAGAGTGACAAAGACACAGACTTTTTCCCCCTTTTTAAATTAAGTTCAGAGAAGAAGAGAAAGGGAATGAGAGATAGAAACATCAATGATGAGAGAGAATCATTGATCGGCTGCTTCCTGCACACTCCACTGGGGATTGAGCCCATACCCAGGAATGTACCTTGACAGGGAACAGAACCATGACCTTCTGGTTCATAGGTGGGTGCTCAACCACTGAGCCATGCTGCTGCGCCACAGACACAGACTTTGGAGACCAACAGACACAGGTTCAAATCCTAGTGTTATTGCTCACCAGCTGTTTGACTCCAGGCAGAGCAACAGCCAGCTGCTTCCTCCTCTGTAAAAATGAACGGGAATGCTAACAATGTCCACATCACAGAGCTGTCATGTCACAGTGCAAAGTGCTTAAGACAGTAGGGGATTTCTCATTTTGGTGTGTGTGTGTGTGTGTTTAAATAACCTAGGGTACTTTGTAAGTAGAGATGATCTGTAGGCTAGAAAGAAATATATTTGGAAGGCTAAAAATATCAAAGGAAAAGGAAGCTCTCCCTAACTGGCCTCAGACAGGACACAGGCCAGGTATCACCAAATGAGGAGAGATGTCTGGGGCTCATTGAGCTGCCATTGGGTTTGCTTTAGCTCAAGAGTCATATATGAAGAGGAGCAGGACCACAGCCAAACCCCACCAAGAAGAGGGCAGTGGCCCTGGCTAGGCAGCTCAGTTGGTTGGAGCATCATCCTGATGGGCCAAGGTTGCAGGTTTGATCCTCAGTCAGGGCACATACCATACAAGAAGCAACCAGTGGATACATACATAAATAGACCAACAAATTTACACACACACACACACACACACACCAAATCAATTTTTTAAAAAGAGGGCAGTGCAGGTGAGAGAAAGAGAAGGGGAGAGCAGTGGCTCAAAGTATTTGGCTGCTCTTACAAAATGGGACATAAATCCCTGAAAAAAAAACCAAAACCCAGATGTCAGTGCGTTCCCCTCTCAGCAGCAGCCAGAGACCCCCTTGGGTGCCCTCTGGGACCCAGTCTGTGTCTCCCCTTCAGGCCTGGCTTTCAGGGCCACTCACGCCATCAGGCTCTCACTTCTTCACTTTGGCATGAACTTAAACTCCTTTTACGGAAATGAAGACATGGAAACAACCTCAGTGTTCACTGCTGGATGACTGGATAAAGGAAGGTGGTATGTATAGTCATTAGAATATCATTCAATCTTCAAAAGGGAGGAAATCCTGCTTTAGCAACATGGATGGACCTTGTAGGCATTGTGCTAAGTGAAGAAGTCAGAGAGAGAAAGACAAGTACCAAATGACCTCACTTACATGGGAAACCAGAAAACACAGAACTCATAGACACAGAGTTCAGATAGTGGGGGAGGGACCGAAAGGTACAAACTTCTAGTTATAAGATCAGTAAGTTCCAGGGGTATAACATCCAGCATGCTGACTATAGTTAATATATTTGTATTGTATATTTGAAAAGTTGCCAAGAGAGCAGATCTTAAAAGTTCACATTACAAGAAAAAAATTGTAACTGTGGAGAGGTGATGGATATTAACCAGCCTTACTGTGGTGATCATTTTGCAATCTATGCTTACATCAAATCATTCTGTTGCAATGAATACAATGTCTTATGTCAGCTAATCAATAAAATTGGACAAAAATAGTAGTCATTTTTTAAGTTGTTCTGGACAGAGTCAGATCCCTCTTCGCAGGCTCTCCTTTGCTGTCTCCTTGGTATGGCCTCCGGAGTGGCTGCCTCTGCCAGCGACATCCAAGTGTTCCTGCCCAAGTGAAGATGGCAAGGACATCATTCTGGAGGCGGCACGAGGTCCTGGTGGGTGATGTGGGCCAGACAAGATGCTGCGGAACAAAGACTGCCCTTGTGCCCTGTATGGCGCAACGTACGAGACCGAGGAGAGCAAGGGGACCTGGGGTTACTTCCTGGGCCCTTGAGTCTGCACCCCTTAAGAGCAAAATGATCTATGTCAGTTCCAAGGCTGCCACCAAGAAGAAACTGACTAGATCAAGCATAAGTCACAGGCAAGCTGCTCCGAGATCAAGGACACTGCCCTCTGGCAGAGAAGCTGGGGGGCAGTGCTGTCATTTCCCTGAAGGGCAAGCCTTTGTGAGACCCCAGTCCCTGCCTGGAGCATTTGGCAGCCCCAAACCTGCCTGTGGGGGGTTGCAGGCTGCTGCCCTCCTGCCAGACCCCAGGGCTAGGGGCATCCCAGCAGGGGAGGACAATCCCTTCACCCAGTTGCCTAACAGCCCCCACCCCTTGGACCTCCTTCCTCTCTCCACCCCTGAGGGTTCTGGCCTCCCAAATGGCTTTTGATTTTCTGATTGCTCTTGGATTGAAGCAGACCAAGTCTCCCCACCTTAGGGCCTGTATTTTTTTTAATGACACCCTTACTTCCCACCTGTTCCCCCCTTTCCATGCTGCCAACTCCTAACCACAATAGTGACTCTGTGCTGTCTGTTTAGTTCTGTGTAAATGGAATGTTGTGGAGATGAGCCCTCCCCAGGCTGCCTGGTTCCTCCCCTTTTCACGTGGCGTGGTCACTCTTGGAGACAGGACCAGTGAGGGGCCCTTAATTTAAAAAAAAAAGGAAGAAAAGCAATAAAAATCTTCACTAATTAAAGGGAAAAGTTTCTCTGGACATAGAGAACAAGCACATAATATAAATACAGATACAGATATACAAAGTCACATAAATGTATAGTGACTGTATCCTATGATTTCAGATATTTTTGTAGTCATTTTTCATCCTTTCTTTATTTGGGTGCCTTCACCTTTTCTCTCCTCTTCCCCTTTTGTTAACTCCCCATCCTAACAAGTAGCCCAGGTTAACAAGTTAACATTCTGTGTTTTCCTGCTAACACAGATATCAGTCTTAATGACCCTTTCCTCATTGCGCAGGGATTCCATTACACATTCCTGCATCTTTCTCCTCAACACATTGTGGAAATGGCCCAAGGTCAATGGATAGCTCCCTTTATTATTCTTATGAGCTGCAGAACATCTCAAGATGCCACATTCTGTTTATAGAATTCTGTCCCTGCAAAATCCAAAATACACCAGCTGTTAAAAGCACAAACCCTAAGTTCCAGATAAACACAAAAACAATGCCTTCCCTATACCGTAGCAATAAACATCTAGGAATAGCCAAAACCAGTTTGGCTCAGTGGATGGAGCATTGGCCTGTGGACTGAAGGGTCCTACATTTGATTCCGGTCAGGGGCATGTGCCTTGGTTTCGGGCACATCCCCAGTAGGGGGCGTGCAGGAGGCAGCTGATCAATGTTTCTCTCATCGATGTTTCTGACTCTATCCCTCTCCCTTTCTCTCTGAAAAATCAATAAAATATATTTTAAAAAATCTAGGAATAAAAATAAGAAAAAATTCATTCACAATATCGATGGAAATAATAAAATAGAAATAAATGTAATTAAGAAAGGCAGAGTGTTTATGAGGCAAACAGTGAGCTCTTACTAAACGACATTACACAAATCAGTCAGAGACATATCGTGTCCTTCAGTAAGAGAAAGTAAAAATTATGATAGAAATGGAATACAATTCTAATTAAAATTTCAGTAAGACTTCTTTTTCGGAGGGAGATGCTGTGAGTTGAATTATATCTTTTTAAAAAGTCCGAGGAAGTCCTATTCCCCAGCATTTGCAAATCTGACCTTATTTGGGAATGGGTCTTGCCAGAGTTAACTACAAGGTGAGTTAAGATGAGGTCATATGCAGTGGGCGGGCTTTTACTCCAAAACCAGGGTGTCCTAATGAGAAAAGGAGGGAGCAGGGAGGGGAGCCCCAGAAGGACAGGAAGCAGATTGGAGAGATGAGTCCAGGAGCCAATGCTCTCTAACAGCCCCCTCCCCCTGGAGAAAGATTGACCTCCCGAGCCTGCAGGGGGTTGGCTCTGCAGAGCCCTTGTTTTAGGACTCCAGCCTTCAGAAGTGTGAGAACCCTAGCTGGTTTGGTTCAGTGGATAGAGTGTCTGCTTGTGGACTGAAGGGTCCAGGGTTTGATTCCAGTGAAGGGCACATGTCCAGATTGCAGGCTCATTCCCAGTAGGCGGCATGCAGGAGTTTGTGGATCAATAATTCTCTCTCGTCTGTGATGTTTCTCTCTCTTCCTCTCTGAAATCAATAAAACTATATTAAAGAAGAAGGAGGAGGAAGAAGGGGAGGAGGAGGAGGAGGAGGAGGAGGGAGAAGAAGAATGAGAGAATAAAAGGCTGTTGTTTTCGGCCACCCAGCTTGGGGTACTATGTTATGAACAGAACACAGGTGGAATTAAAGAACTGCCCAATGAATGGATCAAGTCCTGACCCAGATGAGCAGATAAAAATGTCCTTTGCCAGAGAGAGGGTAAGCTTGGGAAATTCTCCCAAACTGCAAAAAAAAAAAAAAAAAAAAAAAAAAGAGCTAGCGAGCACAAGGGTTCACGGGTGTACCCCGCAGGGCTGGGAGGGCGCTCAGTTGTTAAAGCTGCTGCAGGATTTGCTTCTTGGCGGAATTAGCGAGTTTGGAGAAGAGGTTCCCAGAAGAAGGTGGCTTCCCCCTCCAACAACCCATTCCCCAACCTGTGCCAACCTCTCCTTTCTACCTGAAAGGTTCAGAGGAGACGAGAGCCACAAGGTTGGTCGCGCAGACTCGCAAAACACAGACCGCTGTGGCCAAGAGGAGTGGGTGTCTCTGGCACCCCGTGAGGTTCCCTATCTGGAAAGGACGAGAACTCTCCTCTCCCTTCGCTCCGGAGGCCCGGGTTTCCTGGGTCCCAACTCAGCGGCAGCAGGGCTGCTCCAGTCACTCATCCATCTGCTGTGGCCCCAAGTGCAGAGGAGATTCAGACAAAACCGCGTCCTCGCAGGGGAGGCAGAGGGAGCAAGTGTTGCTTCGAGGGGACCAGAGGGCTGTGAGGCACGGGCAGGAAGCAGGGCGATGGGACCGCCAGCCTGTGGGAGGGTGGCAGGAGGTACACACCACCTCTAGGACCCTCCATGGCCACATGTGTACAGACTGTGGTCTGTTTCACGAGGGATCATCACTCAGCTGTAGGAAGGAATGGAGCCCTGAGACCTTTCACAGACACAAAAGGCCGCAACCCCTAGTAATTTATTTCTAGAAAATGCCTGAAGAGGCAAATCTGCAGAGACTAACGTAGGTTAGTGGTGGTCAGGTGCTGGAGAAAGCGATGGGAGTGATTGCTAATGGGTAGGAGGCTTCTATCTGAGGTGATAAAAATGTTTAAAATGGCCCTGGCCAGGTAGCTCAGGTGGTTGGAGCATCCTTCCCATACACCAAGGTTGTGGGTTTGATCCCTGGTCAGAACACATACAAGAATCAACCAATGGCCCAAACCGGTTTGGTTCAGTGGACAGAGCATTGGACTGCGGATTGAAAGGTCCCAGGTTCGATTCCGGTCAAAGGCATGTACCTTGGTTGCCGGCACATCCCCAATAGGGGGCGTGCAAGAGGCAGCTGATCAATGTATCCTTCTCATCGAAGTTTCTAACTCTCTATCCCTCTCCCTTCCTCTCTGTAAAAAATCAATAAAATATATTAAAAAAAAGAATCAACCAATGAATGGATACATAAGTGGAACAAATCAATATTTCTCTCTCTCTCTCTCTCTCTCTCTCTCTCAAAAGCAATCCTATATAATAAAGAGGTAATATGCAAATCAACTGTCACTCCAACACACAAGATGGCCACCCCCACGTGGTCAAAGATGGCTGCCACAAGATGGCCAGCAGGGGAGGGCAGTTAGGGGCAATCAGGCAGGCAGGCGAGTAGCTGGGACTCAGCAGTCCTTGACTGTGAGAGGGATGTCCCAGATTGGAGAGGGTGCAGCCTGGGCTGAGGGATACATCCCTGCCCCCACCCCTCATGCGCTGAGCACGAATTTTGTGCACTGGGCCTCTAGTCAGTAAATAAACATTTTAAATGCACTGTGGGGATGATGCACATATCTGTAAATGTACTAGTATAAAACATACACTGATTTCATACTGCGAATTGCATGGTATATGAATTGTATCTCAATGAAGCTGTTACAAAGAGCAGGTGGGAGTTGAGAGCCCTCTGTGAGGTTTAGACAAGGCCGCCTGCGGAGATGACCTTCTATTCAAACCGAGTGATGAGCAAGTATGGCTTCCAGGATGTTTTATTTCTCCTTTGCCAAGATGGTTTCTGTGTCCACCCAACACTGGGCAGAGGCAGTGTGGGTTGAATTTGAATTTCAGACAACAATGAATACATTTTTAGTGTAAGTACATCTCAAACACAGCATGGGATATGCCTATTCCAAAAATCAGTCATTGTCTACCTGAAATTCAGACCTAAGTCGGCATCCTGTATTTTTTGTTGCTAAATTCCCCAAACTAAACATTAGTAGGATCTAGAATGAGCTTTTGATTTGAAGCCTCGTCCAAAAGTGCTTCAGGTGTGTGACCTCAGACGCGCTAGTCACCCTCCCTCCGTCACCGGTAGCTCTGTGACTGGGTGACCTGCCCGGGTGTTGGATTTTCACCCCACAGCCGGTGAGAAACAGCAATTGGTGCAGGGATATCCGGTCCTTCCAGTGCCTGTGAGGAGTGAGTGACTGCTGACCAAGACTTGGAGCGCGGTTCCGATACCTCTCACAGTACCACAGGAGAGCCACTGGTCTGAATAGTGAGTGTTGGGGTAAATGCAGGATTAATGTTTGATTTCTAAACACAGGCAGGCTGTGGACTGTGAAGGAGTTTTTGCATTTTAAGTAATGACCCAGTGTCTTCAGAAAAGATTTAAAGATGATCAGTTGACTGTCTGAAGGCAGGAAAATAAGTCATATGTAGTGCTCATAAGATTCAAAATTTTTAACCCTTTATCAATAGTCTTCCGCTGGTCTTAGGCTTGACAGCAGTTCTCAACCTGTGCGTCGCGATCCAATTCCTCTGCTGGAGTTTGGTGCAAATTAATTCTCAAGGCCCCATTTTGCTTCGTTGTGGCCTTCCCAGAATTCATGAGAAGCACCTGGCAACTTTATCTTGCCCAGCTCGGAACTGCTGGCTTCTTTCCCTTCTCTTTCTGCACTCTCTCATTAGGGAAGGTTTTTTATTTGCTTGCTTTTTGTTTTTAAATATATTTTTTATTGATTTCAGAGAAGAAGGGAAAAGGGAGAGAAAGACAGAAACATCAATGATGAGAGAATTCTTAATCTGCTGCCTCCTGCATGTCCCCTAGAGGGGATTGAGCCTGAAATCTGGACATGTGCCCTGACTGGGAATCGAACCATGACCTCCTAGTTCATAGGTAGACACTCAATCACTGAGCCATGCCTGCGAAGTTTTTTAACCGTTTGCTCTCGTGTCCTATGCTGGGGAAGATAATGGTGTGTTAGTTATAAGCTGGCTGCAGATTGCCCACATTCATTTTGCCTTGTTTTAACTTTCCTGTCTGTTTTCTTATTCCTCCTGCCCTGGAATCCAGTAACACCTAGGACCCTCCCAGTTCTACCCGGGGGGGTACCAGGGGCTGAGAGGGTGATGGAAGACCATGGGGCCAGGAGAAGGGAATCTCCATTTCCCCACTCACTGTCATTTCCAGTGACATTGGGCCTCTGCATGGAATTGTCTTGCTTGCTGTCCTGTTGACAGCCTGGGCGAGGGACTTTAGAATATGCCTGTTAAACAGCAGGTGACATACAGTGGTTATGTCATATCCTGGGAGACAGACATGGAATTCGAAGGACAGGCCTGGTGTCACAGTGTGCACCACACAGGACCCTGTGCTCAGAAAGGGCCCGCATTGATGTTATGTTTGTGAAACTCACGGATTTTAAATAAGAGGCCCCATATATGCAGCTCGTCCTTCTGGAAGGAATGAGGAACCTCCAGTTCTTTTTAAATTGTCACTGAAGCTTCAGATAAGATAAAACCTGCAGGGAAAGAATGTGGCCTTCCCCCTTTCCTGGCTGCTAACTTCTGGTTTAGCAACACTGGCTGCTGGCTGGCCCTCACTGGGTTGGGGCATTGAAGGACACAAAGAGTAGTTATGAGGTGGAGCGCAGATTCTCTGCCTCCCCCCCAACCCCCCCTCCCCCGCCATGTCACCTCCATTTCATTGATGATGAAATGGAAATTCAAGAAGGTGGGTCACTAGTTCTGGTTCTCATGGCAGGAAGCAAGAGAGCCAGTGACCCCCGCCTGACTCCAGAGCTCAAAGCTCTTTGCCAGAACAGCTGTTAGTTTAATTCACAGGCCCCATGCACTGCATCTAATAGGGTAGCAGAGAAGTTTTTTCTCTGCAACAGGAATCAGGTCCGAAGTTTGGTCCCAGAGTGGGCTGAAGCTGGCAGGCAGACATCCCCTGAGGTGTCCTGGACTGCAGGAGGGCGCAGGCTGGGCTGAGGAACCCCTTGTCCCCAGTGCATGAATGTCATGCATCAGGCCTCTGGTAATGTTATAAAGGTTCATTCAGTTTGTAGTACATGTCAGCCTCCATTACTTTTTATGGCTGAATAATATTCCAATGTGTGGGTATACTGCTTTTATCCATCAGCTGATGGACATTCGAGTTGTTTCCACTTTGTGCTGTTATGAACATTCACATGCAAGTTTTGTGTGACACATTTCATTTTTTTGTGGGTAAACACCCAGGAGTGGAATATGGTGACTGTATGCTCAACATTCTGAGGAAATGCCAGAACCTTTCTCAAAAGTAACTGCGTAATTTCACATTCCCACTCCCACTAGTGATGTGTGGGGGTCCCAATGTCCCCACATCCTCACCAATACCTGCTGTTGTCTGTTCTTATGGTTCTAGCCATGCTAGTGAGGATAAGCAGGTCTCAGGACTTTGTTTTGGGTTTCCCTGTTGGCTAATGACATTGAGCATCTTTCACACGCTATTGGACATCTGTGTATCTGCTCTGAAGTGTCTACTTAGGTCCTTTGCCCATCTTTAATTGGGTTACTTGTCTTGTTATTGGTGAGCTATATGTTTCTGTATGTTCTTTCTATGTTCTTGGTGTGGGCCTCTTTGGGTTCCTGTTCCTCTTGTTTGGGAACTCTCTGCACTTCTTAGACTTTTCTGTTTCTTTCACCAGGTAGGGGAAGTTTTCAGTCATTATTTCTTTTTTAATATATTTGTATTGATTTCAGCAAGAAAGGCAAGAGGAGAGAGAGATAGAACATCAATGATGAGAGAGAATAATTGTTTGGCTGCCTCCAACAGGCCCACACTGGAGATTGAGCCCACAACCTGAACAGATGTCCTGGCCAGGAATTAAGCCACGACTTCTGGTTCATAGGTCAATACTCAACCACTGAGCCATGCCTGTCATTATTTATTCAAATAAGTTTTCTTATATTTAAAAAAATTTTATATTCTTTATTGTTGAAAGTATTACATATGTCCCCTTTTATCCCCATTGACCTCCTCCAGACTCCCACCCCCAGGTCTTCAGCACCCTATTGTCTTTGACCATGGGTTATGTATATATGTATATAAGGCCTTCTGGCACCCCCATAATGAGAATATTGGTATGCTTAAAATTGTCCCAGAGGCTCCTTACATTATCTTTATATTTTTGGATTCTATTTTCTTTTTGCTCTTTTGCTTCCTCATATTCCAACTCACTGATTTGATTCTCAGAATCCTCTCCTCTACTGTTGAATCCCAGTCTCAATGTGCTTTCTACTTTACTTCTCTAATTGTAGGACTTCTATTTCAACCAGCTTTCAGGTGGTTCTGAGTGATAGCTGTTCTGTATTTTAGTTGTAATTTTGATGTGCTTGTGGGAGGTGGTGCGTACTGGCATTTACCTACACTGTCATGTTGGTTGCCACCGTGCCGGGTTTTTTTTTTTTTTAAGGCTGAGTAATATTCCACTGCATGTGTAGAGCACATTTTGTTTAGACACCCATCTGTGGGCAGCTGGATTGCTTCTACTTCTTGGCTGTTGTGAGTCAGGCCAGGTATAAACACATCTCTTTGAGACCTTGTTTTTAACTCTCTTGGGTCTATACCCAAATGTGGCATTATTGGGTCTAACAGTAATTCTGTTTTTAAGTTTTTGAGGAAGCGCCATACCTCTTCATAGTGGCTGCACCATTTTGCATTCCCACTGAGTCTACCAGGTCCCAATTTCTCCACATCCCCGCCCACACTTGGTATTTTCTGTTTTTGTGATAGTAGTCTCTTGTGGGTGTGAGAGGGTATCTCAGGGCAGTCCACGTTTGCATTGACTCCCACCGCATGCTCATGGAGTGATGCCTGCTGGGTATGCGATGAACGATCAGCAGATAAATGGCCCAATGGAGGAAGAATGAATGAGTCAGTGGGAGACTGTGTTTCTGGAAAAACAAGGTCAGGTGAGGTGGCTGCTGATGGCACTGGTCCAAGTGAGAGTCCAAACTCCAGAACTGTCTGCCTGGGTCTGTAACCACACACACGCCGGGGAAGGCACTGACCCAGAAGTTTGCCCACCAAGGCAGGGCTGCTTCCTAAGAGTGCCAGGAGTGAACTCGGGGCTGGGGGCTGGTGGTGGGGGAGGGGCGAGGTGAAAAGCCTCCAGGTCAGCAGAGCCCTTAACTGGAGGGTGAGCAAGGGAGGAGCTGGTGTCGTGAGCACAGCCTTGAAAAAAGGGGTGAAGGAGATGTGGAGAAGAGGGGTTCAAGGTGATAATGGGGCTGGCTATGGTGGGGGACACGGCTTTGCCCTCAGGAAGCTGGGTCTCTTTTTTGCTGCCTCCCAAAACTCACTCCCACTCACCTACCTCTGCGCATGGCCCAGGTCACCACCTTCAGGCAGGTCATCCTGGGGCTGTGCCTGGGTGCCTGTGATGGCTCCAAGATGCCCGAGGAGGAGCCTGTCCTCCTCCCCAGTCCTCTCATCCCCAGGGCTCTTCTCTCTCATCCAATTTCCTTTTCATAGGTTTTCAAAATGGAGATACATCTAATTTAAAAACAATTTTGAATTGATTTTTTAAAAAGGGAGAGAGAGAGAAATGTTGACGTTTGCCTTCTGCACACACCAGGACCAGGGACCGAAATTACAACTTGTGCACGTGTCCTGACCAGGAATCAAACCAGTGACCTTTTGGTGAAGTAACAGAGCCACACCAGCCAGGGCGCATCTAATTTCTTTATGTCCAGAGTAACATGTTGGATGGACTGTTACTCTGAGGAAGGCCGCAGCACTGTGAAAAGGAAATTCTTAAGAGGGCAGAATCACGATTCTTATTCAACATAAAATGATTATGTGTCGAAGATTCTCTTCAACTGACTCCATATTTTTCTAAGGGCCCCAGAAACAAAAGCTTGTTTAAAAAACATTTTTCTTTGTGATATGTGCCTGCCACCTAGTGGCAATTCCTGGTAATCGCAAGCCACACCTTTTACGATAGATGTATTAGCCATCTCTCCACACTTTGGTTTAAAGATCTGTTTTGGTTCTCTGGTGAGAATGCAAATTGGTGTAGCCTTTGAAGTACGGCAACACCTAATAAAAGCACATGTGCACGTACCTTTCTACATAGGAATCCCACCACTAAGCATCTGCCCTGAGAATAACACTAACAACACAAAAATTCTTATGCACAAGGTTGTATTACTAGAGGCCAGGTGCACCAATTCATGCATGGAGGGTTGGGGGAGAGGGGAAGAGGGACTGTGGGATGTAGGTCACCAGTTCTGAGGAGGGAGCTGGCCCTCGGCTCCCCTGGGAAAGGGGTCACATCCACTGCCACCCACTCTTGGTTCTCCATCCCTGCCCAGGGCCCAAAGGCCCCAGTCGGGTCAGGAGAGGAAACAGTGGTTACTGGGCCAGGCACAGAAGGAATGGACATTGGACACCGATGCTGCCCCGCCACCATGTGCTTGCCCGATTCCCTCATTCCTCTCTCCCTTGCCACTGCACTGCCACCTTGGTGGGCAGGTAGCTCCAGAGAAGGGAGAGGAAGAGGCAGTTCCCCAGTGCCCCCACTCCTTCTTTCCTTACTGCTTGCCCCCAGGGAAGGGAGAGAATGGGAGAGAGACAAACCCTGTGTCGAAGGCTAACTTTCAACAGATTGCAGTGAGGGAGCTGCTCTGCTACATAGGAAACCCCAATCAAGAAGCATGTCATCTACAAATGGTTTAGCACCAGCGGCCAATGGGGGCTGGCCAGCTGGGGGTGGGGGGCAGGAGGGACCACAGGCTGGCCACGGGAGGTTGGCTGTGGGAGCTTCTGTGTTGAGCGTCTGCTCCCTGGTGGTCAGTGCACATCATAGTGACTGGTCGACAGGTCATTCTGGTCAGTTGTTCAGTCCTAACGGCTGCTTAGGCTTTTATATATGTAGATGTGTCATTTCAAACCACTGGAAACTACCTTAATGTCTACACAAAAGAGAGTCCATCCACTTAATGGAGTCTCTGTGGCCAGAAGAGAGAACTTCAGAGAGAATTAAACAGAATGCTTGAGGGGCAGAGGTGGGAGGAGGGGGTGTCTTTTTCTAAATGTTTGACTCTCAAAACCATTGTGGTATTACCCATATCTTCACATATGCACAAAGCAAAGTGACAGTGGAAACCAACCAGGATGTGAGTGTGGTGGGGGTGAAACTGAACAGAAACTAACAAATGGGCCTAACACTTGATGGAGGAACCACTAACCACACTGAAAGGCATGGGCAAGAGGGGCACGCTGAAAGATGGTACTCTTGGGATGCCGCAAGCTGACCTCCAAGGACCTGTCCTGAACCTAGTGAGCGTTGTACTCCCTGTGGATTGGGGTTCGCAACAGAAAGCAGGTCGAAAGAAAGCTTACCGTCACACTGTCACACCGTCACATCGTGGTGGGCTTCCAAGGGAGGAAAACAAAGCCGGGTGATGGGAGAGGTTGGCGAGGGTGACAGGGAGGGCTTCTCTGAGGAGGGGACTTCTGAGCAAAGGCCAGAGGGACAGCACTGGGTCCAGCAGTGTAACAACTGGAGGAAAAACTACTCAAGGAGAGAGGCCACCTGCAAAGCCCCCAAGGCAGGAAAGGGCTTTAGGGCTTGGTGTGTTGTACCTGGGGGGAGGAGGGCTGCAGGGCCTGGGGGCCAGGGCGGGGCTAGCTGCTGCCTAAGGACAGCTGGAAGGCAGCGGGTGAAGCCTAGGACAGTCGCCCACATGGTGGTTTCCTGCACGTTACAGAAGCTCCTCCATTTACTGTGTCTCTCTCACTGGAATGAATCTACATGAAATCTCATTGTGAAATGTTGGCCACTAATCCAAAATGTAAAACAAATTACTGGGGACTGTAGTTATGCATGATGTGGCCCCTGGAGGAACTGGGGGAACAGGGGGAAACTGGGAGGACTGGGGAACTGGGGGAACCGGGGGAGCTGGGGGAAACTGGGGGGAACCGGGGGAGCTGGGGAAACTGGGGGAAGGGGGGATCTGGGGGAACTGGGGGAAGGGTACAAGGCTCTCTCTGTAGTAGCTCCCTTACCTGTGGGCAATGTGACTCGAGACGCCGTGGATGCCTGAGAGCATGGATAGTGCCAAACCCTGTGTGTACTGTGCTTCTCCCGTCCATACAGGCCTGTGGTGAAGTTTAAAGTACAACCTGGGCTCAGAGACTAACAATAACTAAGAAAATAGAGCGGTTACCACAGTGCGCTGTGTTGTGTCCTGTGAGCGCGCGCTCCCTCTCTCTCTCTCTCTCTCTCTCTCGCTCTCTCTCTCAGCAACTACTGCCCTGCACTCACCCTGCTTCTTGGTGAGATGATAACGTGCCCAGGTGGTGAGAGGTGTTGGCGGTTTGAGGGGCGCACAAAACCAGCACTGATGCCTGGCCTTCAGTGTCAGGGCTGGGAGGCCCGTTCTGGCCGCGGCCTCAACAACCTCAGCCTGCGACGGCTCTTCCGCATTAAGTCCAGAACTTTCACCTTCTCGCTGAGAGCAGCTCTTCCCGCCTCTCTGTGGTGTCTTTGGGGCCGTCGGCAAGTAAAACGAGGGTGATGAACAGGAGCACCTCCAAGCCGCTCTGGGGGCCTGGCACCCAGGTGGCGGCTGGAGCCTGATGCGGAAGTGACTACGGCGTGGACACGGGACACAGGACCAGTCACGTGGACATCGCGAGACTTCACAGCTACGCCGCGCAGCTGCAACTTAAAACTCACGACTTACTTACTTCTGAAATTTTCCATTTGGTATTTTTTTTCCCATGGCTGCTGCTGGTCTAAAACCATGGGAAGCAGAAGTGTACTGTGTTTGCAACTTTGCATGACCCTATAATTATTTCACAATAAAAAGTGAAATGAATGACGTGGGCCAAATTACCATGGCAGGGGAGGCTTGCTCGCAGGCTCTGGTGTGAAGGAACCGGGCGCTCCTGTTGATTCAAGGCCGCTAGCCCTGTGGCCCCACCTCCTGGTCCGGAGGTCGGGACTAGGGCAGGGGTGGGGTGGGGGGTGGGCGCGGCCGAGCCTGGGAACAGAGGTGGGCAGGCTGTGTGTGTG
>JAAGEH010000006.1:3215049-3247616 GCA_011751065.1 Lasiurus cinereus
TTTCTATTGCTGTCCAATTAATACCACAAACATAGTGGCTGAACATGACACCATTTACAGTCTCAGTTCCCGTGGGTCAGGTGCACAAGCGGGTCAGGGGTGAATCCAGGGGTCAGCTGGGGCCTCTTCCAGGCCACTGGTTTGGGTGGCTGCCTGGTTTTTCTAGATGTTGACTGGAGACCACTCTCAGGTTCCAGAGGTGGCCATCGTGTCCTTGCCCTGTGACCCTTCACCTCACAATGTGGCATCTGCTTCTTCCTGGCCACCAGGAGGATGTCTTGGCCATGAGGGAGCCTCTTGCAAGGCAATGTCATCACTGGAGTGGCCGTCCCCTCACAGGCACAGCAGCTGCCCACACTCAGAGACAGACAAGGCGTGTGGCCTGGGCCATCTGACAAGTTTGCCTCCCACTCACACCCAGGTGTGTGTCACCATCCTCCATGCTTCTTCGGTAGCGTCCCCATGAAACCCCCATCCCCTTCGTCTTTCCAGACAGGTCTGCCTTGGGTTTCCGTCCACAGGCCCTGGTATCTCGCCCTGGTATCTCGCCCCCTCTCCCCCAAGCAGAGCGTGGTGGGGGTCATGGAGAAGGAGGACTCCCATGACCCTGCAGCTAGAGGAAGCCTTCTGCCAACTGCCTGAGTGAGCCCCCCGGGACACGTACCCATGGCCACTGCAGTGATTGGTTGGAGCCAGGAGCCTGGGAGCATTTGAAGATGCATTTACGCTCTAACAGCAGAAGTGGGGAGACTTGTGGCGCTCTAGCTCCTAAGTCTCTCTCTCATGATTTTTGTGTGAAAACATCGTGTGACACTGACTGGGCTGAGGGGCGGGATTTCCAAGCCCCAATGTGTCCTGCAGAGCGGAGTATTAGGCTAGAGAGGCTTGGGGTCACTCTCTGATTCTCCTCACCAGAGGGCATTTCCCACTGATGTTTAGAGAGAGTTGAAGGGAGGGGGAGAGACAGAGAGAAACATGGATGTGAGAGAGAGACATTGGTTGACTCCCACATGTGCCCTGACTAGGGCAGAGGATCAAGCTGGCAACTGAGGTATGAGCCCTTGTCTGGAACCGAACTCAGGACTCTTCAGCCAGGCTGGTGCTTTTCCTGGTTGTGAACATAATACATGAGGTTAGCATGTGTGAGGGAGTGGCAAGCTTCTCCTGTAAAGGACTGGTTAGTAAATATTTTCAGCTCCTGGGACATGCGATTTCTGTGCAATAATTGAGTCCATCACCTAGTGCAAAAGCAGCCACAGACGATATGTTAATGATGGGAGTGGTGTGTGCTAATGAGCATTTATGACCACTCAAATTTGAATTCATGTCCTGAAATATTTGTTGATTCATTCTTCAACCATTAAAAAAAAACAAAAACTAAGTTTACCTTCAGGGCCCTACAAAAGCAGTCAGCAGGCTGGCGTTGGCCTATGAACCATGCATTTTTGGTGACCACTGGCTTTTATATTTAAAAAAAATATTTTTATTGATTTCAGGGAGGAAGGGAGGAGAGAGAGAGAGATGGGAACATCAATGATGAGAGAAAATCCTTGATCCTGCATGCCCCACAATGGGGATGGAGCCTGCAACCTAGGCATGTGCCCTGACGGGAATCGAACCAGGACCTCCTGGTTCACAGGTCGACGCTTAACCACTGAGCCACGCCAGCTAGGTATCACTGGCTTTTTAGATGGTCTCTGTTCATATCTAAAATCTGCCCCATGTTGAATTCACAGGCTAAAACCAAAGCATTTTTTGCTTATCTGAGTTTCTTCCATGTCTTATGAAAATAACTCAGCATCTCATTCGATTGAAAACAATAAGAACCCAGAATTAATCTCAGCCCTTCCATTCTCCCCTATCCTGTAAATCGAGGTCAAGTGTTCAGAGACCACTTTTCAAAGATGAGTAACATTGACAAGAGGGAGTAGAGAGGCAGCTTTCATTAGAGCCCTAACTCCTACGCTCACACAGGACAGATGCCGAAGATGTTGCTCAAGTAATGGTAATGAACTTCTTTTTGGCAAAATATATTGGTATTGATTATTAGAGAGAGAGGAAGGGAGATGGGGAGAGCGAAAAATGCCTTCAACTGGCTGCCAACCAGGGGACGGAACCCACAACCTGAGTATGTGCCCTGACTAGGAATGGACCTGGTGACCTGTGGGTGCATGGGAGGATGCCCAACTGAGCCACACCAGCCAGGACAGACTTAGCCTTCTGTAGCTGGGAAGGAAGGTGGAAGGAAGGGAATTGCCCTGGGTCCTTAGCTGCTCTAGCCCTGTATGGCACGTCTGTAAATGGTCAAAGAGGCCTACAGAAGCTAATTTAACAGCCTTATTAAGCAAGTGTACTTTCCATTGGCACATTAGCATGCCAAAACATCCATATTTTAATAAGTATAATAAAGAACATTCATAGAAAGTAATTGATGAAGCCCTGGTTAGTATGAATCAATTCTCCATTTTCTTAATCCAATTGGACATACGTAACTGCTAATTGGTAGAGGACAGTCAATGCATCATGAGCTGAAATGAACAAGATTTTTGAGGGTAAGAAAATCAAGTGATTCTAAAAACCATCATCTCTCTCTTTCTCTCTCTCTCTCTCTCTCTCTCTCTCTCTCTCTCTCTCTCACACACACACACACACACACACACAAAATTCAATCATTTTTAAACCCATAATTACAGTTGTCCTTTATAGTGTAATCAATTACAAAGATAATCAGTTCCATCATCTGCACAAATAGCTAATATAAAGACAGCAAGAATGGAAATGAGATTAACATCCCAAATTTCCTAAACCTTGTCCTACAGGCCCTGGCCCTGCCCCCCTCTTCCTCCCCACAATCCCACCCCCATGTGTCTCACTATGACCCCAGAGGAAGCGAGAAAGGCAAACAAAAACAAAAACAAAAACAAAACCTTAATGGCCACTGCCATGGCTACTGGTCTCACATTTATTTTTTCAGGTTTAACCAAAGAGGGGAAAAAATCTCAGATTTGAGATTTTTCTTCAGAACAGTTTTATTAGTTTGCATATGGTGTGTCTACCCTCGACTTTCCTATCCTACTTTGACACACAAATCCATTTATTCGCCCCATATTTCATAGATGGTAACATTGTTATGTGGGCCTACAGGCCTCTCAAAGTTCTGTGCCTTGTGGTCACTGGCAGTTACCATGGCGACTTTCAGATTCCGCACCTTGGACATGAACTGCACGAGGTCTATCTCAAGTTGGTTTAAGGTGTGGAGTGCGTAGTCTTTGCTGGGGGAAGCACTCTGGTTCTTCTTTGGTGCAGCACGAACCGAAGAGCCTCGAGGGCCAGGAGGGGTCTTTTCCTGTCAACAAAGATGTGCAGGGTGAATAACCCTGTCAGCTTTGGGGACTTTGACACAGGCCCAGGAGAGGTGGGCTCACCTAAGAGAAGAAGGTTCTAGCATTGCTCTAGTCTAGCGACTGTCAAAATATATTGTCCAAGGCCAATCTGGCCCATCATCTGTTATTGTAAACAAAGTTGTATTGGAACATAGCCCTGCTCATTCACACACATACTGTTTGGGGCTGCTTCAGACTAAAGTGGCAGAGTTGAGTCCCTCAGTGCAGCGCTAAAAACATCTAGTGTCTGGGCCTCTACAGAGAGGCTTGCCAGCCCCCTCTGGTTGATTTGGACACAGCCTGGGGAAGGTGGGGTCAGTCTGCTAGAGAATAAGCTGCCATTTTCCACCTCTTTCCCCATCATGGAGATGATTGCCGCTGTAGGCAGGGGCTGTCACCTTTTCACACCTTTATCCTTTACGAGGGTCTCTACCTTTACTGTGGATAATGCTAGCAACTGCATTTAACTCAGCAACTTGTAATAACTCAAACACTATTGAAATTAAACCTCGGGCAGCGAATCTGGCTCTGTGAATAATTTTGACCCCAAACACGCCAAGTTCTTAAATCTATCCTTATTGAATAGGCTGAATATCAAGCAAAGGTTTCCTTCACCCAGTAAACAGGAGGTGGTCTCCAACGTAGTCCCAGTCTCAGTGGGTCTGTGGCTCCATAGGAAAGGATTGGCCAGTGTCTCCCAGGACTATTTTGCATTAAAATCCCTTCTACTCAACAGTCCTGCCTGTACCACCTCCATGTCTTGGAGTCTGAGATTTCTGAAGTGGCAGCAACATGGGATAAGGGTCCTTACCTTACTCCTCTCACTATCTCTTCGAAACTTGAGAATTACATATAGCATAACAATAAAAAAGAACCAGAGCCATTTGCTGACAAGCCAGCCTGAGGCGTGCTCTGGTAGGTTCTGCCTAATTCGGAAGTGCCCTCCGCAAGGCACCTTCCCGGGGGGTTCTTTGACGTTCTCCCTCAGAGAAGAAAACATAAAGGCGTAGCCGCAAGATAGGCACATGGGCAGGAACAAGGTCCATCTCAGGGTCCGCATGGTGAGCAGAGGTGGGGGAGGAGGCTGCTCATGGTGGGTCTGTCTGCCCTCGCACCCAGACTCTGAGTGCTGGGCTGAGCAGGGTTGATGTCACAGAGGCCCCAGCCAGGAGCGGCTCGGGCCATTGTGATGGCGGCAGGGAGGCCAGTGAGGCCAGAGTCTGTAGGAGGACGTAGGGAGCGGAAGGCATTTCCAGCAGGCAATCAACAAGAAAGGGTGGATGGTGGTGCCATGTCCTTGCTAGTCTTTCTGATGCCCTGGTGCTGTGCTGGCTGAGGCCTGCCTTTGTTTGTGTTTAGTTTTTTGAGTCCAGATGCTGTGTCAAATGCGTGGCATTTGCCCCTGTGGAGCTGAGCCCAGTGAGAAAGGCATTAAACCAGAGGCGCCTTGACCAGGGGCTCAGTGGTTGGAGTGTCGTCCTGCACACCAAAGGTTGTAGGTTTAATTCTTGACCAGGGCACATACCTACCTAGATCGTGGCGTGGGTTCAATCCCTGGTCAGGGTGCGTACAGGAGGCAACTGATAGATGTTTCTATCACACATTGATGTTTCTCTCTCTCTCTCTCTCTCTCTCTCTCTCTCTCTCTCAAATCAATAAAATATCTTCAGGTGAGGACTAAAAACAAAACTTAAACCAGAGGCTATACATTAGGCTTACATTGTTTCTAAAAATAATTATTTGCAGGATTTAATGTTGGGTTTGGGAGTTCTTTTTAAAACCTAGATTTCTGGCTCCTTTTGAAAATATGTGAGATTTGAAAACACTGGTCTCAGGAGGAATGCCCTCTCCAGCCCTCACATCCCCATGCCTCACTCACTGCTTTCACCAGGTGCAGTCCCTGGGTTAGCTAAGGATGTAATTTATTAAACGGTGATTAGAGCAGGGAGTGTTGAGTAGAGCAGGTATCAGGTGATGCAGGAAGGCTTTCCTGAAAAAGGCATTTGGGTCAAGTTTGAAGGATCATCAGGTGGCAACTGGCACCTAGACAGAGTGAGGGCCCAAGGTGTGCACACAACCTGCAGGCAGCAGGCCAATGCCAGGAGTATAGCTAGGGCCCACTGGTCAGTGAATGACATGAAATAGGAAAGTTGTGAATGGAACACAAGGCTTGTCCTTGTCCCCTGAATCATCTGACTCCCTTATTCCCCAGGAACCAACGTTCTGCTGAATGTGATCAGGGTCCACTGGGAGCTTCAAGCTGTGCTGGGCAGCGACAAAGGTTCTGTAAGACTGCCTGGAACCAAAGGGGATGGAAAGCTGTGCTGTGCTGCACAGATGCTCCCTCGGGCAGTGTGCTGTCTGCAGAGGTGGGCTTTCCTGCAGGAGACACCTGGCAGCTGGGCAGCAGCTGGCCTGTTTCTGTGGCTGCAGCTGGAGGGTGTGCCCATGATCTGCAGGGTCTCATTTTTGCCAACTTGTCTGTCCCTAGTCCCTCCTCACACTGCTCCTGTGGGAGAGGTGTTCTTGTGCTCTGGGCTACACCTGTGGAGTATTCTACACCAGGTGTGAGTACCCCACGTTATCCACCCCCAATGGAGCTCTAATGTTTGGTGATTAGGGGGACTGTACTAAGGGACAAACAGCCCTGATTTAGAGATGACCCAAACCACAGAAACACTCAGGGAGTTTTGTCCCATGTGAGCTTTGTTACTTAGAAATGCTTATGTATAACATTTAAAGACAGGAATTAACCATGGAGTTAGTCCTGACGCTCAACTTTCTTATAAAACACTAGAGGTCTACTGTATAAGATACATACACTCAGTGGAGCGGGGAGGGATGGGATCCCTCAGCCTGGCCTATGCCCTCTCGCAGTCTGGGAGCTGCTGGGAGATGTCCAACTAATGGCCTGCTCCCTATGGGGACAGCCATGAGCTTGGCTTCTGGCTGAGCAGTGCTTCCCCTGTGCAGCTCCAGCATTGAGCATCTGCCCCCTGGTGGTCAGTGCATGTCATAGCAACCATTCTGCAGTTTGGTGGATTTGCATATTAGCCTTTTATAGAACTAGAGGCCCGGTGCACAAAATTCGTGCATGGGGGGGTGTCCTTCAGCCCAGCCTGCTCCCTCTCTAATCTAGGACCACTTGAGGGATGTCCCACTGCCCGTTTAGGCCTGATCCTACCCGATCCTAAATGGGCAGTTGGACATCCCTCTCACAATCCAGGACTGCTGGCTTCCAACCACTCGCCTGCCTGCTTTCCTGACTGCCCCTAACTGCTTCTTCCTGCCAACCTGATCCCCCCTAACCACTCCCCTGCAAGCTTAATTGATGCCTAACTGCTCCCCTGGACACCCTTAACTGTCCTCCTCTGCAGACCTGGGTCCCCCCCCACACACAACTGCCCTTCCCTGCAGGCCTGGTCACCCCTAACTTCCCTCCTCTGCTGGCCTGGTCCCTCCCAACTGCTCTCCCCTGCTGGCCATCTTGTGTCCACACGGGGGCAGGATCTTTTGACCACATGGGGGCAGTCATCTTGTGTGTTGGAGTGATGGTCAATCTGCATATTACTCTTTTATTAGATAGGATAGAGGCCTGGTGCATGGGTAGGGGCCCCTGAAAGGTCCTGGATCAAGGTGGGTGTTCCCTTGGGGTGTGGGGTGGCCTGGGCGAGGGGCCTGTGGTGGTTTGCAGGCTGGCCACGCCCCCACGGCAACCCAAGCAGAGGCCCTGGTATCTGGGATTTATCTATCTTTTACAATTGAAACTTTGTAGCCTGGAGCGGAGCCAAGCCTTCTGCTCCCACAGCCATTGAAACTTTATTGTCTTAAGTGCTGACCAGGGTGTGCGGAAAGCGTGGCTTCTTCCATTGCCAGAGGCAACCCAAGCCTCCCTCCTGCTCTCTGTGGCCATAGCCATCTTGATTAATTTGCATACTTGCTCTGATTGGCTGGTGGGAATGATTTATGGGTGTAGCACAGGTATGGTCAATTTGCATATTACTCTTTTTATTAGATAGGATGAGTGGGAGGCAGAACAGAAATACAGACCAATGAGAGGAAAGGCAGACTTGCTCTATTTTTGTATCAAATGCCAGGTGCCAACTTGATCTCTTCTATCTTCAAAGAAGTGATAAACTGTAAGGAGTGGCTCTAGGGTCAAGCCTCGGGCTGACTTCTGGCAGGTCCACAAAGAAGTCCCAGCCTAGAGGGCAGAGCTCTCCTAGCATAATTAAGCCTGACCATGTAGCCCTCTTTAATTCCTTCCTAAGTAGCTAATGGGCTATGGGAGGTGCAGCAAGTGTGGCCAAAACAAGAACATTTGTATTCATGTTAATCTACCCTTGTTTTAATGAGACTATAAAATAAAGCATCAGCTTGCAGGCTGGGTCTTTTGTGTCCTCATCCAGGCACGGGAGATCCATGGAGCCCAGCTGCCTTTTCTTCAATCCTTCACCACTCCTCCTCAGGTTTTACCCTTGGCCATTTTGGCGAGGCACAATAAACTAGGGATGCTCCTCCCCCAGTACTTGGCCAGGATCCTGGCCTCTCAGTGCTCCTGCAAACACCTGCAGAGTGTGGCCAAAGCTCCTCCCTTCTATTTAATTCACTGCTGGCAGCAAAATCGTGGGATTTTAGTAAAAATAAGCCAAGCACAGACCCACAAGGCATCTGGAATCTTTAATGGTTTCCAGCCTGCGAAGTGCAGCCAGCACAGCTTGGGGGCCAGGACGGAGCATTAAGCCGGGAGAGAGTGGTGCCGCCACTGTGTGTGAGTTACCTACATGCCTCAGAGGCAGGAGTGGTCACACTGGCACCAAGGTCTGGGGGACACTTAAATGACACAGTGCAGGTCCCATACGCCTGCCTCCAGGAGCTGGACAGAGCCTGCACAAGGCGTGGCCTGGACTCAGAAGCAGTAGGACGTGTGGGTGACCCAGTGGGCCGACTCCTCCTTTGAGCGCTTGGCGGAGCTGTGGGTTGTGAAGAGGGATTTGTAAGCCTCGGACTCCTCACTGTGGACAATGGACCTCTTCGTGGTGCCACAGGCAGGCTTCCCGGCTTTCCCAGAGGAGATCCCATTAGCTGTTGGGAAAAGGAAAAGCCAGACGCTTTATGGCTAGAACTAAGGATCATTCCAAACATCGAATTCTCAAAGGTAGAAAAGTAAGCCTGCTCCTTCCGGGAATCTTCCTCCTCCTCCCTTTATCATCTGTTACCACCTCTTATAGACAGACAGAGCTACGATGCTGAAAATCACGCTAACTCTTAAGTACTTGCCATGTGCCCACACTGATCCCAGCTCCATGGCTGACATGTCAGGCCCTCCTCACGAGGGGTTGGGATGGCTTGTTTTACAGTTTAATCAGAGGCTGAGTGAGTTCCCCTGCTGGGGGCTACTACGTGGAGAGAAGGAATCGAAACCCATAACCACCGTGGCTGCTACTCACAACACGAGGTCATACATTCTTGTACCTAACCAATCTGTGTTTTCCTTTTTTGTGAAATACTATTTTGTTTGTTAATTAGAGGTAGCAGGTTTCAGGAGAAATGAGCTGAATTCTGAACTATATGTTGAATGACTTTCTGAGAACTTGGCTGAGAGGCAGGTGGGGAAGGGAGGCTCTGAGCACCCTGTGAGGTGCACACAAACCCAGCCCCCACCCCATGCTGAGCCCCAGCCCCTCTACCCACTCTCTGGGATGTCCAGGCCCAAGACTAACAGCCTCGTGAGCCTGGCACCAAGCGCACTCTCCACAGGGCAAGTGAGCATTAGCACTTATGCCCAGGCCCGTCCATGCCGACGGGCTCCTGCTCTGGGGTCTGGTAAGTGTTTCTAGGCCCCAAGAGAGCTCAGTGCACGACCGAGGCAGGACTTAGGGTGAACCTCAGTTTCCGAGTTCAGGCCAATAAAGCTGTGACGTGACCCCAGGGCCCAGCCTTCTGAGCAGCCGCTGCGGGCTCCGTGGGACCCACCCGTGCTTCTGGGAGCCAGGCCAACTTTCTTCTCCCGGGAGTCAAGGCTGGAGGCCTCACGGGACGGCCCTGCGAACTCTGTAAGAGAAGCAAAGTAAGAGAAGCAGGCCACCCAGGGCACGAAGAACGCCCCTCAGCCTGCTTTGGCGAGCAACACCTACCTTCATTGGCAGCCGGGTGAGAGACAGACTCTGCCGCCTTGGGCTTCTTTGTTTTCTGGAGGGAGAGGAAGTAGAGATGCACCTCATTTCCTCCACAGTGGCCTCAGCGGGCCGCCCATCACCTGAGAGCCTCACGTCAGGCCTCGCGGTGCACTCAACGGTGGGGCTCATTTGAAGGTAACCCCAGGCACCATTTTTTCCAGACCCAGACCCACGGACGTGTCTCCAGTCATGTACTTTGATTCAGTTATGTACTCAAGAACACATCTAGAGATCTGCTTACGTTTATGTTCCAGAAATCACATTTGCAACACTTTTAAGCCAGATGACAGCTTTCAGTGGTAAGTCAACATGAATGGTGACTGCTGTCCACAAAAGAGCAGCTAACTGAACAAGATACAGCCCGGACAAGCACCCAGCAGAAGGCATTCATACCGCCTTCCTATTTGCTTGCGGGTACATGAGGTTGTGCTGAAGGACACTGGGGCCGGTCCTCCTCGCCTCGGGATTACTGCCATTAAGATTTTCAGGCACTAAGATTCTGTCACTCCTAATTTTTAAAATGAAACGAACCACTCTAAAACCGCATGGCTGTGCTAGAACTGATTCAGTCACAGAAGGAGAAATAGGCTCTTGTTCATTCAGAGAATTTCCTTTAAAAAATGCCATTTTCCTAAGTAGCCAAAAGATGGCGCTACAGACACGCAGCCTAAGTAAGCATCACAGAAGGTTCCCCCTCATTAGACAACTTGGGAAAGGAATTTTCTGAACTTGTAATACACACGTGCCATGTGATTTGTAACACTTGTATAAGATGTAAACACCTCTGTACACTTCAAGGTAACACTCAAACCCGAGGATTACAGCGAGTCCTTCAAAGAGAGAGAGGCAGCTTGTTGAGCTCTAAGCCTCGGCTCACAGCATAGCTCATGTGAAAGGCACAGCATTGAGTCAGGAGGAGCTGCTGTGAGTGTCGCAGGAAGGTGTCTGGGTGCCCAGCAGCAGTAACCGAGAGGTGTTCCCAGAGTGCCAGTTGGGCACCTTTCGGAGAGGGCACCTGTGTCCTCGGGAAGCCTGGGACAGACAGGACAACTCACTGAAGTCATGTCCGCCACCAGGGCCACCAGCCCTCTGGAGCACCGAGGGCGAGAAAGGCTAGGGGCAGCTCCAGGTGCTCCAGGTGCTGTTGGAGGGGCTGCACCTAGGGACTGGGGGTGGGCACAGGCGCCTGGGGGCCCAGATTCCAGGTGGCTCCTGGACACTCAGATCTGGGCAGTGGGCTCTTCGGATGTGCTGGATGATGGCAATTTTCCTTGATTTCACAAGTTATGAGCATTGTTTCCAGGACCCCACGGGGCCCCAAATCCAAGGACATTCAAGTCCTTTACACAAAATGGCATTTATAGAAAGAGCATTTACGCATGACCTACATGCACACAGAGGCTATGGCAGGGTGTGCCTACACATCACTTCATTCCTGTGGATCCAGCATAGTGCTCAGTGTGCGGCAAATTTAAGTTTTGTTTTTTGGAACTTTCTGGGATAATCTCTGCACCCCTCCACCCCCGGACTATTTTTCTGGCCCTAGTTGGTTGAATACCCTGATGAAAACTCGCCAATACGAAGGGCTGACCACTCTCTTCTAAAATCAGTGAGAGCAACAATCCTGATGGCTCATTGTCACCCTCCCAACAACGCTAACCTTTGACAGGCCCCGCTCCCACCCCACTCCAGCCCAAATAGGCCCTGCTCCCACCTCATCCCAGACAGGCCCCGCTCCCATCCCACCCCACCCCAGCCCTGATAGGCCCTGCTCCCACCCCATTCCATCCCAGACAGGCCCTGTCCCATCCTATCCCACCCCAGACAGGACCCACTCCCATCCCACCCCAGACAGGCCCTACTCTGAGTCTGTGGAGTCACTGAAAACAAAAGCAAGGAAGAGAAGTGCTATGCCCACCCCACAGCGAGGGGCAGCAGAGCAGACTGGACTGTCCAGCGTCCAGGCCCTGCCAGGTTGTAAAAAGGCCCCAGGTCCTGCCAAACCCAAGCAGCCTCTGCAAGGCAGAGAGGGACACACAGGCCCTTACCTTCCCCAGCCTTGCTCTCAGCCTCCTCTCCTCCATCCTGCTCCTGAGGGTGTCCATGTCCTCCTTGCTGCCATTGAGCACGATGACATCATCCTCCTGGAAGGCGGTTCCACACTGGAGAGAGCAAGACAGACAGAGTCAATGACCAGGGGGCAGCCGCCTCTCTGCCCCTCAGCCAGCCACAGCTGCTGTGGCCCTGAGAAGATTCTCGAGGTCCCGCCTGCAGATGTGGCTTAGCCAGCTTCGATCCCTGCCTTCGCTAGCTATTTATGGTGGTCTGTCTCCGACCATCACTCAGGGTCAGCTCCTTCTCTAGGACAGGTCTGGTACATTCTCACGACTGAAGACACTGTTCTTTGAACCACAAATCCTGAGTTCAGTGCCACAGAGAAGGTATAAGAACAATGACAGCCCTAGCTGGTTTGCTCAGTGGATAGAGTGTTTGCCTGCAGACTGAAAGGTTCCAGGTTTGATTCCGGTAAAGGGCACATGCCCAGGTTGCAGGCTCGATCCCCAATGGGGGAGGGGGTGGAGAAAGGGGTGGGAAGGGGGCAGGAGACAGTCAATCAATGATTCTCACCACTGATTTTTCTATCTTCTCTCCCTTCTTCTCTGAAATCAATAAAAGTATATTAAAAAAAGAAGAAGAATGACAGGGGCCCAATACAGCATCCAGCCAGGACTGCCTGGAAGAAAAGGAGCCTTTTCTTGCCATCACGCAGGGAGACCTGAGGGGGAGGGACAGACTGTTCTGTGGGAGGAGGCCCAGGGACGCCCCACACTGAGGGAGACTGGGGCAAAGCCTTCGGCTGGGGGTGTCCTCCTTGGAGAGGGAATGAAAGGGACCTGCAGGAACAGAGTCAGGGGCTAGCCAAGGCCCCAGGAGCTGGGCTGGGCATCAGGAAGCTTCCTGAGAACAAGAGGCAGGAGTCCTTTGGTTCCATCAGCCCCCACTCTCCCTCCCTGGCTGCTCGGCTTCCTGTGGCTTCTTCCCCGCACTCTGCGCTGCCTCATTCCTGACTGAGTAATGAGGACAGTGATGAGCTGTGAACCAATGCCTTCCAAGTATTTCACGCTTGAATGAAGAGTTACAATGCACATAATTCCATTCTGAGGACTACCCCTGGACACCACTTCTGTTACTGAAGAGATTCTAGCTCTGGAAAAAGTAACAGAGTGAACCTCACCCTTAACAGTAACTGGTGATTCCTGCTGCTGAGAGTCTACAATACCTCTTGGACCTCTGTCTTCAAGGGACTGAGTGTCTAGTCTTCAAATCGTTGTTCATGCCTGGAAGCCAGTTAATTTTCCTGTGTGTGGCCCACAGAGGCTGCTGCGTGGAGGGCTAAGGGATTACTGGTGTATCTAAATGCAGGGGTGTAAGGAATGACAGTATACCCAAAAGCCCGATGTGCTCTCCCTCTCGCACACACTACCTTGGAAACCACCTGAGATTTCAGTGACACACAAGGAGCCAGGACACAGATAGAGACTCGGGTCTGGTGGACAGAGAACTGCCACTCTCTCTCCAACCTTTAAAATATATAAATATTCCAAATAGAACTTTTTGTGGAGCAAAACAGTAGTTCCAACACCAAGAGGACTGTATTTTTCTATGAGCTACACATTCCCACCTGGAGAATAACACTTAACTTTCTTGGAAATGAATTCAGTGACAGAGAGTCGCACGTTTAACACACTTTCACTATGGCTACAAAGCTGACTCCACTAGACAAACACAACCACCACCACCACCACCACCACCACCACCAAAAATCAGGGCTAGGAAACGTTTGCAAACCGAGTGCTGTTCACCACTATTTAAAAGGGAAAACCACCAGGCCCTGCAGAGTGGCCTCCGTGGGAACTTCCACCCCTGCCAGACGCCTATGCAACAGCAGCGAGCCCAAGGCTGGCCTGATACCCTCAAAAGCTGGCGGAGGCAATGACAACAGAGCTACTATTCTATTGTGCACCTATTTCTAAATATCAGCGTGAACCTGAGCCGGAACCGTGAGCACAGCACTAACAGAACTGAGGGGAGGGCGGCAGGCTAGCACACCACTCCCATGTGCCTGTTTCTTATCAGGGAGTAAAACATACTCAGCCCACAGGACAGAGCGCTACACATGTGACATCACTGAAACTACTGAAAATATCCAATCCCATGGGCTCTGGGATTACCTGGGTGGGAGTGTCAGTGAAGTGGGGCTAACACTTCTATAGTGGGACCTGAATGTTTTACATTGGCCATCAGCTTAAAAAAAAACCAAGACAACAAATCAAAAACCCCTTGAGCCTCTCTCCATACTGAAGCTACAGTACAGGACAAAGGTAACAAGTGACAGACAGCACATGGCAAGGTGGGAGCAAGGCCTGTCTGGGGTGGGATGCAGCTTCTCAGAGCTATTTGTGTACCTCAAAATGCTTACTGTATTCACACTGGTGAAAAGGCCCCAAAGCAGCATAAGGCTACTGTGCAAACCCTGGTGAACTGTTCTGAAAATATTTTCATTTCATTGAAGAGAGAGAAAGTGGCTCACCCTCGCTTTATAAGATTTGATTTCAGGGTCTGAAGTTAGCTGAGCGTCCTGTGCCCAAACCACCTGGTTGCTTTTGTTCCCTCTCCAGGACAAGAACATCAAACGGAGCCTTTTGAAAATTCTAAATGCAAGTATTTGGAAGGTTCTCCGTCCACTTAATAAACTAGTGAATCCTGCTAGTGCTGGGCATTGTGTTAGAGGCTCCTTAAGAATGAAAAATAGTTATTAAATGTTTTGATGGTAAGTATAATAGCTGAGAGCCTCTCTGGGAGGCCTAGGGAAGTGCCCCCTGTCCCCCTCCCCTGCAAGTGGTCTTATTTTCTCTCTGTGGAAAGCTGGCTGGCTCCTGTGGGCCCTGGCTTCTACTTGAACAGCTAAACTCCTCTGTCCAGATGATAGCACAATCAATGAATCCAGCAGAAACCGGTTGGGACTTTATCATGATATCTTATATCCACAGAACATCCCATTTTCAAATCACCTCAGAGAGTTTAGAGGGAAACAGAATCCAAAACATCCCAACATAATCATGAAGAACACACTGTAAACATGAAGTCAGTTACCAGAGACAGAGAAAGGGGCCAAAAATCAAATCTAGGTATGAAGATGTGAGGCGGCAGTCCACGCCAGCATTCTTTTGCCAGGCAGTGCCCACTGCAGCCCCCCGAGGACAGCGAGGCCGGGCTTGGCTAATGTGTCAAGCGTGTTGGATCTAGAGGAGGTGAAGGTGAAGTGCAGGAGCACTGTGCCAACAGAATGGGATGCTGGCCCAGGCCCACAGCACGTCTGCTTCTTTCCCACAGACGCCGGGAGCCATACCGAATGCTGATTGGGAAGGCAACATTCAAGCTACCAAGTGGAGGGATGAGGAGGGAAATGTCCACGATGGATATAAAGGTAAAAACAGAGATAAAAACCAAAGAAAGCCTTCACATTTTACAAAAACTAGACACCGCTGCCTCGGTAACGGAGGTGGAGACAAACACTCACATGAAAGTATTCGAGGATTAGTGGTGATTCAACCGCAATGTTTAAAAACAGATTTTTAAAAACTGTTTATTTTTTGAAATGAGCTCTGTGTCTTCCCAGGTCTCCATTAAAACAGAAAACTGAACATAGGCACCTGCTCCAGAGTGGGGTCAGTCACTACCAGCTGCGGGCTCCCTGCCGCCTGCTTCTATGAATGAAGTTTCATTGAACACAGCCACGATCACTTGGTGTATTAATAGGACAAGGAAGGGCAGAGTCCTTAGTTTTCTGACTCTGCATGCACAAGGAACTGGAAACTTTGTTATAGGGTTAATTGTTGCAAATGTGTCTTTTCAACCTACTATAAATTGTGTATGTGCTTTGACTAGTTTGTCACTGACACCCTGAAGCCACGGATTTAATTTAGCTCAATCAACTCAGAGGCAATCGCTGTCATATTGTCTAACTGGCAAAGGCTGTTAGGCAATGGCCAAGCTCACTGAGCTGAAGACTGACTCTTTAAAAAATCCAGACGGCCAAAACTGGTTTAGCTCAGTGGATAGAGCGTCGGCCTGTGGACTGAAACGTCCCCGGGTTTGATTCCGGTCAAGGGCATGTACGTACCTTGGTTGTGGGCACATCCTCAGTAGGGGGTGTGCAAGAGGCAGCTGATGGATGTCTCTCTCTCTCATCAATGTTTATAACTCTCTATTCCTCTCCCTTCCTCTCTGTAAAAATTCAATAAAATATATTTTAAAAAATAAAAAATAAAAAAAAATAAAAATAAAAAATCAAGACGTAGTTAGATTCAAATGAATGTTTTAATATGCATCCCTTAGCAACCTTCCTGCAATGAAACCTTGATTTTAATGTTCTTAGATAAGGCAGAGCACCCCTCCCCCGAAGTTCTTAAACAGTTCTTGAAGAGGAAGTTCTTTTGGCCATGCCCAGGGTAGCTGACTTCTTTAGCCCCTTTGTCTGGTATCCCAGGGGTTTTAGTTACCAGGGTAACAGACAAGAACAAGATTTGGGTGGGGGAGAGCAGTGTCCCTTTCTTGTGAAAAGTTTGGAAGAGAACGGGCTGTCCACAGGAGAGTTCTCAGGCACAACAGTTTTGGAGAAAATACCCATGGAGTTAAAAAGCTACATCTTGGCTTCTCTGGAGCTATTCATGCCCACTCTCCCCACCCACTTGACCCCAACAGTGAAGATGGCTGCTTGGAGAGCAGACAGTCTGGGTAGAAAAAAGACAAATGATGAACAAGATACGGCACAATGTGAATGAGTCTAGGGGGGAGAGCCTGATCTTCATGGGGCCCTGAACCTTTGTGGACATAGAATACAGGAAAACTAGAACAAATCCGTATGTGAAGGCAGCCCAGAGCACCCTCTCTCTGGGGACAGTGGGCAACTTCCCAACCACTGCAGGAGCCACCGCAGACACATCACCTACTGTAATAGTGCATTTGGGTGTGGTCCTCAGGTTTGAAAACTGTGGGTCAGAGATGCAAACTACACCAGGTCACCCAGTTTTTGAGATGTTTAAAAGACTGACTTAAAAGAGACAGGCTGCAAACAAATAAAAAATGTAAACTCTGACACCAAAGCAGTCCAAAGACAGACTTTCTGCTGCGCCACACACACAGCCAATCTCCCGACAGGTCCCTCTTCCGTGGTGCTGTGATAATTTCCAGTCTTTGTAAAAAGGTAGAGATGATCCAATCAGGGAGGTATTCCCATAGGAAGGAGGTGACAGTTAGCAGCTAACAAACCACCTTGGCCTTTCTTCAGAAGCAGGTGCTCATTGTCATCACCCACTGGGGCTGACAGGACCAGTAAGTAAGTGCTCAGAATTGGAGCTCAAATTCTCAAAAAAATAAAATAAAAAAAATGACCCCCTTATGTGCACAAGTGGCACAGAAAAGTGAGGGCTGTTGGCATCAAAAATAAAGTAATGATTCGGAATTATTACAGCAGCAACCTGAATATTTCAATAATGTTTGCAAAAAAAAACCCCAAAATTAGTT
This sequence comes from Lasiurus cinereus, assembly GCA_011751065.1. Classification (NCBI taxonomy): domain Eukaryota; kingdom Metazoa; phylum Chordata; class Mammalia; order Chiroptera; family Vespertilionidae; genus Lasiurus; species Lasiurus cinereus. Next base: position 3,232,199 of record JAAGEH010000006.1, read on the forward strand.
CCTGTAAGTTTTAAAACCATTCCCTAGGCATGAACAGTTCAGAAAGTTCTGGCCATCACCAGCCTTAGCATGCAAACTTATGGCGGCATTCAGAGTTGGCCTGACTGTTAGGGACGATGTGATGAGCCCTTCCAGAGTTTGGCTCTGGGTCTGCAGTCCATCTGCACAGTGACACTCAATAGACATTACGGTTCACACTTTACAGATGAGCAACACAGCTCAGAAACGAGGTCACTCCCAGTCACAGGAAATGACAGAGCTGTGTGCTGGGTGCCACTCCCCTGGGTGAGCCTGTAGCCTAGCTCTATGTGCAGTGATAGCCCTCCATCATTATCAGCAGCAAAGAGTTCATTTATTTTTAATTACCAAAACAGCATGACACTCTGAAAACATCCCACCTGTCTGCATTCCCTCCCAGTGCATATTCACGCCTACAAATTAGTTACCCAGTTATAGCCAATGAGCTGCTGCTTCTTTCCTCACTGGGTCCTGTCCTCAACTGCTCACCTTCACACCCATGCTCTCTGCTGGGAGATGCACTTGCACTGGGTCCTGTCCTCACACTGCTCACCTTCACACACAGGCTCCCAACTGGGAGATGAACTTGCACTGGGTCCTGTTCTCACACTGCTCACCTTCACACTCAGGCTCCCAGCTGGGAGATGTACTTGCATTGGATCCTGTTCTCACACTGCTCACCTTCACACCCATGCTTCCAGCTGGGAGATGCACTTGCACTGCATCCTGTCCTCACACTGTTCACTTTCATACTCAAGACAACCAGCTGGGCGATGCACTTGCACTGGGTCCTGTTCTCACACTGCTTGCCTTCATACTCATGATCCCAACTGGGAGATGCACTTGCACTGCATCCTGTTCTCACACTGCTCACCTTCACACCCATGCTCCCAGTTGCACTGCATCCTGTTCTCATACTGCTCACCTTCACACCCAAGATCCCAGCTGGGAAATGCACTTGCACTGTGTCCTCACATTGTTAACTTTCACACTCAGACAACCAGCTGGGCGATGCACTTGCACTGGGTCCTGTTCTCACACTGCTTGCCTTCATACTCATGATCCCAACTGGGAGATGCACTTGCACTGTGTCCTCACACTGTTCACTTTCACACTCAGACAATTAGCTGGGCGATGTACTTGCACTGGGTCCTATTCTCACACTGCTTGCCTTCACAGTCAGGCTCCAGCTGGGGAGATGGACTTTCACTGAGAGTCTAACACTGTACACATCCATCGTTAAGGACATTTCAATCATGACAACAGTTACACTCACATGCCCCAGGTCTAGGTTTATTACCACGTCCCAGGTCTCGGCCCTTTACCCTGTGACCGCTTATGTGCTCATTACAGGAAAGGTTCTTCCAAATTATTGCAGTCTCACTGGATGTTTCTGTGCATGCAGTCTACTCGTTTTTAAGAATAATATTTCTTTCAGATAGGTTTTTAGAAGTAGGATGACTGGGTTGGCAGGGGGACAGAGTGAGGTAAAGCTGAGCCAAGAAAAGAGCAAGGTCTCCAAAATGGACAGCCACATGAGTGAGTTCTGGCCAATGGAATGTGAACAGAAGAGACAAGCACCAGGGCCACAGCTGGCCCACTAAAACTTCCTAAGCTAAATGCTCCCTCCTGAGTCTCCATCTATCAACTGAATGGAGAACACTCCAAACACTAGAGAAGGCCAAAGCTGTAGGACAGCACGAGCTGGAGTCCTCAAGTTTCGCTTGGGAGAGAGCTGGCCAACCAAAAATGTTCACTGTGTTACCCACTGGTTGTTTTGGCAGTTAGCCCTGAGACTCTTAGCATTAATACATTTAGAGACTTTGACTTAGAAGTTTAAATTTGATTACTGATTACAGTACACAAAGTTGTCATTTAATTTCCTAATTTAATAGAGTTATTATTTGAAATTTGGGTCTAAAGAAAAAGTGTCTGAGCAATAGTATATTCCTTCATTTTACATATTACTAAGCCCAGAGAGGTGAAGTGATGCTCCTAGGCCAACACTGGTGCATAAGCCACAACTGATATACCAGGCTCTCAATATTGGTCTTGTGAATGAATGACTCCCGCCCATGTATGCCAGTGAATGTTCCATGTCCTATGCTTTTGTAAACTCTATAGTGTTTTTGGTTGAATTGTGCCTTCCCCACCCCTATCGCCTCAAATGTTTAAGTAAGTCAATGTGACCTTTGGGAGAGAAACCAAGATGGCGGGATAGGTGAACACCTGAACTGCTGCCTTGCACAATTTCAAAACTACAGCTGAAAGACAGAATGCACATCATCCAGAACCATAGGAAAGCTGGCTGAGTGGAAATTCTACAACTAGAAGGAAAGAAAGGGGCTCATGAAGACCCAGAGGAGCTGGAGAGGATGGGCAGTGGAATGCCTAGCTGGCTTCCTCTAGTGGGAGGGAGATGGAAACTCCCGACTGTACTGAACCCCCATTTCGACTGCACTGAACCCCAGGTCCAGGTGAGACTCATACAGGGGGAGTCTGGACTATTGTGAAAAGGGAGGAATGCACAAAAACTTAGGGGAACTGTGAAGGCAGAGGTCTGGAGGCACGTGTGTGCGAGTGCTGCAGAGAGGACTGACTGCTGATTGTGCCACTGGCTTTCTCTAGTGGGAGGAAGACAGAAACTCCTAACTGTGCTGAAATCCAGTTCCGACTGCACTGAACCCCAGTTTCAGGTGAGACCCTGGGGACCCAGACTTATATGGGTCCCTGGACTGCACGGAAACTCAGGGGAGCTATCAAGGTAGAGGTCTGGAGGCACGTGAGCTTAAGTGCGCACAGAGAGGGCTGCAGCAATTACTGAGAAACACTGAGACACAGTGCCTGCTCAGCCCTGAGACTCCATCCCATCCAAGCTGAACACAGAGGCTTTTACAATTTTGCAAGTCTTGTATCATAAGGCTGATTCCAGCACAGACATTATCTGGTGAAGACACAGCTGATCCTCATAACCAATTGGCTTGGAGGTCAATCTCCCCCCCCCCCGCCCGCGCAAGTGATACTAACAACAATCAAGACTTAACTACAACAAGGCTGTTCACACAGTTCACAAAGGGGTGCACCAAGAGAGTCCACCTCAGGTAACTGGGGAGGCAGAGCTACTGGGCCATATAGGAAAGCTAGCACATAAAGCTACTCTACCAACTCAGGGAAACAGTGAAAATGCGGAGACAAAGGAACAGATCACAAATGAAAGAAATGGAGGAAAACAAATGACTGGATAGAGTTCAAAACCACGGTTATACGGTTTTTCAAGAATTTCCTAGAAGAGATGGATAAATTTAGCAAGATCCAAGAGGAGATGAAAAAGGACCAACTAGAAATTACACATACACTGACTGAAATAAAAAATATTATACAGAGACCTAACAGCAGATTAGAGGAATGCAAGAATCAAGTCAAAGATTTGAAATACAAAAAAGAAAACACTTAACTGGAAAAGCAAAAAGAAAAAAGAATCCAAAATGTGAAGATATTGTAAGGAGCCTCTGGGGCAATTTCAAGCGTACCAACATCAGAATTATGGGGGTACCTGAAGAAGAGAGAGAGCAAGATACTGAAAACCTATTTGAAGAAATAATGACTGAAAACTTCCCCCACCTGGTGAAAAGAAATAGACTTCCAAGTCCAGGAAGTGCACAGAACCCCAAACAAAAGGAATCCAAAGAGGACCACACCAAGACATATCATAATTAAAATACCAAGAATAAAGGACAAAGAGAGAATATTAAAAGCAGCAAGAGAAAAACAGATGATTACCTACAAGGGAGCACCCATATTATTGTCAGCTGATTTCTCAACAGAAATTATGCAGGCCAGACAGGAGTGGCAAGAAATACTCAAAGTGATGAATAGCAAGAACCTACAACTAAGATTATTTTACCCAGCAAAGCTATCATTCAGAATTGAAGGGCAGATAAAGAGCTTCACAGACAAGAAAAAGCTAAAGGAGTTTATCAATACCAAACCAGTATTATATGAAATTCTGAAAGGTACTCTTTAAGAAGAGGAAGAAGAAGAAAAAGGTAAAGATAAAAATTATGAACAACAAATACATATCTATCAACAAGTGAATCTAAAAATCAAGTGAATTAAAAATCTGATGAACAGAATAAACTGGTGAGTATAATAGAATCAGGGGCATAGAAAGGGAATGGACTGATAATTCTTAGGGGGAAAGGGGTGAGGGGGGTGCAGGGAGAGACTGGACAACTATGGATGAAGACAATGGGGAGGGCAGTAAGGGCAGAAGGAGGGGTGGGAGCCAGGTGGAGGGGAGCTATGGGGAGGGGGGAAAGAGGAACAATTGTAATAATCTGAACAATAAAGATTTATTAAATTTAAAACAAAGAATGTGACCATTGGAAATCAAGTCACCGTTCATGTCATTAGTCATACTAATCTAGTATGGCTGGTGTCCTCAAAAAAAAAAAGAGGGGGGGGGATATGGGTATAGAGATGGACTCCAAAGAGGAAAGGCCACAAGAGGAGACACAGGGACCTGAAGACAGGGAGAGAGGTCTGAAACAGCTCCTCCTTCCCTGCCTCAGAGGAACAATCTTGCAGACACCCAATTCCCTGCCTACACCCTGACTACAGTCTTCCAGTCTCCAGAACTGTGACACAATACTTTATGTTAAGCCACCCAGTTTGTGATGTCTTGTATGGCTGCCCTAGGGAACTAAAGGTAGAGTACTCCATCTAGTTAAGCAAAGGCAGTATTTATGTAGATTACATAAGAGAAAAGTGCTTACCTTGCTCTTCTGACAACAGATTTGTTTAAGACCCTTTCCTCCTTGAGACATTCCTGAGTTGAACCAGTGACCTCTCTGCCTGCAGGAGGCCCCTCAGGAGACAGATGTAGCTGGAGCTTCCGTCCTTACCTGGTCTCTCCTTGTGCAACCCTGACGCAGTCAGGGCCCCTTTGGCCCCTTTCCTCTGCTTACTTCCCTTCCCTTGAAGTGCTCAAGGACTTCAAGGACTTTCAAGTTTGCTGGTGTACAGTGAAATTTCCTAAGCACCAACAGAAGGATTTCAGAGTCCCCATGTAAAATTGCATTTTCAATATTAATATTAAAATTGAAATTGTCAACTTCTCTACAAAGCTATGTATGTTTGTCAACGTGGTCAGATTACGTGGGGGATCAGCCAATGCAAAGGAAAATTGCCTGATCCAGGAGACAGTCACCATTATGGTAGAAGGAAAAATGTTTAATTGCTTTAGATCAGAGTCCCTCCAAACTGGCAGCCCATTAGAATTATTCTGAGGACCCTTACATAAAAGAAGTCTACACCCACCTAAAGACTTTGGTGTAAGGGTCTGAGATGGGAAATGGGAACCTGACAAACTACAGTGGTGATTAAACAGAGAAAGCCTGGTTTAAGAACTCCTGATTTAGGACATTTGGCTTCTGTAATACATTTCAGCTTAATTTTCCACCTCTCCTATTTACATTCTTCCAAGCAGACTTTCTGAGTGTACTCGCAAATGCATGCAACACTGAAACAACATCATACACACACACACACACACACTACTTGGTATACACACATCTGAACACAACAGATGCAAAGTGCCTCTCCTGCCCCACGAAGCCCATGCCAGCTGAGTTCCCTGAGTTCCCGCTCCTTCACAGTGCTTCCCATAGGCTCCCTTTTCTTTCTTTCTTTCTTTTTTTTAAAAAAATATATTTTATTGATTTTTTACAGAGAGGGAGAGGGATAGAGAGCTAGAAAAACATCGATATGAGAGAGACATCGATCAGCCGCCTCCTGCATGCCCCCCACTGAGGATGTGCCCGCAACCAAGGTACATGCCCTCGACCGGAATTGAACCTGGGAACTTTTGGTCTGCAGGCCGACGCTCTATCCACTGAGCCAAACTGGTTTTGGCTAGGCTCCCTTTTCATACCCGCTGTCAAATTTCTTGCTTCAATGGCTACCTATTTATTGCATTTCCACCGGGACCTGCTCCTGGAGGAATTTGAAGTTTCCACCACCAGTCGACTCACATCTCTGGCCTGTCGGCCTGCCCTGCAGTCCTGCCCCACTGTGTGACTACACCTTGTGCCCCATCTCCTTGGGCTGCCTGGGCTCCTTCCCCAGTGGGGCTGCTTCTCCTTTTCCTTTTCTTCAAAACACCCTCCAACTCTTCTTCCACCCAACCCCTCCCCCACCACCTACCACCATCATTTGCAAGAGCATTTCACAAATTTCAAGCATTTCCCTGCCATATTACTGTCAATATTTTAGCAATTTTCTTTAAATCTACCCATTGTTTCTACTTAAATTTACTTCAAAAGTTAACTTTATATTCCTGTCATAAATTAAGGAACAATATTCCTGTCATAAATATAGAATAAGTATAAAAATGCAGAAACCACACAAGTGCCACTGGAGCCTGCCTGCCAGCCACAGCTCTGAGCATAGGTCCTCTCTCTGAGGAGCTTGACGGTCAGAGGCGCTGGAACACACTAGGGCAAACAGAAACTTTCTCCTCCAGCCAGCAGACACCTGAAGGAGCAACGACATGGGAGTTACTTCTTCTGATGCTGTTTGCTGTCCTGTCCAGGACCACCCCACACTGGCCCTCCTCCCACTACAGGAAGTCCTGTCACATTCTCTGGGCAAGTATGACTCAGGAGAAACAAGCCCAGCCTTCAAGGCCTGGAACAAACACCTCCCCCTCCTAAAGCCAATTCTCATCAGCTCTGTCAAAAGGAAGTTCTCTGTCCCTGACCTCCAATGGCGTCTTTACCATCTGTTTGGTGCCTGGCCTCAAACAACAAGGTAGAATAGGACTTTTCAGGGAACATATGCTCCTGCAGGACTTGTCTCCAAGAGCACAGGGATTGTCACCTTGGCCTTGTTCACCTTCGACACCTGTTTACATTGTTAATACAGGAGATGGAGTAAGTACATTCAGGAAGGTACTTTCTGAACTTTTCTTGTAAAAGCTTAATGGGACAGATTCTAAATTTCCAATGGCTTTACTCATAATTACCCCATAATAACTTCTTCCTACCGATGACCTTTTGCTTGTCTTCGCATCTCAAATAAATAGAATCAGCAGGGTGTCCTCCTCCATACCTGTCTTCTTTAATAGAGGGATCATTTTAAGATGAATGGTCAATTGGCCCAGCTTAAAGGTGCCTGTGGCTTCCCACTGCTCCACTGTGGCTGCCTGGGCCCTAAGTGGTGTGACCCCTGCCTGATCCTCCAATCTCATCTACATCTCCTCTCCATCCCCATCCTCCATCACACTTTCTGTTCCTTAAATCAGCAAAGGCCTCTGTCATTTCTGAGCTTTTGCTCCAACTTTGCTTGGCTGCCCCTTTTGCACCCTTTAGGTCTTCATTCAAACCTTGAGGTACCTTTGCTGACCACCATCAAGGTGGCCTCTCTCCTATGGGAGTCACCCTATGTTTCCTTCCTAGCATTTGTCACCACTGATGCTGCCTTACTCAGTCATTTGAATGTCTATCTCACAAACTGGATGGTGGGTTCCATGCTGACAGGGGCTCTCAGTCCTATCCACCATGAGAGCCAGCGAACAGTGCTGACCCCATCAGCTGTTCAATGAAAGCTACTGAAGGAGAGGCGTTCACAGGAGAGAGAAACAGTGCAGGGAAGTCTCACAGGGTTAACACGGGTGAAAATACAGCCCAGAGCTATTGGCATCCATGCACTAAACTAAATGCCAGGCTTCCCAAGGGCCAGCAGAACACCAGGGACAAACGTTCTGGCTGCAGCAGCAACAGGAGAAGCAAAGCTGTCAGCATCTCCTTCACATGCACTGAGCAGGCGAGTACCCAGGTCAAGCGCTTGCTCACTCATCTGAGCACCTTTTGAGCACTGGATATACCTGGAGAGAACCAGCTCTCAGACATGCCAGGAGGACAGAGGATTCTCAGGGCAGTGGAAATACTATGTATGGCCCTATGATGACAGATGACATGTGTCATTATACATCTCTCCAAACCCACAGAATACACAACACCGAGTGACCCCTAATGTAAACTGTGAACTCTGGGTGATGCCAATGTACCACTGGAAGTTCATCATTGTAACAAATGTGCCACTCTGGTGGGGATGTTGTTAACAGGGAAGACTATGCATATGTGTATGGACAGGGCAGAGGAAATATGAGAAATCACTTACTTGCCTCATTTTTACTGACCCTAAAAGTACTCTAAAAAAAATAAAGTCTTATTTAAAAAAAAAAAAAAGAGGAAAACACAGTCCAGTGGGAAAACCACCACATAGCTGAGGTCTGTGGGATCACACAGTGCACAGGGAACAGTGATCACTCTGGATTAAGGTTCCTGGGAAGGATCTTCCAGGCTAGCAGGGCAGAGGGAACAAAGGCACAGGACAGAGAGGGGTTCTCAGGTAGCAGCCCAGTGTGCTCTGAGCTAGCAGGCAGCAGGGACATGGAAGTAAAGACCCAATTTCCAGCAGTGACAAGTTATGGGAGGGTCGTAAACAGAGAAACACTAACTAGATCCATGCTTCAGAAAAAAGTGGAAGATATGGAAATCACAAGTGGAGGGGAGGACCCCACACCATTTGTTTCCTCAGCCACTGAGAACAACTGACACATGTCAACAACTCACTGTGTGACAGACTTCTGCTCTTATCTCCTTCAAGGCTCGTTCAGAAAATACGCAGCCACAGCATCGCAGGAAACAAAACCTGGAGAAAAAATTCAATATGGAGAATGACTTAGATGATAATTTAAAAATATTACTCATATTATCAATGAACATATGTTCAGTTTACATAAAGGCCAAGAACCACAAAGAAAAGTGGTTCCACCATTAAATTAAAACCACACAGTCCACAGTCCCATACCTTGCTATAAGCCTTTAGAATAAAGTCTCTCCTATAAAAATAAATAAATACATTTTAAAAAGTACTACAAACACACAAAAAAATAAAAAATAGAATAGGAACTCAGAAAAAAATACTTTAAATGCATATGTGATTCAGAGTTTATGAATATTAGAAGAGGTACTGAAAAACATTAACAGCCTGGCTGGCGTAGCTCAGTGATTTACGTGTCAACCTATAAACCAGGAGATCACGATTCGATTCCCAGTCAGGGCACATGCCTGTGTAGCAGGCTTGATCCCCAGGAGGGGGCAAGAAGGAGGCAGCCAATCAATGATTCTCTCTCATCACTGATGTTTCTCTTTCTCTCTCCCTCTCTGAAATCAATAAAAATATATATTTAAAAAAGCAGTAACAAATAATAAAAAATGGTCAAAGGCCAGTAACATGTGGCTCACAGAAGAAATATAAATGTCCAACACATATAACAGATGCTTAACCTCAACAGTTAAAGAAATGCTCTTCAAAACAGTGACAGAATGCTTTCTCTTTCAGGCTGAAATGGATCCTGGGTAATGGTAATGTTTGGCAAGTCTGAGGAAATGGCACTGGTGGGCTGGGCATACAATGTGGCTCCCACACAGGAGGACAATCTGACAGTATTGGGGAAAGTGTAGGACTCCAGAATCTTGTGTTTACGAGCTGTATAGTACAAACAGCCCTGCATGGGACAGGAAGGCTGAGGAACCACCTGAATGGTCATGGGTAGGGGATGGCTAAGCAAGTTACAAACACTCATGCAGCTACTATAAAGAATAAGGTAACTCTATGCAAGGCCATGAAAACATGTTCAAATTCAATAGAAAAAAAAAGTTACAGAATGTGTATAATCTGACTCTATGACTGTTTGTTTCTGTCGCAGAGGTGGAGGGAAGTGTGGTATGTTGGTGTTGGGAGGGTCTGCGGAGCCATTAAACAGTAAAGATCTAATAAAACTGCTCTGGAGGCGAGGATTGGGGGAAACGGGCAAAAAGCACTTCCACATTTTACTTTACATATTCCTCTAAAAACACCACAACAGAAGTTCTCCAGTTTCCTAGGGGTTATAGCAGCTGCAGACTGTCCTAACAAAAACCCGATTCATAACACTGTTCTAAGTTCATTAAATGAATCCTATTTAAAAAAAAAAATCCCATTTCATGGATGCTTATTAATTATTAGTAACTGAGAAAATTATTTTTTTCTTTAAACAAAGGCTCAATTTTTATTATAATACTAGTTCATTTATATTTTTCTATATATTTAAATCTTTATTATATGAACATTACTAAACACGACGACAAATCAACTTTCTTGTGTGAAAGCCCTATTGATAGGAGGGCAGAGCCAAACAGGAGAAGCCCAATTACCTGGGAAGAGAGAGAGAGAAAGAGCAAAGGAAGGGAAAAACTTGGAGAAGCTACAATTGGAGCAACAGCCCCCAGTAATCCCTGCTTGAGACCCTGAAGCTGCATTTGTTACTGTGAAGTTCCTCTTTTGAAGTGAACCATGGCTTTCTTAAAAAAAAAAGTGAAAAGAAGTGGGGAACTAGACATAAGGCTACACACTCTATGCTTCTATATTTATACTAGATGTGTAATGCACAAAATTTGTGCGAGAGTAGGCCTTTGCAGCCCTGGCTAGCCGGTCATTCTGCTGTTTGGCCATTTGGTTTATTTGCATATTACGCTTTTATTATTATAGATGAAATATCCAGAACAGGTAAAACTATTGAGACAGAAGCTGATGGAATCATTGCCAAGGACTGAGGGGAGGGGATTAGATACACGAGTCTGGCTCCCAAATAGTCCCTACTTGACCCAAATGGTGAACATTAGCTTTTATTTTATTATTTTCCAGCTTTAGTTAGGTGTAATTGAGGACTAGGAATTGTGCATATTTAAGATATACAACCTGATGATTTGATGCACATGATTTACACTGTGCAGTGATCAGCACAATCAGGCTGAGTAACAAGCACTACATGCTAAAGTTTGAGAGCGAGGCTGAAATGAGTTAAATTTAGACTACTTGAAGAAGAACAGACTCCTATTCCATCTCAGCAGTGCTGATGCTCTCTGGCATAATTGGCCACCACAGCACATCCAACTGTTAGATGAATGTATACAAATGTGCCAGAAAGCCCCAGATAAAATATGGTTGTTTATAGCTCAGTAAAAGTTGTCACTTACTTAAGATGCTTTCTCCCCCTTTCTTGAATAAAAGTAGTAAAAATTACTACCTTTCAACATGTAATGTGTTGGATGGAAGATTCCATTTAGACTACCAGCTTTTGAAAATATTTCTAAATGGTGGGAAAAAGAGTTTAGAGCTTTGGCTTAGAGACTCCCTATACAAAGACACCTACTAACTCATTCAACAGTCATATTTTTTAAGGAAGAAATACACAGGGCACTTATATTTTCAATATAAATCTCAACCTTAAGATTTCTGGTGCTCTAGCCAAAGGATTTTTGGCTACAAATTCAAATCAAATTATCAGCTGGGCCTTCCGCTGACCAACCAACCACATGTTCTGTAATACTGTACCCACTGCATAATTTTTAGCAATGACAAGAAATGGGATATTTGATAGGAAACATCTGCCCTTTACTTTCTCTCCCATAGGAAGAGATCAGATAATCCAACCCAAGTCTCATAAGCATCACGAGCCCTAGCTGGTTTGGCTCAGTGGATAAAGCGCCAGCTTGTGGACTGAAGAGTCCCAGGTTCGATTCCTGTAAAGGGCACATGCCCGGGTTGCGGGCTCACTCCCCAGTAGGGGGCGTGCAGGAGGCAGCTGATCAATGATTCTCTCTCATTGATGTCTCTCTCTCTCTCTCCCTCTCCCTTCCTCTCTGAAATCATTAAAAATATATTTTTAAAAAAAGCATCACGAGAGAAATGTTTAAAATCCCTTTTTACTGTAAGATTTCCTGCTCTTGAGAACAGAAGGCCACAGACAACAAGGTGAGTGCAGTAGGACGCCCCATCAGTGGATTTGGCTGACAGGGCACAAACCATCCAAACAAAGCACCTTACAGAAGTCTGTGTGATTTCCAGGCTCCAGCACAAACCCTACAGTACCAGTGTTACCTAAGCAGACTGACCTGTGCCGGCCATTCATCTCCAAGCCCACGACTGGGCAGATGAAACGTGCGCGCTGGAGGTCATCATGCTTGTCTCCTTTTGTGTTTCCTTTATCCCCTTCCCAGGCAGGATTGTCAGAAAGCCTTAGTTCTGTCACATTCTGTGAAAAAACATCCATATTTTAAGAATTCATTTGGGTAAGTGGATCACCCTTCCCTTAATAACCACTTAAATCAATAAAAAAATTGTTATTTTAGTCCCTTCCCATTCAAACCTCTATTACCTACTTTCCTGTGGCCATCAATTAACATGGCTATAAAATTAAATAAATTGTGACAGAAAACACGATTTTTAAAATTCACCAACTAGCAAATAAGTTAGTTAATTTCTATTTCACAAACATTTTCTATTTAAGGAAAAGTAACTTCTGACATGCAAAATTACTCCACTAAGAGAAAGCTTTGTAATAATTTCATCCAGAAATTATTTTCTTTGCTCATGAATCCTCACTGAGGCTATTCCGTATTACTGATTACCCATGTTTATTCCATAGCTGGGGAGATAGTAAAATCTGAGGCCCTGGTCTAACCACGGCACAATATTAGTCAGAGAATACTATCATATTCCAAGATCTAGCCATTCAGATTTTCAAAAATTTCAATTTTAGCTAAATTTTAGCATGTGAGGCATTTTCCACATTTAACCGCACCACTGATTTCAACACTCTGGAGCACCTCAGCAGGAAAACCACCATGCAGTCGGCTTCCTGGTTTATAGTAGAGATGTGTCCCATCAAGTTCTCTGCTCTGGGTATTTGTGGACTATTGGCTGACAGTAATGATAACCTTGTACGTATGCATTGCTTTATTTAAATCATTTTGTCTTTACAGTTCAGACTTTTGGAAGAGGATTTTTTTTTTGCATTAAAATGAAAAGCTCTTGAACATGCATTGAATACTGATTTAGGTATAGAACTATATAAATAAATTTCAATGAGAATAACATTTTTAAAATAATTATGTTATCATGGGTCTTTTAGGAATGAATACTCTTCCCAAGGCAAAAGATGACAAAAACCAACATGGTTATTTTTATATCACTATGATTAGCTACATTTCAAAATTACTAATTTGTCTGAAATAAACATATCCTGTATCTTGTAATCATCCAAAGAATTCAAACAAAACACCTAATATAATAATAATAATAATAATAATAACAGTTTAAAAAGAAAGAAGAAAATATCTGAAGTCTTAGATGAGGAGTCAGGGGCTCTGGTCCTGGTTTAGCCTCACTAACTGGCCATGTGGCCTCAGGAGGTATTTATAGTGAGGGCGAGACCAACTGTTTCACAGCTTGATGGTTCTCAAATTCTTCGCTACTTTTCTAATTTTTCTCACATTGACTACATTTGAAAATTTTGTCCTCTCAACAAACTTCCTTTACTACAAACATTGTTTTTCCACTTTTATGAAAGAATTTTAACTTCCAATCAGCACTTTTGGTCAGCAAGAGATAACTTCAATGACTCAACAGTGGTCTACCTATAAAATTCTCTAATTCTATAAAATTTATTTTCCAAATAAAAAATTCAAGTAGCTGAGTTTTAACTACAAAAATAAGGCTTTCCAATGTTTATACAGCACATTGAGAGGGTTTTTAAAAAAATATTTTTATATATTTAAATTTTTTTGTTAATCCTCATCTGAGGATATTTTTCTATTGATTTTTAGGAAGAGTTAAGAGAGAGGGAAAGACAGAAACATTGATGTAAGAGAAACACAATGATTGGCTGCCTTCTGCACACATCCCAACCAGGGCCCAGGCTGGGGAGAAGCCTTCCACCAAGGTACGTGCCCTTGAGCGGGGAAGTGAACCCAGGATTCTTTGGTCTGTAGGCTGATACTCTATCCACTGGGCCAATCCTCCTAGGGCATATGGAGAGTTTTCAAAGCTCTTTCATGCATATTAAATCGGATCAGATTTATAATGCAGAAAGTACAAGTGTGGGACCTTCTGGCTTAAGCTTTAAGTGACCACCCAAAATCATACCTTTATTAGCTGGTGGGTGGGATTGAAATTCATCAAATATTTGAGTTCAGTCTATAACGTACATGAATTTTATAAGATAAACCTTAACCTCTGAGACCCTTAGAGAACTTCAGAATCACCTGTGTTACCTTAATGTTTTTAATGTGAGATGCTGCCTTCGCAAGAGCTTTTTCAGAAGATTTGTCCAGTAGAAACTCAATGACAGCATCTTTGTTATAAAGTCTGCAACAATAAAGATTAGTCAAAACATTCTGGCAACAATATCCTTCATACAAAGGACAAAGACTAAATTAATTGAGTACAATCCAAAGTCATTTTACATATGTTAACAGAAATGCCCAGCCTTACTCAAAAAGTAAATTTAATCCTCTCTCAACTATTTCTAGAGCATACAAAGAAAGAAACTAGTTTAAAATCAAGGGCTCAAACTGGCAGTCTGAGGGCTGAATGTGACCTTAACAAGGATTTCAAAAATTGAGAAATTTAATATAAAAGTACGTATTTTCAACTTTTCCTAGATGAAAACATAAAATCAGAAGTTCTAGAACCACTATGCTCACATTCCTGAACTGCCACGGGCTGGAAGTGAGTAGCAGCTCCCCCTTTAGATGGGACATGAACTCTCCTGTTTCCCCTAGTTCCCACCATTTCTTAATTCCTCACATGGGTCCTTCATGTGTTTATGTTTATAACTCAGCTCCCATTAATCTCCGAGTTTTCAATCCATGGATTAAGTAAACCAAAATGAACAGGTTTGTACAGAATTATGTTCACAGGGAATGAATGGTAATCTAGGTTTCATAAATTTGCTTGTGATGATTCACATTTGATGAATCAAGAACTGCATTTACACATTAAAATTCTTTTAAACATCATTTAATAAAAACTCATCTCAATTAAGAACCATACCTGCCAAGTTCACAGGCAACTATTGGTCGCCTTAATATTTCTTGACTTAGAGCACAATAGTTCCATAGGGCCACCAGTTCAGCATCTTTGTCAACCTACAAAAATAAAAAAAATCTTTTAAATTAATTTTCACCTCTGAAAGACATGGTTCACTGATCTACATATAAAGGCTTATTCAATAATATCATACTATGATGATTTTTGGTTTTCACAAAGATAATGTCACAAAAGTTGGGATTTAAAAAGTCACTGTAATTAATACTATGTGAAATAAAGTCCCCTGTAAACATGACAACTATGACAAAACAGTTTATCTCGAGTTTTTAAATTGCCTATGTAAGCTACATATAAATATTAATATTTGTAGCTTAACAGTAAGTTAGGGAAGCAATACAGAAAAAGCAAACAGTCAACAATATCCTTCATACAAAGGACAAAGACTAAATTAATTGAGTAC
>JAAGEH010000006.1:3247626-3456089 GCA_011751065.1 Lasiurus cinereus
GAGCATACAAAGAAAGAAACTAGTTTAAAATCAAGGGCTCAAACTGGTTTAATTTCTAACAATGGAAAAGGCTCCAAAGTTTTAGTAGAATGTAAGGATGAGAAGACAAACATTATTATTTAAAAATTTAGCACAAAGACTATTTAATTCTGTATAAAATCACCAATTTAATGGAAGTGTTTTTGCAAACTGTTCACTAGGAGGCCTATCAAATCCTTAACTACAGTATGAAAATGCAGATGTAAGACCATAATCTTCTAATGATAGTTTTACTTATATAATATCACATATCCCACTCTTCCCCCTCCTAAAAGCTAAATCTGAATAAGGTAACAAGATGGCACATTTGGGAGAAAATAGAAATAGAAAAATAAAAACATTCCCTTAAAGTTGAGTTTTTAAAGCAACAACTATGTCTGCTTGTGCTAATAGGTTTCTGTAACTTAATCTTTTAATCCTTATAAAAACCCTATGATACAGTATTTTTACCTTTGTTCTTGAGGAAAGTGAGGCAACAAAAGGTCACAGAGCAAACAGACAGATGAAGGCACTAGGATAAGAGCAGGCTGGCTCCAGAGACCACGTTTTTAATCACCACTTTCTATTATTTCAAATAAAACCAAACCCAACCCACATTCCTGCAATTGTTACTCTACCCATTCCCCAGATTCAAAGCTACACGTTAGCAATTTAGTTTTTATCAAAATTCACACTGTAGTAGAGCCTAAGCCTTCTATTATCAAAAAGCAATGACTAGGCCTAACTTTGAAATCCTGAGCAAATAAATGGGAATCTTGGTTTCATTACCTATGGGATGTGAAATCTTGGTCATGTTACTGACTCAATTTCCCTGTCAGTAGCATCGAAATGACATATAATTTGATCAGTTACCCGTGAGAGTTGGGAATTCATTATATTTAGTATGAATGCTAGGAACTGTGCTACTTACAGGGTGGGAAAAGGGACAGACTCTGCCACCGGTAGCTTACTGTCCCGAGACCGACACCAACCAACCATGAACGCGGTGTACAGTGGGGGTAGTACAGTTTTAAGAGAAGGACCTGCTCTCACGGGGAAAAGGGAACGTTTCCTGAGAAATGATGTTAGTGTATACAAAGCCCGATAAACAGTATCCATTTGTATCGCGGTTGCTACGGCAGACGGGCTTCAAATCCTGGCGCTGTCATTAGATTAGCGTTGCAACTTTCTCATTTTCACTCTCAATTTCCATGTCTGCAAAGTGAGGATGATGACAGTACGTACCGATGTGAGAACTGGAAGAGACACTCCATATTAAGGGTACTTCTGGATGATGGCAATAGCAAACACGCAATAAAGGTCCGTTATTAATACTGTTTTAATTTTAAATTCTCCACAAGGGATAAATGAGCGCAGCTGCGTCTGCCCCACCCCCACCTCTCCTCGCTCTCTGGGGGCCCCGCCAACTCCAGTCCCCACCGGGACCACGTCACTGACCTTCTCAATCTTTTTGGGCCCCTTCACCAGTTCGTGCCTCTTGGGGATTGTACCCCCGTCGCAACCCATCGCTAGCCGGGCGTCAGAGTCAACAACAGTCCCCGACAGAGCCAACTTCCGGAGTCTTTGGCGATTGCGGAAGTCACTTCCGGCGCTCCTTTATGACGCAACACGCCCGTCTGACGCAGCGGGGCGGGGCCATTGCCAAGTCTAGGTTGCCATGGAGAGCATCGTTAGGCGCTGGGCGTGCTCCTCTGCGTGGGCTGCTTAAGGATGGTCCTATTGCGCGAAGTAGGGTGCTCCGTGTTTCCCCCACTCCCGCCGGCCCGCCCCTTCCTCTTTGCGGTGGGCGCTGAATTTCTGCTGCACCCTCGTGATCGCTCGCCCTCGCCCTCGCCCTCGCCCTCGCCCTCGCCCTCGCCCTCGCCCTCGCCCTCGCCCTCGCCCTGGGGACAGGGCAGATTCTGGAGCACCCTGCTCCTGTCCCTCTCCAGCCTGTGTGTGCATCTGCGCGCGGCTTGCGGGGAAACGGCTGCTTTTTATTACTGCAGTTAGTGATGCATATGAATGTAACCTATTATTCAGTTTACATATATCTGTTTAAAAAAAAGAAGGCATCTTTGTTGAGCACCAACTGTGACCTAAGCACTCACAGCAAATCCTGTGAAATTATAATTCTGGGGATAAAGATCCTTTATCTAAAGCCTGGAACTTTCTGATAGTCTCATGCATATTGTATATGTGTGTGTGTGTACACACACACACACACACACACACACACACACACTATGTACAGTTTGGACACATGTTTTTCATTCACAGCCTCCTGAAGTCTGAAAAAAATATTTTACTTATTAAAAAGAAGGTAGATTTAACAGATAAAATTATGAAAAGTACACTGATGTTTAAATGTCCTTTCCTGAGACCGACATCAACCAACCATGAACACCCTATATAGGGGGGTAATACAGTACAGTGGTACCTCGAGATACGAGTTTAATTCGTTCCGTAACCTTGAGGCGTGGGAAACTATGAGACGCTGGAGTCGCGGTAAACTGGTGGGTCTTGTGCAGTCGGCCGATCCGTGCGATTACTCCTATCTCAAATATCGCTCGTATTTCAAAGCAAAAATCGCTCGCTCGACGGCTCGTATCTCAAAAATCTCGTATGTTAGGGCACTCGTATCTCGAGGTGCCACTGTATTTCCAAGATACAGGCTGCACTGTATCTACAAGGAACACTCAAATCCCTTGGAAAATCCCTGCTGACATTCATGATTGTGGGCACTCATGCTTTGGATTGTCTGCTCTCATGTTTTGGACCATTTCTATTCGTCCCATTAGTTATAACTATTAGGAGAAAGCCTACCCACTGCAAAGAGGGTGAACAGGTACAATTGGATGTTACCCTGTTAACCAAGTTGAAACATCAAAACTGTTGAAACCATTCCCCACTTGGGGACAGAAAATATGTGCATAGGAACATTTTCAGGGCTATAAGATGATCTTCTGTCACTGCAACTAATGGGAATGAAAATAAACTAAACCATTTATTTATTTATTTATTTATTTATTTATTTATTTAGAGAAAGGGAGAGGGATAGGGAGTTAGAAACATCTATAAGAGAGAAACATTGATCAGCGGCTTCCTGCACACCTCTTACCAGGGATGTGCCTGCAACCAACGTACATGCCCTCGACCGGAATAATCAAATCTGGGACCTTTTAGTCTGCATACTGATGCTCTATCCACTGAGCCAAACCAGTCAGGGCTAACCTAAACCCTTGAATCAGTTGCTTTCCCATTGGCTTGCAGCTTGTTTTTATGCCATCACAAGAATTGTAAATTCCATGAGGGTAGGAACTTTACTATATTCCCTGTTGTGTCCCCAGCATCTAGAAGAATCTCTGGCAGATTCAATAGTCATTTCCTCCATAAACCAAAAGAAAGTACAGAATCATTCAGAGAGGAGCAACACACTCAGTTATGGCTGCCCCTGAAACTGATAAGTACTGCTCAAATCCCATCTACAGGTGAGAGAACAGAAGCCTGGAAAGGTCAAATGATTCCTTTAAGGTCACACAGCTAGTTGGTGAGAGCTGGGAATGAGTTCCAAGATTTTCTGTTGCCCCCAATAGGACAGAAAATCAGACACAGAAGAGAATAAACCTAGGAATCTTTAGACAGACTGTCAAACCAGTGATCTTTTGGGGCAACTAAATCAGCCCTTCACCGAGTTCATTTGGGAAAGAAACATAAAGGACTGCTCTTTATAGAACCATGCCCTGGAGATTTGGAGGTACCCTTTCCTTCTGTGCTCACAACCATCTCAGGAGGTAGAGGCTAAAATGTCTTCCTTTTTTCTAATGACACACCCAAGACTCGGGTGTATAACGAGTCCTAGGGCCAGGGCCACACAGCAATCACAGGTAGCAGTGTGTAGCAGTCACAGGTGAGAGGCTTTCTCGAATGAGCCCCATCTAACGATAAAGGGACCAAGGCCACGTTCCTTGACCTCTGCCCCAGCAGTGCTGGGGACACTCATGGGGACTGCCTGCCTGCGAGGGCACTGAGGCGCGTTTTTTCTCTTCCTCCTTGGTTTCCTCTTTTAGAATACTGGTCTCTAGGCAACTCTGTGCCACAGACGATACACTGCTAACATGTCTCAATGATCTATTACCATCGATAGCAACTGCTTTGTATGGAGAGCAGCTGCCCATCAGGCACTGTGCTTTGTGCTTCACTTGATTGGAGCCATTTTGCCTTCCCAGCCATGCTGGGAAGCTGGTGCCATCACCTGCGCTTCTCTCTACGCCAGTGTTTCTCAACCTGTGGGTCGCGACCCCTTTGGGGGTCGCCTAAGACCATCGGAAAATGCAGATATTTACATCACAATGCATAACAGTAGCAAAATTTCATGGTTGGGGGTCACCACTACATGAGGAACTGTATGCAAGGGTCACAGCCTTAGGAAGTTGAGAACCACTGCTCTACGCCTTTGTTGAGTGAACTAATAAAGGCTATTACTTTATAAGGAGCCTTGGTGACAGCATTGCCCCAGTCCAGCTGTGGATTTGAAGATGGAAAGAGGAAGAAAACCATAAAATTAAAGAGAAAAGCATAATTCTTGAGCAAACCAGTATTTCTTAACATTTGGGGGTCACTGGACCTGTTGGAGACTGTGATGAAAACTTCAGATTTATCCACCTCCCGCCTCCAAATACCCATGAGTACCTAGGAAACTTTGCTACAGTTTATACATATATGTATTTCATTCACAGGCTCCCTAGGCCCAGGCTAAGGACACAGTGCTTAAAATGCTTCTATTCTGACCCGGTAGTTCAGTTGGTCAGAGTGTCGTCCCTATACGCCAAGGTTACAGGTTTCATTCCTAGTCAGAGCATATACAAAAATCAATCAATGAATGCATAAATCAGTGAAACGACAAATCCATGTTCCTCGATCTCGCTCTTGATCTTTCAAATCAATTAGAGAAAAAGAGAGAGAGAAATGCTTCTACTGCCTGTTAACAATAGTTTCCCAACTATTTCAGGCTATTTCCTGCTGGCTCTGCCCCTATGCTCTTCCATAGTGGGAGTTTAAAATTCTAACATGTAGAGTAACTCATTTTAAGAGTTAGCATAAAAAACAACAACTAGGGGTTGGGATTCTTTAAGAATTTCACAACCATCCTCTTAGAAGGAAATCCCAAAGAGGTTGAAAGGGAAAAGAAATGGAAAATTGAGGTGATTATTGAGACAATTCAAGACAAAATTCACTCTTTTAAAGAAAACATTTTTTATTTATTTCAGAGAGGAAGGGAGAGGGAGAGAGAGAGAGAAACATCAATGATGAAAGAGAATCACTGATCAGCTGCCTCCTGCATGCCCCACTCTGGGGATAGAGCCAGCAACCCAGGTATTGAACCATGACTTCCTAACTCATGGGTCGACACTCAACCACTGAGCCATGCCAGCTGGGCCAAAATTCACTCTTAATTTGCAATGTTAAAAAGATTCCAGGAATGGGCAGGTTTACATGAATTGACCCTGGCCACCCCTCCACACACTTTCTGTCCCTGGCCCCATCCAGCCACGTTGAGGGTCCTCCTTTTCCGCCTTCTCCGGTGCCCTTACACTTCCGGGCCCTTGCCTTGCTGTTCCCTCCCAGGAAAACTCTTCCCTGAATAGAAATAAAAAAGATCCCAAGCAAATGTCTACACAAACAGGCAGCCTTTGCAAATAGGCAGCTTTTGGAGATCTGGGGAGGACACACATTTTAAAAATATGTTTTAAAAAAGTTACCACAAACCAGAAACAGCCTCCCCTGGATCCCCCGCCTCCCCACCCTCCCTACTTGTCACATGGAAGATCTCTTAACGAGGCCCCTCACCACTTCCAGCCTCCTGATGAAATGTAACTTAATTGAGGTCAGGCTGCTACCACCACCGTCACCAGCACAGCACCCACCATTTCCTCCTCCCTTGAGAGGAAACAGTACAGAATTTGGGGCAGTAAAGAAAGACAAAAATTCAGCAAAATGATGCTAACAGCTGAAAAATGTGATCTCATTCTACCTTTAAATTTTTTTCAGAAGTAATTATTCTATTGAATTAATCAGCGCAAACTAATCCCGTAACTGCTGGCTTTTAAAAAGGGGAAGGAAACACATTTGTTTAAAGTATTACTATGTCTCCTTTTCCCCCCATAGACCTCTTCCCAGCCACTCCCACCTCCCAGCACATGCCTTCATACCCCACTGTCTGTGTCCACTGGTCATGCTCATATGCATACATACAAGTCCTCTGATTGATCTCTTACTTCCTCCTCCCTGCCCGCCCCATCCCCCACCTGCCTTCCCTCTTAGGTTGGATGGTCTGTTCGATGCTTCTATGACTCTGGCTCTATTTTTGTTCATCGGTTTATGTTGTTCATTATATTCCACAAATGAGTGAGATCATGTGGTATTTTTCTTTCATTGACTGGCTTATTTCACTTAGCATAATGGTCTATCCATGCTGTTGCAAGTGATAAGAGTTCCTTCTTTTTTACAGCAACATAGTGTAAATGAACCACAGTTTTTTAATCCATTCATCTACTGATGGCACTTAGGCTGTTTCCAAATCTTAGCATTGTAAATTGTGCTGCTATGAACATAAGGGTGCATATATCCTTTCTGATTGGTGTTTCTGGTTTCTTGGGATACATTCCTAGAAGTGGGATTGCTGGATCAAATGGGAGTTCCATTTTTAATTTTAAAAAAATATATATATTTCTTTATTGATTTCAGAGAGAAAGGGAGAAGGAGAGAGAGAGAAACATCAATGATGAGAGAGGATCATCATTTGGCTGCTCCCTGAAAGCCCCCACACTGGGAATTGAGCCTGCAACCCAGGCATGTGCCCTTGGTCGGAATCGCACACGGGACCCTTCAGTCTGCAGGGTGATGCTCTATCCACTGAGCCAAGCCAGCTAGGGCCCTTTTTAACTTTTTGAGGAAACTCCATACTGTTCTCCACAGTGGCTGCATCAGTCTGCATTCCCACCAGCAGTGCACAAGGGTTCCTTTTTCTCTGCATAAGTTTGTTGATTTGTTGATGATAGCCATTCTGACAAGTATGAGATGGTATCTCATTGTCGTGTTGATTTGCATCTCTCAGATGATCAGTGACTTTGAGCATGTTTTCATATGTCTCTTGATCTTCTGTATGTCCTCTTTCGAAAAGTGTCTATTTAGGTCCTTTGCCCATTTTTTAAAAATTGAATTGTTTATCTTCCTTTTGTTAAATTGTATGAGTTCCCTGTAAATGTTGGAGATGAAATCCTTATTGGAGATAATATTGGTAAATATATTATCCCATGCAGTGGGCTCTCTTGTTGTTTTGCTGATGGTTTCTTTTGCTGTGCAGAAGCTTTTTATTTTTATGTAGTCCCATTTGTTTAATTTCTCCTTAGTTTCCATTGTCCTAGGAGATGTATCAGTAAAGATACTGATCAGCATATGTCTGATGATGTGCCCGCCACCAAGGTACATGCCCTTGACCGGAATCGAACCCGGGACCCTTCTTGCCACGAGTGGGTGGGAGGCTCTGTCACTTCTAACTCCACTAAGCTCGTTTCAGACAAAACCCTGGGGATCCAGACTCATATGGTCCCAGAGTGCAGGGGAGCCAGAAAGGCAGCAGTCTAGAAGGATGGCGCGCGCGCACAGGGACCGCTCTAGTGATTACCCAGAATCACGTGAGACCCAGGGGCCATGGAGGGTGGAGCCAACTGGAAGGCAAGGCAGTCTGTTAAGCCCTGAGACTCCACCCATCCCAAGCTCAAAAGAGAGGCTTTTGCAGTTTTGCAAGTCTTATATCATAAGGCTGAATCCAACACAGAAGTTCTTTTGGCATAATGAAAATGCAAAGACAAAGGAAGAGATCACAAACAAAAGACATGGAGAAAAACAAATGACTGGACATAGAGTTCAAAAACACGCTTATAAGTTTTTTCAAGAATATCTTAGAAAAGATGGATAAATTTAGCGAAACCCAAGAGGAGATGAAAAAGGACCAACTAGAGATGAAAAAGGACCAACTAGAAATTAAACATACACTGACTGAAATAAAAATATTATACAGAGACCTAACAGCAAACTAGAGAAAGGCAAGAATCAAGTCAAAATTTTGAAATATAAAAAATCAGAAAACACTCAACTGGAAAGCAAGAAGAAAACATAATCCAAAAATGTGAAGATAATGTAAGGAGCCCCTGGGACAGCTTCAAGCATACCAACATCAAAATTGTGGGGGTGCCAGAAGAAGAAAGAGAACATGATACTGAAAACCTATTTGAAGAAATAATGACTGAAAACTCCCCGCCCCACACTGGTGAAAGAAATAGACTTACAAATCCAGGAAGCACACAGAACCCCATATAAAAGGAATCCAAAGAGGACTACACCAAGACACATCATAATTAAAATACCAAGAGCAAAAGACAAAGAGAGAATATTAAAAGCAGCAAGAGAAAAACAGTTAATTACCTACAAGGGAGCACCCATACGATTGTCAGCTGATTTCTCAACAGAAATTATGCAGGCCAGACGGGAGTGGCAAGAAATATTCAACGTGATGAATAGCAAGAACCTACAACCAAGAATACTCTATCCAGCAAAGCTATCATTAAGAATTGAGGGGCAGCCAAAACCCGTGTGGCTCAGCGGATAGAGCATCGGCCTGCGGACAGAAGGGTCCCGGGTTCGATTCTGGTCAAGGGCATATACGTTGGTGGCGGGCACATCCCCAGTAGGGGGCGTGCAGGAGGCGGCTGATTGATGTTTCTATCTCTCTATCCCTCTCCCTTCCTTTTTGTGAAAAATCAATAAAATATATTTAAAAAAAAGAATTGAAGGGCAGATAAAGAGCTTCACAGATAAGAAAAAGTTAAAGGAGTTCATCAACACCAAACCAGTATTATATGAAATACTGAAAGGTACTCTTTAAGAAGAGGAAGAAGAAAAAGGTAAAAGATTAAAAAAAACTATGAACAACAAATAGATATCTATCAACAAGTGAATCTATAAATTAAGTGAATTAAAAATTTGATCAACAGAATAAACTGGTGAATATAATAGAATCAGGAGCACAGAAAGGGAGTGGACTGATAATTCTCAGGGGGAAAACGGTGAGGGGGGATGCAGGGAGAGACTGGACAAAAATCATACACCTATGGATGAAGTCAATGGCGGGAGGTAAGGATAGAGGGAGGGGTAGGAGCAGGGTGGAGGGGAGCTATGGTGGGGAAAAAAGAGAAACAAATGTAATAATCTGAATAATAAAGATTTAATTAAAATAAAAAATATATATTTTTATTTTTTTTTACAGAGAGGAAGGGAGAGAGATAGAGAGTCAGAAACATTGATGAGAGAGAGACATTGATCAGCCGCTTCTTGCATGTGGGGATGCACCCACAACCAAGGTACATGCCCTTGACCGGAATCGAACCTGGGACCCTCCAGTCCACAGACTGATGCTCTATCCACTGAACCAAACCAGTTTTGGCTCAGTTTTACTTCTTCATTTCTAATTTGGGTGCCTTTTAGTTCTTCTTCTTGTCTGATTACTATGGCTAGCATTTCCAGTACTATGTTATACAGTAGTGGTGAAAGTGGGCATCCCTGTTTTGTTCCTGGTTTTAGGGGAGATGGTTTTAGTTTTTGTCCATTGAGTATGATGTTGGCTGTAGGTTTGTCATATAAAGTTCTTATTATGTTGAGCTATGATTTTTCTATTCACACTTAGCTGAAAGTTTTTATCAGGAAAGCATGTTGGATTTTGTCAGGTGCTTTTTCTGCATCAATTGATATGATTATGTGATTTTTGTCTCTCAATTTGTTTATATGATATATAACATTTATTGATTTGTGGATATTGTACCAGCCTAGATCCTCAGAATAAATCCCTCTTGGTTGTGGTATATGATCTTTCTAATATAATGCTGGATCCAATTTGCTAAAATTTTGTTGAGGATTTTAGCATCTATGTTCATCAGGGATATTGGACTATAATTATCTTTCTTTGTAGTAACTTTACTTGGTTTTGGGATTTGGTTAATGCTGGCTTCATAGAAAGAGTTTGGAAGTGTGTCTTCCTCTTAAATTTTTTGGAATAGTCTAAGAAGGATAGGTTTTAGTTCTTCTTGAATGTTTGGTAAAACTACTTTGTGAAGTTGTCCAGTCCAGGGCTTTTGTTTGCTGGAAGTTTTTTGATTACTGTTTCAATTTCATCAGTAGTTATTGGACTATTCAGGTTTTTTTATATTCTTCCTAATTGAGTTTTGGAAGCTTGTATATTTCTAGAAATATGTCCATTTCCTTTAAGTTGTCCAGTTTGTTAGAGTAGAGTTGTTCATAGTATTTTTTCTTTTTATAATCCTTTGTATTTCAGTGGGGTCTGTGTTATTTCTCCTTTTTCATTTCTGATTTTGTTTATTTGAGTCCTCTCTCTTTGCTTCTTGGTGAGCCTGGCTAGAGGTTCATCAGTCTTGTTTATCTTTCAAAGAACCAACTCTTGGTTTCATTGATCTTTTGTATTTTTGTTTGTTTGTTTCTATGTCATTTATTTCTGTTCTGATTTTCATTATTTTCTTCCTTCTGCATATGCTGGACTTTTCTTGTTGCTCTCTTTCTAACTCTTTGATTGTAGGGTTAGGTAATTTATTACCATTGTTTCTTGTTTTTTGAAGTAGGCTGTAGAGCTATGAACTTCCCTCTCAAGACTGCTTTCACTGTGTCCCATAGATTTTGGATTGTTGTGTTTTCATTGTCATTTGTTTCCAGGATGCTTTTTTTCCCCCTTTGATCTCTTTGGTAGCCCAATCATTGTTTAATAGTATGCTATTTAGCCTACAAGTGTTTGATTTTTTCCCATTGTTTTTATTGTAGTTAATTTCCAGTTTTGATGATTTAAAACCCAATGGCTTTGTACTTTGTCAACAAAGGTCCTTGGTTTGAACTCATCTAAAAAAAAACTATGTAATGTAGATATATCTCCATAAATATTTATGTCTATTTGTGTACATGCAAATATATATGGTATCTTGAAACCAATAGGGACCAGTTTATTACCCATTAGGGACTAGATCACTTCTGAAGGACTGAATGAGTTAAAACATCTAAAACATTAAAACAGTGTCTGGAACACAGCAATCACTTCATGTTTGTGCTGTTGATATTACTGTGTGGAAAAGATCATTTTGCCCATGGGAGAAAACTGTTCCTGGTGCTCCCTGCACCCACTCCTTCTTCTGACAGCTTTCCCAACTCTGCTAGAAGTTCCTGTTGGGACAGTCCTCCAGGGTCTCCTGCGTTTCTGCATGTCTTCTGAGCAGAGGCACTGATGGCATTTGGTCTGGATTTGTAGCAAAGACCCTTGGAAGACAGCTCATGTCTCCTCCAGAGCAGAAGGGCAGGTTTGTTTGCTGCCTCAAATAATCCACCTCCTCTGAGGCCAAGCTTGGCCAGGTTTGTGCAGATCCTGTTGTAGAAGATTGGGGTTTCCTATCCTCAGGGTTCTTTGTGTGCACAGTATCACAAGCACTGAAGGGAGGAATACAAATATGAAATATAAGCTTTTGTGATGCTGTAAGAAAAGTCCTTTGTCCCTGTGCCTAGAAGGCCTGACCCTCATCCTCAGAAAGATTGTAGGATATTAGGATATCCTGGCAAGGTTGGCCTTTGATTGTTGGATAGGAACTTGGACCTGGGGAGGGTTTCCAAGAATAACCCAGTGTATCTAAACTCATTGCACAAACGATGTGACTCATGCCGAACACCTGCTTTCCTTCTGAGGGTCTGGAATTTTGGTACATGCCCCACAGAGGCTGCTGACATGATCAGCCCCAGTACAAATCCTGGGTGCTAGTTTCTTAGGAGCTACCTGGCTGGTAGCACTTCACCTGTGCTGTCACAACTCATTACTTCGGGAAAGAAAGGCTGTTCCCTGGGAGAGGACTCTTGGCAACTTCAGCCTGGTTTCCTCTGCACTCACCCCACTGCCTTTTCCCTTTCCCCATCCTTTCACTGTGATAGATCACAGCCAGGAGTCTGACTATACACTGAGTCCTGCAAATCCTCCTCATGAATCTTTGAACCTGGGAGTGGTCTTGGGAACTCCCGACATAGTCTCTGATCCCAGAATCTCATGTCTTTTGTCAGCATCCATGAAACTGGGGCGGGTTAATATTTATTTGAAGGGGGGGATCTCAGACGTTTCACAGCTCTTGGCAGAGACATCTCTTTGCCTTTCTGTCAGGACATGTGTGTGTGTGTGTGTGTGTAGAGGTGAATTCCAGGCCTAGTACCACTTGGGCATTACATGCCACAAACCAAGAACATGGGCAATCACCTTGTAGTCATGAGTGTTAACTCAGAGAAAATGGGACTAACAAAGTGGACCTCGTGGATACTGTTCAGCACCCAAAACAAGACGGTCTTTGTTTTAAAAAATATTTTTATTGATTTAAAAATATTTTATTGATTTTTTTTTTAGAGCAAAAGGAAGGGAGAGGGAGAGAGAAAGAGAAACATCGATGTGAGAGATCGGCTGCTTCCTGCATGCATGCCAGGGATCGAGCCTGCAACCTGGGCAAGTGCCTTTACCAGGAATCGAATCAGCAACATTTTGGTGCACAGAATGACCAACTGAGCCATACTGGCCAGGGCTAAAACTAGCTAGTCTTGAAGCCAATCGGCACCTGGGTGATTTTAAGATATGTCAGTCAATAAATTTTCTTTACTGCTTAAGAGGGATTAGATATGGGTTTTGATTACTTGCAGCAGGAATCCTAACTGATTCAGGTCACAGCTGCTCAGAGAAGGAGATGTCCCCGTTCTGATGTATGAAGCCTCGCCCAGTGGGCTCCTTCTTCAGGAACTATGAGACTAACAACAAAAATAATCAGTTTCCAGCTGCTAACAATTTAAAAGCAACCACTGAATGCAGGGCAGCAGGCAGGAACTGAACCTGGTTCCACTTCAGGTGACTACTAGCCTAGAGATGCTGTTTTGTGGCTGAGATGCATATAGAAACATGGACCTTCACTTTAAGTGAAGTACGGATGATGTAACCATAGTAACAGGAGCTAAAGACCCAGCTGCTAGGAAAAGAGAAGGTGGTTTGATGCAAGGGAGCTCCGAGTACTTTTAGATCTGAGCCTTGAGATGGGTATCCTGTCTGTCCCCACATATTTCCTGGAGCCACGTGTCCGTGGCTGTACTTCCTGCCTGGACCACAATGAAGGATGGCTTTGCTTTCCTCATGCTAGCCTTGTGCACCAGAACTTGGCCTCTACTCCATCCCTCTGCACACTTTAGGGAGATGCATCTGAATAACAAAAGTGACCATTGGAGACTTTACTTTGGTACCAAAATCCGGGTAACATGGATCAAAGACTCTTCCAAGGAAAGCCTTGGTGCAAAGGATGTTTCATGATTATATCTACATAATACTATAAATGATAATGTTGTAAATGTTGAGGTACAAACCTCTGCTGATTGAGCATCCTGAATTTATCAATACAGACTCTACAGTGTACAAAATAAATTAACAGGGAACCCAACAGAACAGGCTATGTTGCAAGTATATGCATCTTTAACTCGGTGAAGACAAAATAGCAAATATAAATATATAGTTGGTGTAAGACACAGATAAATAATGTGTACCAATCTCACAGAATCAATTCCATCAAAAATGAAATACCAATTACCTTATCTAAGGGATGCAACCGTTATTCATTTGGAAGACTCTCCCTGCCTACCCACGCCCCCCCCCCCCCTTTTTCTCCCTAGAACCTGACATATAGTACCCGTATTTCTCTGTCACTGTGTTCTCTGTCTCTCCACTAGGGTGCCAGCTCCCTGAGGGCGAGGTTTTTGTTTAATTTACTGCTACATGCGCAGCACCTAGAATTGCACATCTAGTAGGTGTCCAATAAATAAATACGGAATGAATTTAAAACAGGCACACATTTAACCAATGTAAAAATCGGTTTCTACAATATCACTTTATACACCGACTTCACGTGATGAATACTTAGCAAGGTCCTTTAATGTCCTGGGGTTGCCTAGACTTGGGACACGTGGGTCTTCTGCCCATCAATGTATCCCCTCCCCTTCGGGCTGGCTTTCCCCTTAAGAGAAGGGAGGGAGGAAGGCTTAGTCCAAGGACCCCCTGAATTGCCGCGCGTGCTGCTCCAGTTTCTCGGCTGCGGCCCGGAGGAACGCCAGCGTGTTGCGGCTGGGGCTCGGGAGCACTGCGTGTTTGGTGGCAAGTGCCAGCTCCTTGAGCAGGCTGCACAGGTGGCTGCTACCGTGGAGGATCTCATTGCGCGCGTCCCTGTCCTGGGTCTCCCTGCACAGAGTGTCCACCAGCTTCTGCCCGATCGTGATGACCAGCTTGCTCTGCGACAAGAGGATCTCAGGGGGCTGGTCGTGGCAGAGGCTGCTGTGGAAGACGCCCATGGCCTTGAAGAGTGCCCCGAAATAGAGCCGGCAGTGTTCGGAGAGGTGGGCCTTCTTCCCGGGGTCCTGCTGACCCGGGGGTGGGGGCACAGGGAAGCTGGAGTTCTAGGAGGGAAGAGAGCAGTGGATAAGAGGCGGATTCCACCAATAGGCTGGGCTTGGCCCCCTTTCCTGCTTTTGCTCGGTTTGGTAGACTTTTGATGAGAAAATGTGGTTTTGTCAGGTAAGCCCCGTAGCGCAACATTTGCCTAACAAATTAAGGTTTATGTTTCCAAAGCACTGTTATATAAACATTATGATACATGCAATCTAATGAATTGCATTATATATAATCTCACATATTTTATACAAATATATAAAATCTTATTTAATTCTCTCAACAAACCATCAGAAAAAACACATTGGTAATGACCAAATTTACAACTTTCAAAAAATGCAAGAAAACTTCATGGTGAGATTAAAATGTTTCCTCAAAAAACAGATTTTAAAGGATTTAAAAACTCCTTTCTAACCCCAGTATTAGAGGTAGACCCCAAACCCTTAACATTTGTCAGAAGAAATCTTAGTATGTTGACATACCTGCCTCAACATTAAAATATTTCTCTTGTGCCTGGCTGGTTGAGCAAAAGCTATGAACCAGGTCACCATGCAATTCCCAGTCAGGGCACATGCCCAGGTTGTAGGCCCGACCCCCCATGTGGGGCATGCAGGAGGCAGCCAATTAATGATTCTGTCATTACTGCTGTTTCTATCTCTCCCTCTCTCTTCCTCTCTGAAATCAATAAAAAAAATATACTTAAAAAACCATTTATCTTCCTTGGTAATAAGGTTTTATCTATAATTTTACTTTCATGAATTTTATTTTCTGGACTGTGGACCCAGTGTCTCCCTAGAGCCTACTCACTGTGGAGAGATTTCAGCATGTGACTTAGTGGCGACCACTCCAGGGAGCAACCAAAAGCCCCAATTGCTAGGTGGTATGTGAGGAGGGAGAGGCTCTCTGAAGAACGAGGCTGCCTAGAGTCTTCAATGAGCAAAATAAAGATCCGGAGTCCGTGAAGTCTGAAACTCATTCTTCCTGTTAAGCTGCATCCTTAAACTCTCATTGACCTGTGACCTCAAAATGCATGGCCCAGAAATACTCCCATTGTGTTATGGTCTAACTGTGTTCTCCCCAAATTCATATGTTGAAACTCCCCTCTCCAATAAGAAGGCATGAGGAGAGTGTGCCTTTGGGATGTGACTAGGACTAGGTGAAGTCATGCAGTGGGCCCCATGGGCTCCTTATAGGAATCCAGAGGGCACAGGGCAAAGGCAGCTGCAGCCTGGCAGGAAGCTGTTCCAGAACTTGATCATATTGGTACACTGATCTCAAACTCATAACTTCCAAATGGCGAAAAATACATGTCTGTTGTTTATAAGCCACTCCATCTACAGGACTTTGTTATAGCAGCACTCACGGACCAAGATAGACAGGTAAAGGGAAGGAAAGAGCGGGGTGTTGGCCGTGACGGATCTCTGGGGACAAGGAGCATGAGGAGGATGCAGCGGAGGCTGGAATGAGGAGCAACAATCTACATGTTGGAATGTCAGCATCGTAGTTTGAAAGTATTAACTGTAGATAAGTAAAAATGTGCCATGATTCTCATCCTGGGCCGTTGGAACTAGGGGATATTTCTGGTTCTCTATCACACTGACCAGGGAGCTCTGCAGGCAGCCAGAGGCAGCACTGGAGGTGCTAAGTGTCCGCCCACACAATGGCCAGTGGTGCCCCCTACCCTGAGAAGCACTGTCGGTCTAAAGCATTCGTTTCCTGTGTGGCCCCTGGACCTGCTGCATCAGCTTCACTGGGAACTTGTTAGAAGAGAATTCTCCGTCCCACCCAGACCTCCAGAGTCAGACACTCTGTGTATGTGGGATGGGGGGTGGGGGAAGGCGGGGAGAGACGTGGGAGCCTGTGATACACTCTCCAATCGGAGAGGCCTGGTCTAAGGCTTACTTCACACTGAAGAAAAGAGCAAGGATTTCAGGCCTGTACAGAGGTGTTGGAGGCTCCTGGAATGTGGATTAGGAGGCCTGGGTCCTGGTCCTCGTTTACCTTTGAGAAGGCAAATAATCTTGTCCACATGGCTGGACATCTCGGCCCTTCTCCTCCCACCCCGAGCCAGTGGGGTTGGGCTGGCACACTGCTTCCCAGGCTTCAGTGATTCAAAGAAAACCTTCACAAGTTAAGTTCTTCCTGGCTTTCTCTTAACACCAACTTAAATGGGTCCACTTATATTAATTTAAAGGGAACTTTTTAAACTGATAAAAGGAAAACTGCTGTCATTTGCCCCAAGAAAAGGTCATCAATAAAAATAAGCACAATGGGCCCTGGCCGGTTAGAGCACTGGCCTGTGCATTGAAGGGCCATAGGTTCGATTCCCAGTGAAGGGCATGTACCTGGGTTGCAGGTTTGATCCCTGTTCCTGGTCAGAGTGGGTGCAGGAAGCAAGCAAGCAATATGTCTCTTGCATATCAATGTCTCTTTCCTCTCTCTCCCACCCTTCCACTCTTTAAAAATCAATGGAAAAAAATATCCTCTAGTCAATTTGTTATTTTGTTATTAACAAAACAAAATAAAACAAAGCAGAAAGCACAATGATAACGTCTTTGATTAAAAAGAACATCAAGTGTCAAAAAGTGCTTAAGAAAAAGAAATAAAAACCAATCTAGAAAGAATCAAATCCAAATTTTAAAAAAAGGCGTTGAAGATATACAAGCCCCCAAACCAAAATGGCCTTTCAGCTGTAACCAGAAGCCGAAAAAGAGAATGTCAAAGGGACTCTGCCCTCATCACCGCCCGTGACAAGGGGCAGCACCCTGCGTCATCTCAGAAGTGGTTGGAGATCACTGTCTCCACCCTGTGCTCCACCTATCCACCTCCAGGGTCCCTTCCAGCATAACCAAGAAAATCCATCGCAAAACCCAAGTCTCCTGGCCAGCCAGTTTCTTGGCCAGAATGACTCACAGTAGGAGAGGTCTCTCAGGGAAAGGGTGGGAGGGTGATCCTTCTCACTTACCTGTATTTCTAAGTCTTTGTTTTCATCCAATCTTTGTTCCAGGATAGGTTTTACTTTCTCTTCCAGGTTAGGCAACTTCTGAAAAAGACAATACCCCCAAATGACCCCCTTGAATGGTTTTTGTAAGGCTGGCTAGCTTTTTAAGACCACTTTGAAATCGAGCACTCCTCTTCATGCTTTTGTTCTGTGAACTAAAGCCTTTTTCAACAAAGGATACTCTGGCTGCGGAAGGGTTGAATTGTGTCTACCGATATGGTTTAGCATAATGACACACAGGCCCTTTTAAAAGGTATTTACTTAATTGGGAAATGTAAAATATCCAGATTTCTAGCTTGTCTAGAAAGTGTTGAGCTCTTACACTACAAGGCATTTTAGCAGAAGACCAAGATGCCAAGACTGACCTGCAAAGCACCAAGTTACCTAGGCCACACAGTCGCAGGGACTTGCAGTTCCTGAACCAGATGTACTCTTTCTATAGCATCTGAACTCATGCAGCAGAGTTTTTCTAAGAGCAACTGGAGTCTCGAGGTTGCTGAAACCACACACAGTTTGGAAGAGGTTTATACTTTCTTCTTCCATTTATAGGAAACACACTGACCAAACTAAATTCATAACTTTCCAAAAAAATGCAAAAAAAACAAGAAATTTGCTCATAAAATGAACTTCAAAAGGCTTTTAAATTCCTTTCTCATTTAGTGTCAGAGGTAAACCCCAAATACCCAAATTTCCAGAAGATGTCCTATGGCTGACTGTAGAGAGCTCCTGGGAAGATACATGAGCATTTCTTTTATTGTCAGCTGAATCCAGTGGCATTAGCAGAGTCACGTCCTGGAAACACACCTTGCCAGAGGCAGAAGTGTTGTCAGCTCAGCCCAGGTGCCAAGGGGTGGGTTTTGTTATCTAAATCCAGCCAAGCACCAGGAACAAACACGATTATCTGGGCCCACCCAGGAGTGAGGATGACAAGGAAGCCACAAGAATGTACATAATCTTCGCTTTAGGCTTTAGTAAAATTTCCTGGTATATGTTGTATTGGCTCTGGGTCCCCATCTCTCCATCAGAGGACAGGGGTCTCACCCAGTCCCAGCTTTCCCTACTGTATTTGTGTCTGTCTCTCATTTCCTCAATCCCGGCTTACCCCCTACTCAGGAACCAGACCACTCTCTAGCTGCACTGGACACGAAGAAGAGAGAAATATTTATAGCTGACTTCTTTCTAAGATTTCATCTAGATTTTATTTCAGGAATTTTGTCTCTCAAAGTTTATCCAGCGACTGGAAGGCTCTCAGCACCTGACTTACGGGCGACCATGCCAGGTATACATGGAAAGCCATTCAGGCTACACCACTCAGAATCTGGACTCACCTTTTCACAGACATTGGCCCAGCTTGTCCCAAGCAGCTCGGGGCAGGGCCCACTCTTCCTCTGCAGAGGACAAGGCACACTCCACTGGTAAGATTCCATTTCCCTCCAGGGAAGCTGGATGCTTTTTGTAAGCTTAAATTCTGCCTTGGGGGGCCACAGTGAGGTCTCTTCTTTCTCACAGTTCTGCTTGAAGAGGAGCCTCCCATTGGCAATGATGATGGAAGTAAACCTCTTGATGTCTTCTGGAACCAATCGTGCCACCATGACAAACCTCTCCAGGTCATCTAGGCTGCTCTGGGCTTTGTCTGTCACCAGGATGTCCAGGGACCAGTTGTAGCCCTCCAGGATCTCCTTGGTTTCCTTCAGGATGTGGTATGAGTTTGAGATGGTCTGCAGCTGATCCCTAATTCTGTCCTGAAGGCTACTGCTGGGGAGGTTACAGGCAGCCCCACAGACTCTGTGGGCAAAATCCAGAAATTCTCTCAGGGACTCTTCGATGAGGTCGGCAGCCCTGTGTATTGCGTCGATGTTGGCCTCCAGAGAGTCTCTGAGCCTCCACGTCCTGCTTACAAAGAGCATCAAGCCAGCGACTGAGCTGACCACCTTCTGCTGGAGAGCTGTCGCCATCCCCTTGGCCAAGGCCAGGTCCAAGGAGAGCTCCTTCGCCGACTCCTCGGAGGAGGAATTGCAGGAGGAGTCGGTGGACGTGGAGGAGCAGGAAGACGTGACGCTGGCCCTGCTGTCAGAGCTGTTCACGGACAATCTGTCCGGCTCAGAGGCGGGCCATGTGGCATGTCTGGAGAGCCATGCGCAGTGAGGGTCCGAGGTCTCCTCTGAAGCCCCATTGGTGGCCCCTGGCTCCTTTTCAGCCAGAGGGGCACTGGACACAGTGATAGGGATGTCATAGATGTTGGGCATGGTGTTCTGCTGCTCCACTCTGGGAATGAGAAAGCTCGAAGGAACCTTGTAGCTGACACCGCCATTGGAAGGGCAGGTCTCCCCCGGCGCTGGACCGGGGCAGGCGGGGACTTCTGGAAGGCTGGGGTTTCGCACAGGCACATTTCCACGCAGGAGTGGAGCAAGGGACCGAGCTCTGCTATTAGGAGGACTGTGGAAACTGGACACTGATCTAGGGAGGGCATGGGACCCCGATTCTTCCACAAAGCTGGTAATAGAGACATTTTTCACATCAGCTTTTGCTGGAGACACTGGAGTGTCATAAATCCACTCTGATTTCTGGGGGTTTGGTAGTGTTTTGTAGTAAGCTCTTCTTAAAGGAACTGTTGATGTCACAGGAACACTCTGCCTCTGTGGAGAACCACGCAAAATCACCCAGGTTAGTAGCAGCGAAAAGAGGCGTAGCCCCTCACTTTTACATGTGCTTGCGCCCGAGGCCCTGGCGTGCCTGGCACTGTGCTGATGCCCACTCCCTGCTCAAGCTTCTGCAGTGGCTCCCCCTACTGTTGTCTCTCCAGGCCATTCACAGCCTGGCTCCACTCTCCTTAGAGCCTCTCTTCCCACTGCCACCATACTCCCCTCACCTTCCCCCACCTCCCTGTAGGTCCAGCTGCCAGGCTGTTTACCTTTCCCTGGACCCAGAATGGTCACTTTATACTGAGATATTTAATTTTGCCTCTGCTTTAAACACCTTCCACCTTTTTCTTTTTCATCTATACACCCCTCATGACACTGCTCAGAAGCTGGCCCTCCTGTAAGGCCTTCCCTGATCACTTTGTGTGTGCACATATCTATTGCAGACATGTGACAGGTTCTAGGATCAACAGGGATGACACAGATCTCAAGTTAAGGCATTTCCCTGATGTACAATTAAACACAGCATGCCTCTGAGGCCTAAGATAACAAGAAGCATTTCTCTAAGGTGGGCTTAGCACATACTCTGCCCAGCACTTTGCTGGGTCCCTCCCAGGGGTCTCCATGCTCTCCAGGAGTCTGTAATGAAAATGGAGGCTGCAGAGGTGAGAGGACTTATCCCACCCACACAGCCACCCTGCTCGCGAACCACTGCAGTGAGGACCACTGCAGTGAGGGGCTCCGAGAAATGAGGTCTGCCACTAGGAGCTGGCCCTGCCCATCTTGACTAAGCTAATGCATGTCCCAGAGGCTCTGCAGGTCTGATGCACTGGATCTCAGCACTGATCATACTTACGCTGGGTTGGCTGGCCGGGGGACCGAGTTCTGCCTTTCTGGGGCTAGCGGGGATGTCATATAACTGCTGTTTCTCCAGCTCCTGGGAAAGATCACAAAGCAGGACCACATGGGTTTTTCCTTCCTGAAGGCAAGCCATCACAATTCTCCCATGCCAGTGCTTCTTCCAAATGCAAACACAAACTGCTGAGGATGTGGAGTGTGGGCCATGGAGCTCTGTGCTGGGGTTTACATGCTGCAGTGGGCTACATGCTGCAGCCCAGGAACTTGGATGGGCTGAGAAGTGAGTGAACTGTCCTCTCATTACAGGAGGCATGCCTTACAAATTTGGCCTACCAGTTACAAACAAATAAGTTTTAAAAAAGCATCTAAAATTTTATCTCCCAGAGGTAATCAATGCTAATATAATCAATGATGATGTTAATACTCTGATGTGCCGAGTGGGGCAAAAGTAGACTTATAGCCTGGCCAGTATAGCTCAGTGGTTGAGCATCGACCTATGAACCAAGTCACAGATTCCTGGTCAGGGCATATGTCAAGTTGTGGGTTCAATCCCCAGTGTGGGGTGTGTAGGAGGCAGCCTGTGGATGTTTTTTTCTCATCATTAATATTTCTCTTTCCCTCTCTCTTCCTCTCTCAGAAACCAATAAAAATGTATTTTTTAAAAGTTGGCATACAGTTGTTCATATCTACACTAATTAAAGAAAAACATGCAAATTGACCATCACTCTGCTACACCCACCAACCAATCAGGAGTGACTATGCAAATTAATCCAAAAAAAGATTGTGATGGCCACAGAGCTGGAGTGAGCAGGAGGCTTGGATTGCCGCCGGCGATGGAGGAAGCCAAGCTTGCTGCCCACTCTGGCTATGGCTGAAGGAGGGGCTGGGAGCCTGGGTCACCAGGGGTGTGGCCAACCTGAAAATGGCCCTCAGCCCCTCACCAAGGCTTCCTATGCCCTCATGGGGTGAGGGTCCCTGAAGGGAGTGTGGCCAGTTTGAAAATAGCCCTCAGTCCCTCACCCAGGCTGGCCACACCCACCAAGTGGGGACCCTCACCCCATGGGGGCATGGCAGGCTT
This sequence comes from Lasiurus cinereus, assembly GCA_011751065.1. Lineage (NCBI taxonomy): Eukaryota > Metazoa > Chordata > Mammalia > Chiroptera > Vespertilionidae > Lasiurus > Lasiurus cinereus. The sequence continues at coordinate 3,269,781 of JAAGEH010000006.1, forward strand.
GCAAACCACCACAGGTCTCTTGCCCAGGCCTCCCCACGCCCCAAGGGAACCCCCACCCTGATCCAGGACACCCTTCAGGGCAAACCAGCCATCCCCTACCCTTGCACCTATACTAATAAAAGGGTAATATGATAATTAGTCTGGGAGACCTTCCAGGAGACCTTCTGAATGTTCTTCTGGACAAAGCCATGGTGGCAGGACCGAGGTAGAGGTGGTTAGAGGCCAAGAGGGAAGGGCAGTTGTGCGTGATCAGGCCGGCGGGGAGGGGGCAGTTGGGGGCAAGCAGGCCATCAGTGGGGGTCAGTTGGGGGTAATCAGGACAGCAGGGGGGGCAGTTTGGTGTGAGCAGGCCAGCAGGGGAGGGCAGATGGGGGCGAGCAGGCTGTCAGGGAGGACAGTTGGGGGTGTGCATACTGGCATGGGGGGCAGTTGGGGGTGATCAGACTGGCGGGGGGCATTTGAGGGTGAGCAGGTTGGCAGGCATAGTGGTTAGGGGCAATCAGGCAGGCAGGTGAGCAGTTAGAAGCCAGCAGTCCCCGATTATGAGAGGGATGTCCAACTGCCGGTTTAGGTCTGATCCCTGTAAACTGGCAGTAGGACATCCTTTGAGGGGTCCTAGATTGGAGAAGGTGCAGTCAGGGCTGAGGGACACCCCCGTCCCCGTGCACAAATTTCATGCTCCTGGCCACTAATGGAAAATAATAAAATAATTAAATAAAATAATATAAGGACAAACTCTTTTATGTACTCACAACTGTAAACCTACTTTTGCTCCACCCTGAATATCTTTCAAAATACTATTCTTAAAATGCGTATATGTATATGCACATATAAGTCTGTGTGCATAGACATAAGTGTCTATTACAAATGAGAAGCAGATATTTTAAAGATGTTCAGCGTTCAGTCATAATGTTCTGAGCAGGTCTGGCTCCCTGGCGGAAGCTGGATTCTGAGTGGTGCCAGGCCTTTGGGGCCAGGAGCAGGCTGACACTCCGGAGGTCATCCCTGTGACATTGAGAGGCCTCTGGGGGAGCAGGGCCGGGGTCAAGGCTCACCTTTAAGGCAGAAGGGCCGCAGCTCTGTGTGGGCACATCGTATAGAGCAAGCAACGAGGCCTGGGCCAGTCTGGGAATCGTGACAACGGCCTTGGGAGAAAAAGAACCGAGGGAAAGGAAAGGTCACCCTGAGTACTTCACATACTACGCTGCATCCCCTGCCCCCTTCCCAAGCTTTCCAGGGTGGTTCTGCTGACAACTTCCCCTGTGACGCCAGCCCTTTGTGTTTATGCCGCTGAATGTGGTCGCAGGAGCAGCAGCATCACCTGTGGGAGCAAAGGGGCTTTTGGGAGTGGGGGGTGGGGAAGGAGCCAGCTCAGCAATGCCCAGTGTTTCTTGGAACACGTTGGTTCAAGATGGCAGGCAGTCAGTTAAGGAACATATCTGAAAAACATGCTTTCAAATGGCTTAGGAGGGAACTCTGTGGGTTGGAGAGCAATTTCCTCAGAAGATTTGACCCTTTCACTTGAAACATGAGATCCCCTTCTCTGAATTTAAACCACAATCAGGTATGTTCTTCATTTGGCGATTCTAACAAGTCAGGCCCATTCACTGTGTTTAGAAAGTTGGAATAAAAAGTAAAACAAAGCTCAAGACAGCGGTTTCTCAGGGGGAAGTGACCAGGAGAAGGCATGAGAGGCTCTGTTCTCTTACTTTTTTGTTTTGCGTTTAGTTTTGTTCTGTTTCTTGATCTGAATTCTAGTAACTGAGCTGTACCTTTAGGATTTGTAGGTTAAACTTCAATTTAAAAAAATGAATGTGAAGAGTAGATAAGACAGAGTCAGGTAAATGCAGGCCAAGGGTATGCGGGGTCTCATCCTGGGTGTTGGCAGTAGGGATGCAGACAGACATGTAGACCAACAGGTTGCTTTAGTCTCTGTCCACCAGCTCTTTCCCTCCCTAGGAATCAGTTTCCTCATTTGTAAAATGAAGGGCTGTTCTAACCTCAGAGGTCCCTTCCAGCTATTGAGACGCCTGATGCTGATAGGCAGTTCCTCTGTTGGGCCGACATGAGAAAAGTGACGCCTCCACCATCTTGCTCGTTTTTGGCTAGCCTTCATCTGGAGGTAGTTGACCAGGTATAAAGGGAGTCTGTGAGATGGGTCTCCTGGCCTTGCAGGCTGCCTTGTTCTAGCAATAACCACTTCTGCTGAGGGCATGTTCCTGATTACACAAGTGGGAGATGTCGGCTGCTCTGTGGGTGGGAGGACACCTAACTGGTTATCTGTCCTGTCTTCTGTTCCTTCCTTCTTGTGTAGAAGCGGCAGCAAAATTACTTAGAATCACCAAACTGCAACTGGAGATGAGCTTAAAAATGATCTGTCTATGGCTCCCATGACACAGAGGAAGAAAGAGAAGCAGGGAGGGGCATTGGGATGTCTGTGATGGCCCAGGTGGGCAGGTCAACCAGGACTCCTGAACCTGAGCCCAGCATGGGCTCTCCAAGATCCCCCGGAACAGAGGCAGTAACAAGAGGGCAGTGGTGGTGGACAGGCAGCCACAGAGAGAACCTCAGCGGGAATGAAAGGTAGAAAAGTTCCCCGGGGGTTTACAGGGTCCACCTCAAGAGGAGCCCCTGGTTTCTGAATTCCCCGTTGGCAGTTGTGGTTTCTGTCTGATTTTTGCCACCCACATGGTCCAGGGCTCTCACCACAGACACTTTGCACTCAAGAACAAAGCTCAGGGCTCATGCCCTGGCCCTTTCCTGTTAAGACAGCACATCCACCCTCCCTGTTCCACCAGGTGCCAGTCTAGAAGTGCAAGGCCACACAGAAAGGCTTGTGTTCTGTCTGGTTGTTCCAACCATTCAACAAATGTTCACGGGGCAGCATATTGGATGTTAAGGACCCCTGGTGACCTGTGGGCATCCCCCACTGTTTTCCTTTTAGGAAGGGGGCAATTGCTTTCATTTTTACCCTTTCTTTTGTCTCTTTGAAAAGAAAAATTAACTTCAGCATAGGCCTTCTGCTTTTCTTGAGACAACACCAGAGAGGCCCTACTCTGAGCCAGCTGCTCAGAGGCAAGTGGGCGTGCCATGCCCCATGCAGGAGAGGACCTGCGTCCACCCCAGGGGCTGCTGCAGGGCCCAGCCAGCTTCTTGGGAGTTTGCAGCTGATGCCCGAGGGGCGGCTGTTCTGTGGGACAGCTGTCTGCTTCTCTGCATGGCAGCCCAGGAAGTTAGAATGTCCAAAGCATTCAAAGCCTTTTAGGGAATAGCACCTGCCTGTTTGCAGATGGTGCTGGGAGCTGGTGTGGGGAGGCCGGTGGCTCAAGCAAGACGTTCCTGGGCCTGGTCCCTGCTCTTTGCCTGATTCATTCCAGCACATCCATGGGGAGTGAACGTTCCTAGACACAGGCCTCGTCATGACCTCTGCCCAGAGCTGTGCCAGGCAGACTGTCACTGGAGCAGAAAGCGAAGGCTTGGTGGCAGGGAATGCCACAGTGGCTGCAGTCCTTGCAAATCTGTTCTGTGTTCTCAGCTCAGGAAAACAGTGCATTATTATCTCTCTCCTTTTTTGTTTTCATTCCTTCCCTTCTTTAATTTTTTTCCATTCTGCATTTACTGGGTGCTTCTTTTTGTCTTAAAAAAAATCCACCCCATTTAAAAAGAATTTTAGGGGTAATGAGCATTCTATGTGCACACATCAACTTCCTAATCTCTCAGTTTGTGAAATATTTACAGGTGCCCATCCATGCTGGCCAAGGTCCTGGGGGTAGGGACATAGGAGTGAACAAAATAAAGGTCCCTTCTTAAGGCTTTCTTTCTTTCACTTTCTCCTTGGCCAATTCCACTTCCTAAGGGTAACCAATGGCGGTATGCATACACACACACACACACACACACACAGAATTTTATTTTTATTTTTTGTTTGCTTGTTTTTTTTAAAATATATTTTTATTGATTTTTCATAGAGAGGAAGGGAGAAGTATAGAGAGTTAGAAACATCGATGAGAGACATCGATCAGCCGCCTTCTGTACGCCCCCTACTGGGGATGTGCCCACAACCAGGATACATGCCCTTGACCGGAATCAAACCTGGAACCTTTCAGTCCACAGGCCAATGCTCTACCCACTGAGCCAAACCGGTTTCGGCTGTTTGTTGGTTTTTATTTAAATGGTTCTTCATTCCCCTATATAAATACCTCAGAGAACTACTTCATCTTTTTGTTGTTGTTGTTGTTAATCCTCACCCAAAGATATTTTTTCCATTGATTTTTAGAGAGAGTAGGAGGGAGAGAGGGAGAAAGAGAAAGAGAGACATTGATTGGTTGCCCCACAACGAGGGCCCGGGATCAACCCTGCAACCCAGGCACGTGCCCTTGACTGGGAATGGAACCTGTGACCCTTCGGTATGCATACTGCTGCTCTAACCACTGAGTAACTGGCCAGGATAAACTACTTCCTCTTTTGTTCACAACTGCATGCTAGTTTGTTGCAGGAGTATGCCCACATTTATGAACAAACATTTAGGAAGCTTTGATTTTTCCTTATGACAAATAATGCTATAATGGCATGGCCTCCCCATCCAGATATATCTTGTGGATTTCTGTAGCAATTCTGGAAGTAAAATTTCTGGGTTGAAGGGAATATATATTTTAAAACTGATGAGTAATTTCCTGCCTTCGAGCCCATGGAAATCCAACCCTTCCATTTATCACTGGCTATCCTAGCATTCCCACCTCTGATGAAAAAGGTGAACATGCATGCCTTCCGCACTTGGCACACAGCTGGACTAAACGTTCAGTTTCCTACCAGGTGTGGGTGCCTGGAGAGCTGGGGCATCACAGGGTGGGAAGGCCACTAAGTGGGGGCCAAACCCAAGTTCACCTCATCACACCAATGGTCTGGGTCCCACTGGCCTATCTGCTTTGATGGGCACCAGTGATTGAAGGGTGGTCCCACCCCTGGTGTCACACATCACTTGCCCTACCTCTTTCATTTGAAAATATGCTCACCTGTTTTGGAAAGCTTGGCATCTTTTCACAGATGATTCTGGCGCTGGCAGGTGGGTCAGGGAATTCGTAGACTTGGGCTGTGTGTGGCGGTGGCCCCATCACCCAGCTCTTCATCGGCTCATATACGGGGCCTGGAGGTGGGGGGCTCAGCAGGGTGGGCACCTGGTAAGCCTCCTTGGAGCTGGCAAAAGCTTCCTCCAGGGGTCTCAGGAAAGGGGGATAGGGACTGTCTGTGGGGGCCTCCGAGAGGATTTGGAGGCGGTTGGCAGGGGCCAGGCCTTGCCTCCCGTGGAGCGAACACCTCCACCAGCCCTCGCTTTCCGGTACGTGTTGTTCTAGAATGGTCAGGATGTCTCCTTTGCAGAAAGCCAGCTCATCAGAGCAGTCTGCGTCGTTGTTATAGAGTGCTCTGGCCAAGCACGCCTGGGGTGTGGGAAGGGAGAAAGAATTCATTGTTAATACCTCACCCATCAGCCCCTGCATCAGTACCCCTTAGTCAGGCACGTGGGAGCCCTTCCCAACTACCATTTTATCTCCTCCCTTTGTCCACAGAGGCTCTGGTCCTTGCTCTTTGCCTGATTCATTCCTACTCATCCTTGGGGTCTCAGGTGACATGTCACATCCTCAGGGAAGTCTGACCTGCACCCCAAGACCAAGTCTAATCTTCCTAATATGCCGCATGGTCTTGACTTAATTTGTGGGGACTATGACCCTTGCAGTTACATAGCTGTGTGACTTCCTGGCTGTGTGTCCTTGAACAAATTGGCTGCTCTCTTTGGGCCTCAGTTTTCTTGTCTGCAGAATGGGAATAACAGTAACTATCTTACCCTATGGTATTCTTATGAGAATTAAATGGATTGATGTATATGAAGCTCATTGAAGTGCAAGTACTTAGGAAGTGCTCAGTAAAGCTTGTCTGTTACTGTCATAATTATTACACCATTCTTTGTCCGGTTCTTGATATTTTTCTCCTGGATTGGACTGGAAGTCCCACGTCTGCTGGGGCCATATCTCTCTTATTTCTGTTCTTGTCCCCAGAGTCAAGCCTGGACCATGGTGCATAGGGAGATGCTAAAAAAAAGTTCATTAATTCATGAATGATGAAACTAGGACTCAGCATGTTAGTGACTTGTGTATGGTGACACAGCCAGGATTAAATCCAGTTTGTTTCCCTAATTCTCAGAGACCTGTTCTTTCCATAAGCTACAACTCCTAAAAAAAATCACCTTGTTGCTACAGTAGCGATGGCTAAGCTCCCTTCTCCTTAGAACAGTGGTTGGCAAACTCATTAGTCAACAGAGTGGCAAACTGCGGCTCCCAAGCCGCAGTTTGCTGACCACTGCCTTAGAACTTTGCACTGTAATTAAATGAGGGTAGTTTATTTCTGTGGGGTTAATACTAGTATAATTGTTCCTTATATGATATCAATGCATATTTATTACAGGAGAATTAGGATATTTAGGTTCCAGTGCACAGTAGAGACTTATTGGCTACCTGGTCAGTTGATGGGTAGATAAGGGTGAGTCATGTGATGCCCCAAAGTCAGGTCTTTGGAGGGAAAGTGACACATGGCACCAGATGACAGCTCTTATTTCTATGAAGAGGAGGGAAGCAGGACACTCTCCGTGACACTTGGCCCTCCCTCCAGGTGGCCTTCAGTGATAATGGTCACCATGAGGTTCAGAAAATGAGCCTCAGGTTTGGCGAGTCCCCACACTTAGCTCCTGTCCCTCAAATGTGCCATGAGCAGGTTTCAGGGGAGGATAGGACTCCTCTTGGAGACTCTAGCAGAGGCAAAGCATTTAGAGGGAACACGGCTTTCAAATCGTAGCAAGAGGATGGGTTAGAGGTCAAGACAAGTGAAGTTACATGCTACTTTACAATTTTTTCCAGTGAAATAGGCAAATACTTCGGGTTTGGTAGGAAAAGATATCCTGGAAGATTATGGTTTACTATAGGCCCAGTGCACAAAATTCATGCATGGGGGTGTGTGTTCCTTAGCCCAGCATGCACCCTCTCCAATCTGGAACATCCCTCTCACAGTCCAGGCTGATGGCTTCTAACTGCTCAACTGCCTGCTTTCCTGATTGCCCCTAACCACTTCTGCCTGCCAGCCTGATCACCCCATAACCACTATCCTACTAGCCTGATCAATGCCTAACTGCTCCCCTGCCAGCCTGTTTGCCTCTAACTGCCCTCCCCTGCAGGCCTGGTCATCCCCAACTGCCCTCCCTTGCTGGCCATCTTGTGTCCACATGGGGGGCGGGCAGGATCTTTGACCACATGGGGGTAGCCATCTTGTGTATTGGAGTGATGGTCAATCTGCATATTACTCTTTTATTAATAGGATTAGCTTATCAAACTTTAACCAAATTTGTATGTAGCCCTGCAACTCTATCCTAAAGTTCTTTTATTAACTTCCTACAGATATGAGGCCTGTGATGCTCTTTGATCCAGTTTGCATATTTGTCTGGTTCCCTCATAATCAGTTGAACAAAATCTTTGATGTGAGTTCATTTTCTATTTATGAGGTTTTACCATTTGGAAAATTACACATTGCCCACACTGGGAAGAAAGGGAACACAAAAACAGTTTCTGACTTGTCATCCTAACTCTCATGAATACATATCACAGCACATACTCTGAGACACACTGACAGGTGTCTGTGTGCCTTCTAGCAGAGCCGAGGCTGAGAGGTGCAGGTGCTCAGGTGCAGCCTGTCGGCTTCACCTGTTGTGATAAGTAGAGGTGCTTTTCCAGAGAACAATGGGCTTGTGGGGTCACCCACTCCATGGGCACCCACAGCTGTGTAAGATAGCAGTGAAAGTCTTATTCTAGAGACATGGTAGACTTTGCACCTTCAGCCAGTTGACTGAAGATCAGCAGCCCATGCCTTGAGGATATAAACTCACAGCAAAGGAAAACTCTGAATATGTTGCTGTAACGTGATTCTTTCTGGTATGGTATTTTCCTACAACTGGCAGGGGCTGCCTCTGGACACCTCATGCAATCAATGAATGTCTCAGAGTTTTAATAACAAAAACCATCAAAGTTTATGTTACAAAGCAAAGAATGAAACACATCTGAGAAGTCCTGATATATTACCTAGAAAGAGGAGATAACAGCAGATTCAATTGGGTGGGAAACTATTTTGTGTTGGGTACACAGAAGTCATTACACCAATTAATCTTCAGAAGCCTCAGGGGTAGGTTTTCTTAGCTCTATTTTACAGATAACTTGTCCATGGTTACTTGGACTCTGCTCTCCTCACATACATTTCTGCAGATACCAGCCAGGATAATATTTTATACACATATATAACAGCGGTTGACCTCTTATTTTAAAACCTTCAATTGCTTAGAACAAAACCTAAATTCCCCACCTGATCGCCCTGCCTGGCCTGCTACTCCTGTTAATTTCCCTCCAGCCACACTGCTTTCTTTCTTTGCTCAGACACACTGGTAAGCTTGCGTCCACCCCAGGACCTTCATTCCTGCTACTCTTTCTGCCTAGAACTGTTTTCTTCAGCTCTTTGCATGACTAGTTCCTCCTCTTCTGGGTCTCAGATCAGGGGTCACCTCCTACAGAGGCCATCCCTGATCACCACAGGGTTATATTCCTCCTCCCCGTTCTCATGAGATTGGGAGCTGGTAATTCTCTAGACCAGCAGTGTGGGACGAACAAGACAAGAGCAGCAAACATTCATTGTGCACCTGTGCCCTCAGCACTGTGCTAACCTCCGTATGGGTAACACATGGATGCAATCCATAAGCGTCGGCAAAGGAACCTCCTAACAATTGCAGTTGTCACTGAGGCCACTCACAAGGTGTTTTCAATAAGGTGTTAATTTGGAAACATTTGTATAAATATTTGAGATGAACAATGATATCCTAATAAAAGAGTAATATGCAAATTGACCATACCTCCACTATACCAACAAGCCACACCCACCACCCATGCCCACCAACCAATCAGAGTGAGTATGTAAATTAACCCAACCAAGATGGCTACAGACACAGAGAGAAGGAGGGAGGCTTGGGTTGCCCCTGGTGATGGAGGAAGCCAAGCTTTCCGCACACCCTGGCGGGGTCAGGACTTCACTTAAGGCAGTGGTTCTCAACCTTCCTAATGCCGTGACCCTTTAAGACAGCTCCTCATGTGGTGATGACCCCCAACCATACAATTATTTCCGTTGCTACTTCATAACTGTAATTTTGCTACTGTTATGAACTGTAATGTAAATATCTGATATACAGGATGTATTTTCATTGTTACAAATTGAACATAATTAAAGCATAGGGATTAATCACAAAAACAATATGTAATTATATATTGTGAAATATTTCTTTCTAATTACAAATATATGAAATTTTGTCTTGAATCGTGGTGTAGCATGGGCAACAGTCTTCATATAACAATAGTAAACTACATTCTACATTTTGCTACACCAAGGAGCGGTGTGTTGGTTCCTAAGACCATGGGAAATAGGTGTTTTCCAATAGTCTTAGGCGACCTCTGTGAAAGGGTCGTTCGATCCCCAAAGGGGTTGCCACCCACAGGTTGAGAACCACTGACAAGACAACAAAGTTTCAATGGCTGTGCAAGCAGAAGGCTTGGCTCTGCTCCAGACTACAAAGTTTCAATTGTAGAAGATAGATAAATCCTAGATACCAAGGCCTCTGCTTGGGTGGCTGGGGTGTGTGGCCAGCCTGCAAACCACCACAGGCCCCTTGCCCAGGCCACTTCATGCCCCAAGAGAACACCCATCCTGATCCAGGACAAACCAGCTAGTCCCTACCTGTGCATTAGGCCTCTATCCTATCTAATAAAAGAGTAATATGCAGATTGACCATCACTCCAACACACAAGATGATTTCCCCCATGTGGTCAAAAGATTCTGCCCCCATATGGACACAAGATGGATACCACAAGATGGCTAGCAGGGGAGGGCAGTTGGCAGGGACGAGGCGTGCAAGGGAGGGCAGTTGGGGGTGATCAAGCCTGCAGGGGAGGACAGTTAGGGGTGACCAGGTCCTTAGAGGAGGGCAGTTAGGGGCAAACAGGCTGGCAGGGAAGCAGTTACCATCAATCAGGCTGGTAGGGTAGTGGTAAGGGGGTGATCAGGCTGGCAGACAGAAGTGGTTAGGGGCAATCAGAAGGCAGGCAGGTGAGCAGTTGGGAGCCAACAGTCCTGGAATGTGAGAGGGATGTCAGACTGCCCGTTTAGGCCCAATCCAGGTAGGTTTCTACCATGGAAGAAACCTTCTGAACTAATTTCCCCAAAAAGGGCATTTCCTCCAAATGCTCACTTCATACAACAACTGGGAGAGGAGAAAGGAAAAGGAATAAACACTCGTAAGGAAGAAGGAGAGGAAACTTAGGGAAAGAAAGGCAAAGGCAAAGAAGAGGCTCCTGTTCGCATGGGGAAGCTCACCTCTTCACACACCTGCCAGATGCAAGGTGCTTATTTCTGCTGAATCAGCAATAAGCTCTGGGAGTGATGAGATATACTTGGAGAATCCTGGGATCCACTCATCCATTCATTCATGCATTCATTCATTCATCAAGATTGAACTGACCATGTATTCTGTACACACTGTTCTGCTGGAGATATCGTGGTGAACAAAACAGTTCCTGATATCACACCAACGCCCATTCCAGTGGAGGACACTCACTCCAATAAAAAATAAATACACTGGCAAAGCAGAAATGCTGTAGATAGAGTTCATCCTTAAATAATCAGGGGTCAGGATGCTGACCCCCACAGTTAAAATTCCACACATAACTTTTAACTCCCCCCAAACTTAACTACTAATAGCCCACTGTTGAACAGAAGAAGCATTCCTACTAGTACAGTCAGTGGACACATATTTTTTATATTTTATATAAACACTATATATATATATATATATATAGTGTTCTTATAACAAAGTAAGCTGTGGAAAGGGAACTATTTTTGAGAAAACACAAGTACATTATTTACTGAAAACAATTTGAATGTAAGTGGATGCCCAACTGTATAGGGCTTCTGCTTCTCTTAAGAGCAATGAAGGAAAACATGAGAAGCTAGGAGAAACTGTGGGTGCAGTTGGGAAGTGATGATGGACGAGGGCTTAGGGAGAGTTCTCCGTGGAAGTGAGAACTGGGGGTGTATAGGAATTTGATCAAGGGTGGGAAAGAGGGGAAATATGGAAGGTCGGAGGGAGGGAGTGTGTGTGTGTGAATGTGTGAGTGAGTATATGTGTGTGTGTGAGTGTGTGTGTGTGTGTGTGTGAATGTGTGAGTATGTATGTGTGAGTGTGAGTGTGAGTGTGAGTGTGAGTGTGTGTGTGTGTGTGTGTGTGAGAAGTGGGTGGTGAGGAGTTAAAGGAACTGAAAGATGAGCAGGCGGCTGCAGAGACATCACAGGGACCTGGGGCTTGATTTCTGTGTTGGCTGCTGTTTATATCTGACTGCCAGGAAGGGGTTAGGGAGAAGTCAAGAGCCAGGGCCTGGTTGAGGGGCCATGCCCAGAGCTCAGCTGAAGACTGATTCAGGGCAGCTGTTGGGAGGAGGTGGTGAAAGTTGTATGTGACCTTAGGGGTGAGTCTTGCAAGACAGGCAGGGTGATAACTGCCGGGGACAGGAGGAGAAGCTCATGGGAGATCCGACAAGTGGAAAGCAGAGGGACAGGGTCTTTCGCGGTGGCTCGCACACCTGTAGCCACTGCTGGGTCGTGTCCAGGAATACAGGTTGCCCCCAGGCCGCGGCTCCATCTGACCTCTCCTGCTGCTTCCTTCTGTCCCTCCTGGGGTCAGATCAGTCCTGGGCCCAGGCCTGCTGCTCCCTCTTTTCACAGTGCTCCCCTTCGAACCCTGCACTCCTCAGATCAAAGGCTGCTGTCAGGGGGTAAGGAGCATGGACAACTTCAGATGATTCCCATCCATCGCCAAATGCCATAATTTCATTGGGAAGGTCAATCATTTCATATGGTCACAGCTCCCAGCAGGAATCAGTAAATGACAAGCCCTCCAGACAAGAGACCGTGGAGAGTGGAGTGTCCTGTGTACAAGTGACTGTTGGGCCCCTGTTCTTTACATCATGGAACCCCAATGTTAAGAAGACAGACATTTTCCTTCTATTAAAATCCTTTGAAAAAAAGTCTGTGTTAGGCATTTTAGCTTCCTTCTCACAGATTCCATGACTGACTTCCAAGAATTTCTTGTCTGTCTTAGGGGAAGGCGGTAGAAGTGTTCACATTCCCCCCAGGAGGGCCACAGGAGAGTAGCTATAGATAAATCACAATGTTCTTAAAAGCACACACTGTGTCTAGTTCAGATCCTCTGCTGCCTTGGAAACCTGAACCCCGCAAGTCCCCAAGGCAGCTTTTGCTTTGAGATTCCCATGTATCTTTCTTTCCAGGGTGGCTGGGCCAGCCTCGGACCACCAAGAGTCAGTGCAGAGAGAAAGCTCTTTGATCATCTGTGAGGACAGCCCGCTCTCCTGGAATGTGCTTGGAAGCATTTCATATTATGAAAATACAAGGATAGATTTGGAAAGATCCAATCACACAGAATGCTTCAATGTGTTGGCTTGTGAATGTTTAGTTTTTTAAAAGCTCATTATGTTTTAAAAAGAAAAAGAAGTTCCAAGAACATAAGAAAAATTCCCTCACCACCTCCATTTTCCAACCCACATCTTCCCAAAAGGGGAAGGAAGGCCGAGGAAGGACAGCCCAGAGGAAGATAGAGTGTCTATAGGATTGTGAAGGGTAGCAGTGTTCTGTGAAGTAGCCTGGGGAAAGTGGAGAGCGCGGTAGAAACTTACTAAGGAGTCCCAGCAAAGACCTGGGAAAGATCTGGGCTTTGCAAACCCCACACATTGAAGACTTCTTAGCTACCTGCCTTCTGTGTCAGCTAGATTATTTTCCTATAAGTTAATCCAAGAGAAACTACTTCCTCTCTAGACTTTTGGATGGATATTGGGTCAGGCACTGTAATTTTGTTGCTGACTATTTAGCCGATGCCTTGTTAATAATGAGGCCTTGCAGTTTAAACTCAGTCAGGAATTGCGATAATTAGCATTGATCATCTCACTTGAGATTCACTTTCCTTGAAGCAGGTACTGATACTAATATCCTGTTTAAGAGATGAGAAAGCTAGCTTTGGGGGAGGAGGGACAATTGGAGGGGGTAAGTACCTCGAGGTTACTCAGAAAGCAAGGGACAGAACCAGGATTGGAACATGGGCAGTTGTGACTCCAGAGTTAGCTCTTTTAGCCTACAAATCACAGTGTTTAGCCTCCACCACAGATGGTAATGGACGAGTGAATGCCAAAGTGTGCCAATGTGTGCCGCTGGAGAGAGGGATGGCAAGCGGCTAAAAACATTTTAGCTCACTTGTTTCAGTTGTGTGTTTATTTACCAGAATTTAATTCTACACCGAAAAGTCAGAAAATAACTTAAATGAATAATGATATATTTGTATAATGGAATACTATACAGCTGTGAAAAAAGAATGAGGTAGGGTTTTTATGAGCTGACCTAGAACAATGTGAAAATAGAGTATTGATTTTTAAAAAAGCAAAATGAGAAACTGTGGGTATTTTATGCCTTCATTTGTGCTTTTATGAATGTAGTATTTTTCTGGAGGATTTATATAAGCCACTAGTTCTGCCCCTCTGGCTAGGGAACCAGAGCCCATGACATGAGATTTTGGATTAAAGAAAAACATACTTTTGATCTGTGTTCACTGGTATAGTTAAATTGTGTAAACCATGTGCATGTGTTTTGTTTTTTTCAATAAAAAAATCTAGTTTTAAATAAGGATGCTTTCCTGTTGGAAGAACATGGCTTCTGCATTGGTGACCCGAAGCTTTGAGGGTTCACTGCTGCTTATGCCCAATCCACTCCCAGACTCATAGACGGGAACTCAAATTCCCAACCAGTCTTAACCTTGGCTGAGAGCACTTGACACACAGAGGCATCTTGCATCTGGGAAACCCCTCTTGAACTTCAGGACAACTCACAACGTGGACACAGCCCCCCGGCCCCACTGTCAGAGGCCCTGCACCAATACCACCACGGGAGATGCTGAGAAATGCTCAAGGGCTTTTCAGAAGCTGCTGACTTTGTGTGTTCCTCTCTCCAGCTCCTGCAGAGAAGGCGACCAGGGAGGCCAATTTAGCTGGGCTCCCTGCAGGTGTGCTGGAAGCCACAGGAGCCGGACGTCGCTGAAAGTCCAGGCCAACAGGAGGCGCTCTGGGCTGCCCTTCCCATCACCATGCTATCTCCCTGTGGCCAGCTGCACAGTGATTTGGGTCCTGCACAAATAGCGCACCAGACAGGGGGGCCTTCCCTGAGGGGACATGCTGCCAATATGGGAAATCAGGTGCAGGACACCAGACCTGTGTGTCGCACGTGTGTGACATGGGGGGAGGCAGTGGGTGTGACCCGTTGCTCCTTTCCTTGCACGTGGGTGTGTTGTGAGGTCTGCAAGTGAGATGGCAACACTACACGACTACCACCTCCTCTCCTTCTCGCCTTGTCTATCACTTCTCTTCTCTCTTTCCCTCCACCTTCCCGGCTTCCCTTTGCCCCTCCCCCTTCCTTCCCTCCTCTGACACAGTTGTCCAAGCAAGAAGCCGTGACCTGACCTTATTTTCCCTTATGAACTGCAGCTTTCCATAGCAACATTTAAAAGTAGAATTCCACAAGCGACAGGATCCGAGTCGTTTCAGACAGCGGCATGCTGTGTCTCATTGTCAGAACTGGCCCTGAGGTTTGCAAGTCTATTAAGTGATTTCCCTCAAGTGTGTCAGGCAGATGGGCAGAGGGAATCCGTGTGCAGGGCTGTGACCTGACATAGGCCTCTCTTCCTCATTGCTCCCCGCATCTGCACTTCATTCTCACAGTTTTTATAATGAGGTGACAGCTAAGTAACTTCTTGTATCATCTTCCAACATAAGAAAAGCTGCTTCTCTGGAGCCATTTTGAAAGAATTGAGCAGAGATTTACACAAGAGACGCTGAGACAAAGCGGCTGTGGCTTTTGCGGTGGACCCTGACTTGCCAGAGATGCTGGGAAGATCAAGCTCTCTTTTGGGAACAGTTGAAACATTTTAGAACGAGAGGCTCTGGAGTGTGCAGGCAATGATCTGAAGTCATAGATGCCCTTTCCCCAATTACTTTTATATGTAAAGTAACATTTAAGCTAAAAAATAAAAACTTAACTGAGTAGAATATAACTTTTTAAACATAATATAATAAATTCTCTCCTTTTCATTTCAAAACCTGGAACACAAACAACTTGCAATTATTGCCACTGGTGTGAAATAATTTGGGAAACATCTTAACCTACTACTTCCCTAAACTTAAGGGGGGGAAAAATTCAAGAAATACCAAGTAATGGACTCTTTCCCATGGTTAACTTGGAGTCCCAAGCAGGAAGTGGATGCCAGAGAAGAGAAACTCAGATACTCATATTCACCTTCATCCTTTAAAGAAATTATTTATAAAGGTGGTTGTTCCATAACCTGGGCAACTCTGGCAGAAATCGCTCTGGAAAGGGCACCTTCTATGGTACCTGTGCTTGAATGCCAAGAGGCCCAGAGGCTAAAACACTTGTGCCCAAGTGTGATCTTCCGCAGCTGTCCTTATGGGTCATCTGGGCGGAAGCCAGCGGCCACGGGGAGGGATGGGGTCGGTTCATCACATACTCCCTGGATGTTCTTGATGGCCTCCTTCCCTCCATGTGGATGCAAATGGCCACTGAGGTAAATTTATCTCCAAACACTGGGGACAAAGAAGCCAACAACCTGGAGAACTTGGGAATGAGATGCGATCCGAGAGAAAGAGAAAAATGTAAACACCTCTATAAGTGACCCTGGATTCCGTGAACAAGCACAACCCTTAACTGATTTCTCCACCATTGGGATTCGTGCTGATGGTTCCAGTGAAAAGGCCCCGCATTGACAGACTTCCACAGCTACAGAAAGTGCTGCCCACTCTTGAAACTTTGAGGAAGAGGCTGTGGCCAGAAAAATTCCCAAGCCACCCACTGGCAATGAACTGTGTGCTTCCCTCATGCCTCACTACTGCGGTTTTCCAGCAGGTTTGGGTCTTGACCAGATCAACTTGTTAGAATGAACACACTTGTGTTCATGAGGATCTTGCGGAAATGCACGGCCAGGGCCTCAAAGATTTGATGGTTGCTTACTAACCCCACTGTATGCCTGACAATGTGCACTGCAGGGCAATGGGGGAAGCCAGCCACTTGATCTAAGCTCAGGGCTGAGATGACACCACAGGAGAGATGGCCTGGGCTTTGATTAATTGAGGTTTCTGGTGGCCCATGTTCTACCAAAGGATCTTCTGCAGCCTGCAGGGCCCTAGATCCCAGAGCATCTCCCCAGAGGATTCGGCCTTTGTTTGTAAGAAACTCATGGAGGGAGGAGAGCGAGTAACCATTTCCTCCTCTGAAAGTGAGGCAGTGTCCAGGATCTCATCCAGTCGCAGCTGCCAACATTCTATGTTTCCCTTCTTACGCTCCTCTCTCTGTTCTCGAAAGCCATCGAAGGGATTAAAGATAATCTCAGGTAGGCCCTTGTCCTTCCTCATTTCCTTTTCCTCCTTCTTTCTTTTTTTGAAGGGAAAGAAGAGGAAAGGCATGGAGACAATAGACAATGTGTGTTCCTGGAATGGTCGTAAACAATTATACCAATTCCACCTAGGAGAAAGCTTGACTAACACTGTTTCTTTTTTTGGTGTTAATTCTCACTGAGCAGAGGATATGTCTCCATTGATTTTAGAGAGAGTAGATGGGAGGGGGGGAGATACAGAGAAAGAGAAACATACATGTGAGAGAGACACGTCGATTGGTTGCTTCCCACACATGCTCTGGCTTGGGCCAGGGATAAAGCCTGCAGCTGAGGTATATGCACTTGGCCGCAATGGAAGCAGGACCCTTGAGTCTGCGGGCCGACGCTCTATCCACTAAGCCTAACTGGCCAGGGCTAAGACTGTGTTTCTTTAACTTCATGCATTTTTAACTACATCCATGTGCCATCTTTTAAACTTAAAATATTAAATTAAGCTAATAAAAACAACACATGCCCCCGAAGCAGCATTCTGTATGAAAATATACATCTGCTGAGTTGTTCTGGCTTTTTCTTTCTTTCTTTCTTTCTTTCTTTTGATCCACATGTCTTTTATTTCCTTTTTAGTCTTTTTTTTAAATTAAATCTTTATTATTCAGATTATTACATTTGTTTCTCTTTTTTTCCCTCCATAGCACCCCTCCACCCAGCTCCCACCCTTCCCTCTGCCCTTACCTCCCTCCCATTGATCTCATCCATAGGTGTATGATTTTTGTCCAGTCTCTCCCTGTACACCCCTCACCCCTTTCCCCCTGAGAATGATCAGTCTACTCCCTTTCTGTGCTCCTGATTCTATTATATTCACCAGTTTATTCTGTTGATCAAATTTTTAATTCACTTAGTTTTTTAGATTCACTTGTTGATAGATATGTATTTGTTGTTCATAATTTTTTGGCTTTTACCTTTTTCTTCTTCCTCTTCTAAAAGAGTACCTTTCAACATTTCATATAATACTGGTTTGGTGTTGATGAACTCCTTTAGCTTTTTCTTCTCTGTGAAGTTCTTTATCTGCCCTTCAATTCTGAACGATAGCTTTGCTGGATAGATTATTCTTGGTTGTAGGTTCTTGCTATTCATCACGTTGAATACTTCTTGCCACTCCCGTCTGGCCTGCATCGTTTCTGTTGAGAAATCAGCTGACAGTCATATGGGTGCTCCCTTGTAGGTAATGAACTGTTTTTCTCTTGCTGCTTTTAATATTCTCTCTTTGTCTTTTGCTCTTGGTATTTTAATTATGATGTGTCTTGGTGTGATCCTCTTTGGATTCCTTTTATATGGGGTTCTGTGTGCTTCCTGGACTTGTAAGTCTATTTCTTTTACCAGATGTGGGAAGTTTTCAGTCATTATTTCTTTAAATAAGTTTTCAGTATCTTGCTCTCTCTCTTCTTCTGGCACCCCCATAATTCTGATGTTAGTATGCTTGAAGCTGTCCCAGAGGCTCCTTACATTATCTTCACATTTTTGGATTCTTTTCTCTTCTTGCTTTTCCAGTTGAGTGTTTTCTGATTTTTTATATTTCAAATTTTTGAGTTGATTCTTGCCTTCCTCTAGTCTGCTGTTAGGACTCTGTATAATATTTTTTATTTCAGTCAGTGTCTCTAGTTGGTCCTTTTTCATCTCCTCTTGGGACTTGATAAGTTTATCCATCTTTTCTAGCATATTCTTGAAAAACTTTATAAGCGCGGTTTTGAGCTCTATATCCAGTCATTTTTTTTCCTCCATTTCTTTTGTTTGTGATCCCTTCCCTTGTCTCGGCATTTTCACTATGCTGGGGAAACTTCTGTGTTGAATTCAGCCTTATGATACCAGACTTGCAAAACCGAAGAAGCCTCTGTTGAGCTTGGGATGGGTGGATTCTCAGGGCTTAAGGGACTGCATTGCCTACCAGTTGCCCCGCCCTCCACGGCCCCTGAGTCTCACGTGACTGGGTAATCAATGGAGCGGTCCTTGTGCACGCGCGCCCCTAGTGCCTCTAGACCACTGCCTTTCCGGCTCCCCTGTGCACCAGGACCACATGAGTCTAGGTGCCCAGGGTTTCGCCCGAAACAGGGGCTTATTGGAGTTAGAACTGCACAGTTGGAAGGATCTGTCTCCCGTCCACTCGCGAAAGCCAGCGGCACAATCCACAATCTGTCCTCTGTGCAGTGCTGTTCACGCCACCAGGCCTCTGATCTTTTGCGACTCCCCTAAATTTCCGTGCACCTCTCCTTTTTCACAGTCCAAACTTCCCCCATATGAGTTTCGCTGGATCTGGGGTTTAGTGTCGTAAGATAAGGGGTTCAAGGCCACTGGGAGTCTCCGTTTCCCTCCCGCCAGAGAAAGCCAGCCAGGTACTCTGGCACCCACTGTCTCAGTGCGTGCGTCTCTTACCTCAGCTTTTTGCAGCTCCTCTGGGTTTCTGTGAGCCCCTCTCTTTCCTTCTAGCTGTAGAACTTACACTCAGCCAGCTTTCCTGTGGTTCTGGATGATGTTCGTTCTGTCTTTTAATTGTAGTTTTGAAATTGTTGTGCGAGGCAGCAGTGTAGGTGTTTACCTATGCTACCATCTTGGATTCTCTCCTGTTCTGGCTTTTTCTAATGTGAATAAGAATACATAGCTGACCATCCAGCTGGGTAGCTCAGTGGGTTCGAGTGTCATTCCATGTACCAAAAGGTCATGGGTTTGTATCCCAGTCAGGACACATAACCAGGTTTCAGATTCGATCCCCCATTGGGGCACGTGCGAAAGGAAACAGGTGTCTCTCACCTCGACGTTTCGGTCTCTCTCTCCCTTTCCCTTCCTCTCTCTTTAGAAAAGCATATCCTCAGGTGAGGATTTTTTAAAAATTAAAATACATAACTAACCTTAAAAACTGTTCTACCCCACCGAAACTGGTTTGGCTCAGTGGACAGAGCGTCGGCCTGCAGACTGAAGGGTCCCAGGTTTGATTCCCGTCAAGGGCATATACCTTGGTTGCGGGCACATCTCCAGTAGGGGGCGTGCAGGAAGCAGCTGATTGATATCTCCCTCTCATCGATGTTTCTAACTCTCTATCCCTCTCCTTCCTTTCTGTAAAAAAAATCAATAAAATATATTAAAAAAAACAAACAAAACTGTTCTACCCCACCTAAAGTCATCCCGGGTGTCCCTGTCAGGTGCGATTTTTCCATCTGAGTGGATAGGAGGAACCTGAAGCCACTTCAGGAATTGCAGAGAAAGGAATGAAGGCCCACAGGGTACTTACTCACCCTCTCCCCCAGGGTCATTTTTAGGGGTGTCATTCAAGCAAGGGCCACCCTGGTATTAAGTTCCATTCTGTGGGTGTGAATTTATCCCAGTTCCCTAGGCTTATTCATCCTGTCAGTAGTGGGCGGAGATCAGTTCCAGGCCTGCCTCACTTAAGATGCAGCAGGAGGTTAGAGAGCATCAGTGAGCCACGGGTCCTGCCACCTCTAATTGCTGAGCCCTCACTTTGGAAACAGGGTGTAGGAGAGAAGCAGTTTGAAATACTCTGCTAGTAATAGACTCACCCTTCCTGGGTGAGTGTAAATTCCGAGCCTAAGAGAATATTGCACAAAGCACATCTTACTTTCTGTTCACCAGATGGCTAACATGACCTGAAAGATGGGTCCCTAGCCAGTAGTTAAACAAAAGCTGCTTTCTACTCTAAAGAGAAGCAACAGAGAAGAGAGGGGTTCGGGGACATTGGCTAACATACAACTGGAGGAGGGAGCTGCGGATGAGCCGTGGGTGCTATGAAGAACTCCTCATGGTCCCTATGGGTTGCATGGAGGAGTGCTAAGAGCTTTCGAGCCTCCAGGCAGAGGCCCCAAGTCCGGAGGACACACTCAGACTCTGAAATGTTTCCTAAAATGTTCGCTTCCCCTTTCTGCACCTCGGGTGGGCTGGAGCCCAGAATCACTGGCCGTGGCCTCTATTTGCAGCCTCCCACTTTCCTCTGCAGTTATTTCCTCTCTAGGCCATGGTCATTTCCTCCCTTAGTCATCACAGTTCCAAAATGACCAGCTACATTTCTGTGGTCACTTCCCTGTTTCCATGATCTTGGAGGCCATGTTCCTTCCAAGAGTTTGCAGCAGACGTAATTCTTGGGGGAGGGGGCGGGGGCGGGGATGGTGTACTCTGTTTAGTTTTGTTTTTTTTTAAGAGTGAGCTCTGGAGTACATACAGTGTTGAGAGAATAAAGGTTATTATAGGAGGAAGAATACTGTGCTGTTAGGGATACTTTACTAACTTTCATGACAAGTTATTAAGTACTGAGAGGGTGAGACTCTTTTGTCCTTTGTGGCATTAAGAACAGTGCCTGGGCTCTAGCTGGCTTGGCTCAGTGGATAGAATGTTGGCTTGCAGACTTAAGGGTCCCTCAATGGCACATTCCTGGGTTGCAGGCTTGATCCCAATGTGTAGGGAGCAGCTGATTTATGATTCTCCCTCATCATTGATGTTTCTCTTTCTCTCTCCCTCTCCCTTCCTCTCTGAAAAAAAAATCTTTAAAAAATAAAAAGTACAGTGCCTGACACTGGCTAGGCCCTCACTATCTGCAGAAGGAATATTGTCTTAACAGAAAACAGAAATAAGGTTTTCAGGGAGTGACTTAGAGGGGGGAAGAGTTTCTAAAAAATAAAATAAAAAGGTAGCTAGCACAGGCTATTAAATACATACTATTTACACCTTCCTTTATTATTGTTTCTGCTCCCATCCCGTGACCAGTTCAAACACCAAACATTTTATTTTTTTCAAAAGAGAGAGCAAATGGTTCCCCTCTGCATCCACTGAGAACAGTCTGGGACCATCCACAATGGACAAGGAAGGCACCTGCACGCCTCCTGATCCCTGTCCTGCTTCTTCTCTTTCCTGCCCACAGCCCTCTTGTTGCATAGCAGCCTGAGTAAGCGCTCACAAACACAAATCAGATCATGTCATCTCCTGCTTTAAATAGACCATTGGCTTCCTTTGCAATTAGAATGCACTTCTGAGTTCGCACAGGCTGATCCTTCTTGTCTGAGATCTTTTTTTTGGCCACTCTCTCCCCTTGTGTACTCTGCTCCAACGACACTGACCTTGTTATGGATACTCTACTCTGCTGAATTCACTCCCACCTCAGGGCCTTCGCATGTGCTGGTCCCTCTACTTGTTCTTTTTCCCACCACTCAGGTCTCCAGAGAAGCCCTTTTCTGTCCATCACCTCTATCAGATCACCTTGTTTTATTTTCTTTAAGGCATTTTTCACCGATTGAAATCATTGTGCCCATTTAATCTTTTATTGACTTTATATGTCCCCACTGAATGTCTGCTCTGTGTTGATGACTCAAACCTCCAAGCCCAATAACTGTGTGTAAGGGAATGGCTATACTGGACAGTGAGTTGTTTTCAATCTGGTTATTATGCCTGGGATATTCTGCCTTGGGAAAATGGATGAAGGGATGAAGCCATAGGTCCTTGTGACCTTGACTTTAATTGCAAAGGCTCAAATCCAAGGCCACACCTGGCCACAGGGGAAGGAAGGGGCCTTTTTTTTTTTTTTTTTTTGGAAGGGGCCTTTTTCTCAGAAATCTAGGCTCTGTGGAAATTCAGGTTAGGTTAGAGGACTGAGAGTCATGGACGACGACTAATAACTAGGAAGTTCCTGACTCTGGACGGGCTGTGTCGGAAGAGGTTCCATCTGTACTTCCTATAACCTCCCATTTATTCACACAACCCAATGCAAGGTGCTTATTGAATACCTACTATGTGCAGGCACTGCTCTAAGCACAGAGATTCAGCACTGACCAGGAAAGTCCAGTGTTCCTCATGGAGCTGACTTTCCAAAGGGGAGACAAATTCAGATCCTGATGAGTGAAGGCAAAATTGCGGGCGAGAGAGGAGCACTCCATGCAGGGCCTTGTGGGCCACAGTGATTTAGTTCTCGCATGGTCCCATGGACCTTCCTGGACAAAGACTGACTTTAAAATGTTTTGCTTACCATCTAGAGCTGCTATAAGTCAAAGGGAGCCTGATAGGGATCCTCCTCACAGATGAGACACCTCAGTCATCACCTTCAAGTCCTGGACATTTTCCCCAGTGAGAGAAGATGTCTACTTTCAAGATGCTACTCTCAAGATCACCTCTAATGAGGTGTGTGCGTGGACACACACACACACACACACACACACACACACCCCCACACACACACAGACAAAAATAGGTCACTTTTGAAATGACTAAAAATCCAAAACAAGGACTTCCTTACAATAAAGTCACTCATTCCACCTTGTATTTTAGACCTAATTCCGTAGCATTTCTGCATTGGCATTAAACATGGAAGCCACTGGCTACAGTCCAACAAGCCTATGAGTGACAGGTGAGATTTACCCCTTTGCCAGGTATAAATGATGCCTATCTTAGTTGCAACCGAACCATTTGAGGCTGGCGTTTCCTATCACTAACATCATCATGTTTACTTTTCCATTTTTTCCCTTGGTTTTTATAAGACAACTAGGGGAAAATACAGTAAATGTCAATTCTACAAATCTGCTCCACACTAAGGTGAAAGCTCTGTTGGTTGGCAACAGCAACACTAGGAACAGCTGACATGGCAGTGTTGCTACCATCTGATACATGCAGCGCAGTCAGGGTCAGCAGGGCCATCTGGTTGCCCTGGGATGCATATGAGGGTTGCTGTAAAGCCCAAGGTATCACTTCCATAGGACGGCCCTTTTAAGCACTGCATCCTATCTAATAAAGAGGGAATATGCTAATTGACCATCACTCCATCACAAAGATGGCTGCACCCACAACTGAGGCCAAGTTCCCATAAGGAGCCTTAACAAGTGATCAGCAGGGACCTGAGGCTTTGCCCTCCCTCACCCCCATGGGGCTTGACAGGGGACCTCAGGCCACACCCCCACCTGGTAGGGCTTGACAGGGGACCTCAAGGTGCACTTCTCATCCTGGTGCTGGGTTAGGGTACCTCAGGCTGCTCCCCTCACCCCAGTGCCAGGCTGGGGGACCTCAGGATATGTCCCCCACCAGGTGGGGCTTGACAGGGGACTTCAGGCTGTACCCCCTACCTGGTTGGGCTTGACAGGGGATCTCAGATCATGCCCCCCACCTGGCAGGGGTTTACAGGGGACCTCAAGGTGCACTGGGTTGGGGGAACTCAGGCCACACCCCTGCCCAGCAGGGCTTGATAGGGAACCTAAAGGCACACCCCCGCCTTAGTCTGGGCTGGGGGACCTCAAGCCATACCCACGTCCTGGCACCAGGCCAGGGGACCTGAGGCTACACCCCCTGCCTGGCAGGGCTTGACAAGAGTTGGATTGGCCAGATCTAGATCTAGCCCAATGGGGGTCGGGGGTGGTGGTGGCTGGATCTGGGTCTCACATGATTCTGAGGTGCATGTGGGTGGGCGGGAACTTGACTCTGAGTCCCATGGTGAGCCTCAGACTCTGACAGGAGGAAGGTTTTCATATACATTTTACTAATTTTCTTTCATCTCTGACACTTCTATATAGAGAAAGGGCAAATAGCAATATTAAATTATTTCCTCTAATTAATTCCCCTTTAATGTGCACAAATTTCATGCACCAAGTCACTAGTTTATCATATAAACAGCAACTGACCAAGGCAGGCATTAAAACTAAACAGGTAGCCTGGGTGGTATGGCTCAGTGATTGAGCATTGACCCATAAACCAGGAGGTCACACTTCAATTCCTGGTCAGGGCACATGCCTGGGTTGCGGGCTCGATCCCCAGTAGGGGAACTGGCAAGTCAATGTGCAAGAGGCAGCTAATCAATGATTCTCTCTCATCACTGATGTTTCTATATCTCCCTCTTCCCTCTTCTCTTTAAATTAATAAGAAAACATATTAAAAAGAAAAACTAACAAAGTGGGTCAATGGTTAAAATGAATGGAACTCTAACATGCACTTTTCATTGCAAAAGGCAAGAAGCTCAACCTTTAGAAACATATTATCTTCTCCATGCTTTTTTTATTGTGCAGGCGCACCTAGGAAACCGTTCCCTGAGGGTGCCCTTGGACTAGGATTAAGACTCCACCATTGAAGTCACTGGCATAGGCCAAGATGCCATGCATCTAAGAAAGACATGGGTTGACCATTATGACCTGTCGATCAAACCCAGAAGACTGATCTGAGGGTGAGGAATGAGTTATATTTTTAAAATGTTTGTTGTGAAAACAAAAAAGAAAATGCAACAGAGATTGTAGGCAGCCCACAAAGCATAAAATACCCTCTGAGGCATTAGGGAAAGTTTACTTGCTGCTGGTCTGAGGGTTGGAGAGAATGAGCTGGTTAAGAGCTGAGTTCTGGGTTCAGTCTCCCTGGGTCTGACTCTCTGCATTCCACTCATTAATATGTGGCCTTGGCAAGTAAATGAACTCTACTTTCCTCATCTGTAAAATGGGATGAAGATGTGAGGATGTAATGGAATGTATAGCAGGCCTGGTGGATGGACAGCCAGAAAGTGACAGCTACTATTATCTCTATAATATTCATAATAAGACTTTATGGGGATGTTGGGAACATCAAATATAAATTATATGCACACATGCATGTTAATTACAAATTACAAAGTGCTATAGAGGTTAGCTAGGCAGAATAGGTGGCACATAAGAAATTTAAATCATAAAACATCTGGGATAGTAAAAAAAAATTGATGTTATGAGAAAAGTAAAAAGTAGTGGGTTGTTCTTGATTAAGAATGACAGAGAGCTGACAAGCAACACAGCACGTGGTCTTGGAAAAACAAACACACAAATAACAGCCAAAAAACCAGAAAGGGTATTTTTTAGAAAATGTGAATGTGGGCTGAAAGTTAGGATAGCATTATTAATTTGATGGTAATTTGCCCTGGATGTGACACTGATAGTGGAGTTGTGTAGGAGAATGTCCTTGTTTTCAGCAGATGTGGGAAAGTGTCATTATGTGTATAACTTGTTTTTAAATGTTTGACAATGACAGTGTGTGCCAGTATCTAAACTTCTATATATATAAAAGCCTAACATGCAAGTGTCCCCTCGGGAGTTCAACTGACTGACCCAGAGTTCGATTGCTCGCTTGCTATGACATGCACTGACCACCAGAGGGTGGCATGGCTGGCAGCTGGCAGTTGGGGAAAGGAGGCCCCTGCTGGTAACCAATAGCCGCTAGGGACCCTACCCATGCACGAATTTCATGCACTGGGCCTTTAGTATAAGCTAAATGCTGGAATCGGTGAATATCAGTAAAGGATACACAGGAGTTTACTAAATTATTATTTTCCTCATTTTCCCAATGATTAAAAAATTTTCAAAGAAAATAGTTACAAACAATATTATAGCTAAGATACTTACACAGGACCTACATAAGTGAGGATGTCATGTGTTCAGTTATACATTCCACTAATGACACCTAGTTATTAGAATAATAAGTAACATATTTAATTCATATAAGAAGATTCCCCACTTAGTGTTCCGTTTTCTTATTTTTCTGTTTTACTTACATTTTTTAAAGGTGCAGCAAAGTAACTCTTGAGTTTCACTTTCCTTGTGCCTGAGCAAGTTCATTTATTTATTTTTTGTAGCCAGTTTTACTCCCCAAATAATGACTCTTTTTTGATTCAAGTCCCAGCCTGGAGTTTGATTCATACAGATCAATATCAAAGTAGGTAGTGGGGAGCACCCAGGTGACTGTCCTGGTCTGGAGCAGGAGTGCAAGATCCTCAGGACACTTGGGAGTGACACTGAGTGTGCTCAGGGTCCAGAGAAAGGAGAGGTCGGGGTGAGCTGAGGTCTGACTTGCTCAAGAAGTTTGTTAGAAAGTGGATGGACACAAAAGGATAGACTGCACTATCAACCTCAGAAGCTGGTTTCTGCTAGAAAGAAATTTTCATCTGAGTCAAACTGGTAAGGAGCTTGAAGCACTTCCACACTTAAACTCATGAAACCTTCCCATCGCAAACTTACTGCCACTAGTACACTCTGGTTTCATTAAAAACTCAGAACGAATACTGGTTGCTGCCGGTTGTTTGCCCCCTGCCCATTCAGAAGGCCCCCATCACTCACCTTGGGCGCCCCATCCATGCCGCTCGCTCCTCTCATGTCGGGTGAAACAGCTACTCTGAGAGCCACAGCTAATACCACCCGCTGCAGAGGCGGGTTACGCAATGTCACTGCATGCTCCAGGCAGGTTCTCAGAAACGGAATTCTGTGGAGCTGACAGCACGGAAATTGTCAAGAAGACTCTCCCAACAGGCTCCCTTTCTAGAAAGCAGGCTAAAAGTAAGATGAAAGGGGTGACGGAGGAGGGACCAGAAATCCTGGCCACACTCGGTCCTCAGTGCCTGAACGTCTCACTTCGCTTATAAGTAGAGATTGTCATACACTTGCTGTGTGAAACCACAAAAGAAAAAAACCCAGCAACACTCTTCTGCTTTGTAGGTGAAAGTTCCTACTTTGAAAAGCTCAGAGTATGAGCGCACAGCATTCTCATCCTACCGACACCGTGGATCAGCCCATACCAAGCAGACCAAGCTCTTTCTGGGATTAGAGGCCACGAACCCAACTTTCTGAGAGTGGTCAGTGTTCCTTCTCCCTGCCCCCAACACTGTCCTGTGACAACCAGGAGAAAACAAGCCAGGGGACTGCCCTAAAGGATCTTGTCCGGTTGCCCTCCCCACTCAGCCCTCTGCTTCTTCCTGCCCTGACCCCATGCCCACCTCCTGGTCTCTGCACTCAACACTTGATAGTCACATTTCCTGGGTGCTGATTGCACCTGGCTATGCTGAGCCCATAGCAATAGAATTATATTGTCTCTTAAGTCTCACCAACCCATCTTTCCACCGCTAACAAGCTGTCTCTGCTCCCTTCCTGTGATGACAGCACTCACTGGCTTGTGGGATGCTTGTCCAGTATGTAGTCCCCACAAGTCTGAGCACCCGGAAGGAGTTGCCATGAAAATAGCAGGCTGACTTCTGTCTGAGACAATCCATATTTTAAATTGTTATTATTGTTGGAAGTAACTTCCTGGACCAAGAAACTGATGTGTTGCTGACGGGAGCTGACAACAAGGACAAACAGTGACCCTACAGAATGGAGGGAGGTGGGTTCCACAGGCAGGCTGATGTGGAGGTGGGTGGAGAGGGTAGAGATGGGAGAAGTGGGAGTCATTTTGGAAAGACTTCAGGAGGAAGGCAAGGTGAGAAGCCAGGTGGGCAGGTCGGTTTAGAGGCAGAGCTTGTGCCTGGCTGGGACACCATTAACATGCAAACTGGGAAAAAAATGATGGATTTAGCAAGTTCCATTTAAGGAAAACAAGCAGACTCCTCTGAAAGAGCAGTGAGTCATAAAGGCTAAGGTTAGACAATGGGGACTCGGGGAAGTTCTTTGATCCTATTAGTCTTACAGATAAGACAGAGTTAGAATAGCATAATATCATACTGCAATGCATGTGACTGATGACACTTGTAGGACAAAGGGCATCTGATGTTTTGGATTAAATGTTGGTGCATCTTTGTTCCTACTTCCTTCTGGCTCTGTCAGGTGCTATGCTGGGTGCACAGGAAGCGTTGAGGAGGAAGAGGCAGCTCAGCTCTTGAGCCAAGGTGGAAGTTTAGATTTCTGGTGGGAATACATGAATCCTAAACTCAGTGCTTCCCTACATATTGAAGAAGTCAGTTTGATTTTTCTCCAAATCTCTATCTCTTGCTCTCTCCATAGAGCCAAACCAGTCTCGGCCTTTTTTTTAAAGGCGAAAGATTTATGTGATCTGAAGAGAAACCAGAGTATGGTTACTTTTTAAAAAATAAATATTATTTATTTTAATTATGATGTGTCTTGGTGTGGTCCTCCTTGGATTCCTTTTGTTTGGGGTTCTGTGTGCTTCCTGGACTTGTAAGTCTATTTCTTTCACCAGGTGGGGGAAGTTTACAGTCATTATTTCTTCAAATAGGTTTTCAGTATCTTGCTCTCTCTCTTCTTCTGGTAACCCCATAATTCTGATGTTGGTACGCTTGAAGTTGTCCCAGAGGCTCCTTATACTATCTTCACATTTTTGGATTCTTTTTTCTTTTTCAGTGGATGTTTTCTGCTTCTTTGTATTTGAAATCTT
Organism: Lasiurus cinereus; assembly: GCA_011751065.1. Taxonomy (NCBI): domain Eukaryota; kingdom Metazoa; phylum Chordata; class Mammalia; order Chiroptera; family Vespertilionidae; genus Lasiurus; species Lasiurus cinereus. The sequence continues at coordinate 3,298,510 of JAAGEH010000006.1, forward strand.
TGACTTGATTCTTGCATTCCTCTAGTCTGCTGTTAGGTCACTGTATATATTTTTTTATTTCAGACAGTGTATGTTTAATTTCTAGTTGGTCCTTTTTCATCTCCTCTTGTGTCTCTTTAAATTTATCCATCTTCTCTAGGAAATTCTTGAAAAACCTTATAACCTTGGTTTTGAACTCTATATCCAGTCATTTGTTTTCTTCCATTTCTTTCGTTTGTGATATGTTCCTTTGTCTCCGCATTTTTGCTGCTTCCCTGAGTTAGTAGAGTAGCTTTGTGTGCTAGGTGTCCTATATGGCCCAGTAGCTCTGCCTCCCCAGTTACCTGAGGTGGACTCTCTTGGTGCACCCCTTTGCGGACTGTGTGTACAGCCTTGTTGTAGTTAAGTCTTTTTTTTTTTTTTTTAAATCTGAAGCCATTTTTGTCAAATGTGTATTTAGATAGGAAAGATACAATTATCTCTGAGGTGGGGATATTAATACAAAGAGCTTGTATTGCTTTTATAACCAGAAAAGTTTGTATTCCCTCTCCCCACCCCAAAAGAACCATTTGGCTTTGCCACTTACAGGTTTCAGCCCCGGCCAGCGGCGGAACAACTTCCAGATTTCTGAGGACCCACATTCTAGCACTACCCCGTTCTCTCGGAGGGTGCAGCCCCGGAGGTGTGAGAGCCAAGAAAAGGCAGGCGGTAGTGAGGCCGCCCCGGCCTCCCAGCAAGCGCCGCGTCTGGACTGGAGGACTTTCAGGGGATCGTGGAAGAAGTGGCCACATGCCGGGAAGCGCTTGGAGCCAGAACCCTCCCCGCTTATTACGCACCGGTGTGGGCACCAGGAGGAAGGGGCCGGACCCGAGCCCCGAGCCCCGGGAACGCTGAGAGCGGGGAAGGCGGAAGGCCTGCGGACCATCCAGCCGCTTTCCCAAACTCCAGCCCGAAGGTAGCCCTGTAGTTAAGTCTTGATTGTTATTGGTGTCACTGGGGGGAATTGACTCCAAGACAATTTGTTGTGAGGATCAGCTGTGTCTACGCCAGGAGAATTTCTGTGCTGAAGTTGGCCTTATGATACAAGACTTGAAAAATTGCTTAGGTGGGGCAGAGTCTCAGGGCTGAGCAGAGGCAGTCTTGGCTTCCTATCAGCCCTGCCCTGCACAGCCCCTGGGTTTCAGTGTCTCTTGACAATTGCTGCAGCCCTCTGTGTGCCTCCAGACCTCTGCCTTTCCAGCTCCCCTGAGTTTCCGTGTGCTCCGAGGACCCCTATGAGTCTGGGTCTCTAGGGTCCCGCCCTAAACTGGGGTTCAGTGCAGTCAGAAGTGGAGTTCAGTGCAGTTGGGAAGTTGTCTCCCTCCCGCTAGAGAATGCCAGCTGCACAATCAGCAGTCAGCCCTCTGTGTGCACCCTCGCGCGCCTCCAGGCCTCTGCCTTTTTGTGGCTCCCCTAAGTTTCTGTCCACTCCCCCTTTTCATGACAGTTCAGCCTCCCCCCGGTATGAGTGTTGCCCAGAACTGGGGTTCAGTGCAGTCAGGAGTTTCAGTCTCCCTCCTGCTAGATAAAGCCAGCCAGGCACTCCACTGTCTGTACTCTCCACACGTGTCTCCATACCTCAGCTTTTTGCAGCTCTTCTGAGTCTCCGTGAGCCCCTCTCTTTCCTTCCAGTTGTAGAATTTCCACTCAGCCAGCTTTCCTGTGGTTCTGGATGATGTTCCTTCTGTCTTTTAGTTGTAGTTTTGAAATTGTTGTGCAAGGCAGCAGTTTAGGTGATCACTATGCTGCCATCTTGGTTTCTCCCTCTGCTTATTACTTTTTTTAAAATTCTTATTGATGTCAGAGAGGAAAGGAGGGATAGAAACATCAATGATGAGAATCATGGATCAGCTGCCTCCTGCATGCCTCCTACTGGGGAGCAAGCCCACAACCCGGGCATGTGCTCTGACTGGAGTCAAACCATGACCTCCTGGTTCATAGGCCAACCACTGAGCCACACCAGCTGGGCTCGATACTGCTTACTAAAATATAGCAGACACCATTTCAAAGGCATGGGAGGAAACGCCATGGCTTTGAAACCACCTGATTAGCTGGCAGATTTGAACTTTGTGAAGGTAAATAAAGAAAATGGTTCTTTTGGTCAAAGTAGAATTACATACACTGTCAACAAATTCACCTACATCCTTTAGAGTAGGGATGAAATAGGGATGGCTAAGAGGCTAAGATCTCATAGCTACCATATTATTATTAGTGGTAACTCACTTTACTAGCCTGAATTTTAGATCTCAAGGTTGAAAGGGAAAAGGAATCAGAGCAAGACTTGGAACAAAAAGCAAAGGAATTGCTGTTGGGTATGCAGTGGTCACGGAATTGGAGGAAAGGCTGAACGTCAGTGGGAGAACAAGGAAAACCAGGACAGAAAGTGTTGTCAGGGGCAAGCAGTCCTGAAGGCTAAGGGAGGGGGAAGTGCAGCTTCGTGAGAGGGTGCAGAGAAAGGGCTGTGGGAACAAGCACTGGCTAAGGAGCAAGAGACAAAGGATAAGACCTGCAGGAACAGGGCGAAAGCATGAAGTACGAAAGCTACAGAAATCAAAATGTTTCCATATTTCCTAACAGCTATTTTTGGTTGCTCCAATCTACTTGGTCACTTCTTCTTTTTTTTTTTTTAAATGTATTTTATTGATATTTTTACAGAGAGGAAGGGAGATTAAGAACTAGAAACATCGATGAGAGAGAAACATCAATCAGCTGCCTCTTGCACACCCCCTACTGGGGATGTGCCCGCAACCAAGGTACATGCCCTTGACCAGAATCAAATCTGGGACCCTTCAGTCCGCAGGCCGATGCTCTATCCACAGACAAACTGGTTTCGGCTAGTTGATCACTTAAGTCTCTTGATCCTCAGTCCCATTTTGATTTCCTTGTTGTGGTTATTCAAACATACTATCTTGTTCATCTGATAATCAGTCTTTCTTTCCAAGTCTGACTGGTTTCTAGCTTCTACTGATTCTCATTACATTGCTGTTTCTCCAACTGTTCATGGATTGTGGCCCCGTGAGTCTTAGAGCTTTACTGGGAGGCTTGAGGCCTGGGGTACGATGTATTCTTCCAGAGAACCTGTGCTGGCTTTGGTTGGGTACCTGAGGCCACTACCAATTAGGATTGCCTTAAATTTCTGGCTTTCATTTCTCCCAGCCACACAGGTCGTGTGAATTGTTCCAGCCTTTTTGGACCAACAGCTTGTGGACAGTATTCTCTGAGAAGACCCTGCTCTGGGACAACTCCACACCCCTTCCTGCAAACCTAGGCACGTGCAGTCTCAGAAGGACCCTCCTTCTCCCAGGCAGGGTTTTTGTCATTTTCCCTTTTGCTGAGGGGGGCACCTTTTGGGTTCTGGGCTTTCTTTCTTGACCGAAGTTCCCACCCTGTTAAGACTGAGAAATTAGGCTAGGAAGGATTAACAAATGTCCTTGGTGTAACTGACAGGGGAACTGTCCTGTTAACCTCCTAGATTTGTGCATTCTGGTTGTTTTTGCCCCAGGAATCTGTTTTCTTGCTAGCTCAGCTATCTATTTATAGCTTAAAAATAAACTCTGTCCAGGTTTGTTCCAAAAAAGTTCTTAGATAACCTGGTCTGCCATATTTTCAGGGACAGAAGTCTCTCCCCTTCAAAGTACATGCCTTCCCTCTCCCATCTGTTGTGTCATGACTAGAAGCCTGGTGCATGAGATTCATGCACGGGTAGGGTCCCTAGGCTTAACTGATGATCAGGTTCCCTGCCTCCTCCTTCCCTTGCTTCCTCAGTGCCCCACCACAATCGCTGGTCTCCCACCATGTTCCCCATCACCTCCCGGTGGTCAGTGCATGTCATAGCGAGAGATCGAACTCCCATTCTCCCAGTTGAATTCCCGAGGGAACACTTTACATAATAGCCTTATATATATATATATATATAACTAGTGGCCTGGTGCACAGAAATTCATGCACTGGGGGGAGGGTCCCTCAGCCTGGCCTACACCCTCTCACAGTCCAGGACCCCTTGGGGCAGTGGTTCTCAACCTGTGGGTCGCGACCTCTTTGGGGGTCGAACGACCCTTTCACCAGGGTTGCCTAAGACTATTGGAAAACACCTATTTCCCATGGTCTTAGGAACCAACACACCGCTCCTCGGTGAAGCAAAATGTAGCAATGTAGTTTACTGTTGTCATATTAAGGCTGTTACCCATGCTAAACCACAATTCAAGACAAAATTTCATTTATTTGTAATTAGAAATATTTCACAATATATAATTACATATTGTTTTTGTGATTAATCCCTATGCTTTATGTTCAATTTGTAACAATGAAAATACATCCTGCATATGAGATACTTACATTACAGTTCATAACAGTAGCAAAATTACAGCTATGAAGTAGCAATGAAAATAATTTTATGGTTGGGGGTCACCACCACATGAGGAGCTGCATTAGGAAGGTTGAAAACCACTGTCTTGGGGGATATGAATGCCTGCTGGCTTAGGCCCACTTCCTGTGAGAGGGATGTCTTGACTGCCTAAGCCAGCAGTCAGACATCCTTATTACAATCCAGGAGCCCGCACTCCTTACTGCCCACCTGCTTGCTGCTCCTTAGTGCTGTTTCAGAGGCAGGAAAGGCTCCTGCCACCACTGCTCCGCTTCTGACTGAGCAGCGCTCCCGGTGAGAGTGCACTGACCACCAGGGGGCAGCTCCTGCATTGAGAATCTGCCCCCTGGTGGTCAGTGTGTGTCATAGCAACTAATCATTCTGCCGTTTAGTTGATTTGCATATTACCTTGTTATTATATAGAACTAGAGGCCCAATGCATGAAGAGTCATGCAAGAAAAGGCCTTCCTTCCCCTGGCTGCTGGCACCTGGGACCTGGGCCTTCGCTCTGGCCACCACCTTCCGCCTTTGCACATTGTCCAGAGGCTTGGAGTGGCCAGGGCGGGGCGGAACGCCTGCCTTGTTGTCATGCTTTCACCATCTTTGTCACGTCAATTTGTGTATTTCCTCATTGGCTGTGGGTGCCGTCATCCGTGTTGTGAAGTGACGATCAATTTGCATATTCCATCTTTATTAAATAGGCTAATAGAAGATGTGTTTATAAAAGAAGCTTTCCTGACTCAAGTGCACGTTGGGGATGGTTCTGATGAAGCTCTTTCATCATAGAAAAGGAAGCTGAGGTCTCGAAGAGAAAAGGCTGCCTTCCTATCTATCTCCTCTCCCACCCCAGGCTACCCTACTACCTAGCATGTCACCCCCCACAACAAGGATTAAAGTATAAAAACTTTAATTTATACTTTAATAAAACTGATTTAATCCTTAAATAAGGATTAAATTATAAAAACTGCCTGATAATTTTACGCTTAAGGCAAAAGGCAGGTTTTTCTAAATGACCTAAATAAGTGGAATTATACCCAATTTTTAAATTCGTAGAGTAGGAGAGCAAAGATACACAGCTAAAGGTGATTAAACTATAAAAACCTGACTTCCGGAACAAAGCACTAAAGAAAGTGTGAAAAGTAACAGTTCAAAGCCATAATTACAAAAACATTTAAAGCAAACAAGTTCCAAAAAATGAATTAGCTTTAAATTTTCATTATATACAAAAAGTTTATTTTAGAAATCACATATCTTTAAAAAATAACATAGTTTTAAATTCTTATCCTGACTGGGTATTATTCACTATTTGATTGCCAGGGTGGTGTGGTACAATTAATTATGTGCAGATACCAAATTCATGAAATACTCATGGCATTTATACCAGTTCAAAACATTAAGGTAATTTTTAAAAGAAAAAACAACAACAACAACAACAAAAAACCCCAGTTCATTTTGGAAATACACAAAAAGTATCTTGATCTTGTAAACAGAAGTCCTGAAACTACAGATCCATTGCTGAGACTATTTCAAAAACTAGAAAAAGTGGGGATTAGTATTTTAATTCACGAACAGTTAAAAGGATCTGGTGGGACTTACATGTGGAGTGCAGAATGGCATCCCAGGACGTGTGCCAGAGCAGAATGTGGAAATGCCAACCTCTCCTTTAGTTTCACATGTTGGAAGCAAAAGAAAAGCCAGAAAAGTAAGTGGGAAGCCATGTTTGGCAATCTTTTTGGTAGAACTGATTATCTTTGTTCCTAGTCAACTGGTCTCTTTTAATCTTAAAAAAGCAGCACCATTTGATGTCCTAGTACAAATTAAATCAGGACATAAAATAAGCTTATTCACTATGCAGCACAAAATATAGGTCTTTGTAAATTTGAACAAAAAATTGTGATTTAACACATTAAGAATGCTTAAAATCATTTTATAAAGAATTAAAATGATCCTTAAGAATGACTAAAGCACAATTTTTATGCAATAAACATCAGATTTTAAAATTCCTGTAACATAAGACAATTACATTACTCTATTTCATACTTTTTACCTAATATTCCCAAGTTATATTTTTAAGTGCTCCCACCCAGATCATGAGGTATTTGTATTTGGGGATAAATATAAACTAAAGATATCTTAGTGAGAAGAGTTTGGGTTCTCTGACCCAGCTAGAGCTCAACCGAGAGAAATATTGTCACCTTCTAAAAAAATTTCAAAAAGAAAACATCAGTGGGTTAATTGCAAAAATCTTCTGAGAATACAGTTGCCTTGTGCATCCACAATGAGTAGTTAAGGTTCAGGCTGAAAAATAAGATTTAAAGTTACATAAGAACAAAGCCTACCGATATTAACCATCACGAAGACAAGCAACACCTGAGGGAAGTGGTTGGGCCACCTTATTAATTAGATTGTATACAATCTCCAAATCTATGCTTTCCCTCAAATGGCGTCATTTGATAGAAAATGCATTTACCAAAGATTAGCACTGCAGGTATAAAAGGTAATGTGAGAGGTCTGATGAAAGATGCTCCTGTAAATCTCAGAAAAACTGGCCATTGTTATTGAAGTGAAAATGTGTAACAGTAAAGTTGCAGGTTTGAGCTTTTTTATTAGGATGTCATTTCAGAGAATTGATTCTCTAAAGTGGTTTATTAGGGCATGAAACTCGATTCTCAGGGTATGCCTACTTATCTGTCAAAAGGCATTTGAAAGGAAAACACAGAGAAGACATGGAACAGGCACAGTAGATGACAAAAGAGCCCAATGAGAATTCCTCAGGACAGATCCACTGAGATCTGGAAAGCACTTTAATACTCTACCCTTCTTCAAAAGATCAAGTTCAGAGAAATGGCAAGTCCTGTATTTACAAAACCGATGAAAATCACACTGTAATAATCAGTGAGTGCAGAGGTCTGCGTTTCCCACCTTTTCCACCATGATTCCACATCAAGGTTAAAAAAGACCCTTTTGTACAAATCCAAGAAGGATGTAGAGTTGGCAGCCCAACTGCCAAAGATGGTGCCATAACTTTCTACTGAGGCTGGTCGATGGGAAACAGGGAAGGGCGGGGAAGGGTCCTCTAGAAAATAATGGTCTTTAAGGTGGGGGCTCTAGTCTGTGGTTGACCTCCGGTACCAGAACCTGGCCCTGAAGTCATCGCTGCAGGTCATGAAGCCAGGGTTGGTGGGTGAGTGCACAATGCAGCGCACGATGTTGTTGTGGCCCAGGGACAGCAGGTTTCGGCGCTCAGCTGTGCGCGAGTCCCAGCAGCACAGGCTGATGGTCCTCTCATCTGGCAGCAGCACGTAGTCTTCTGTATGGTTGAAGACAGCCTGTGTCCGGTGCACCTGCCGCCCGCTCAAGCCAGCACCTAGGCACAGACCGAGAGGGTAAGGGCCAGGGTAGCTTTACAAGTTCACACCTTAGACTCTCACTCTGCCTGTTCTTCTTTAGCTATTAATCCCATAGATATAAAGAGTATTTTAAAACTGCTAAAGTATTACACATCTATTGTGCAATTTTGGGAACTCTAAAGTATGAAAAAGAGAATCACTTCTTGGCCCTGTTAACTGTGATGTACTTTGAGGTATAAAAACCTTTTAAAAAACAATAAAACTGGTGCCACATCATATGTCTTTTCTATCGGTTTAAACCAACTTTCTGTTGGGTACATTTCCCATCATTTTTACTGTTTGCAAAGTAACCCATCGTTTAGAAACATCATTACTTAGTTCTTTTCCTGCTAGGCTTTTAGTCTGTATCCAATGGTAAGCAACGTAGTGATAAACTTTCTTTGTTCAGAACACATTACTTCCTTAGAACTAAATTCCTAGGATTAGAATTACTGGGATGTAGGAACATCTACTCGCCAAAAGAAAGCTTTATGCTTTTTTATGACCGGGAAAAATATATATTTTGTTTAAATTACTAAAGTATAAAAAAATAAAAACTGCCTGATAAATTTACACCCATAGTCAATGTTTTGATGATTATCCTTCCCACATATCTCTGTTGTACTCATTTAAAATTATACAAATCAGAGCATACATCATATGCTGTTTTTATTCCACAGTCAGTAGTGGAGACCACATAAAAAGGGAACACAGCATAATGAATAACAATACAAACTTTGGTGTCTGAGCTGGTCACCACTTGTTAGTGATGTGACCTTGAATAAATTATTTCACTCCATCTTAATTCTCTTCTGTTTCTTGGGGATTACAGCAGTAGCCCCAACACTGCTATGGGGATTAAATGAGGAAAAACATGTTAAAGAACTGTTCCTACACAATTTACTTGAGGCTTCTGGTGGACATTCATGCTGCCTCTAACTTTCCACCATTCCAGACAATGCTGGGTGGACATCTTTATGTGTGCCTGTGCATGCTGCCCAATGATCTTTTTAGGCTGGATTTCTAAGAGTGAATATAGTGGGTCAAAAGATGCAGCGTGGGGCAAAAGTGGGTTTACAGTTTTAAGTACAAGTACAATAATTATTATTACTATATTATTTTTCATAAGAACCATTGTAAACCTACTTTTGATATGTGGACACCAAACTGCCCTTCAGAAATATTTTACTAATTGATACTCTTAACAGTGTATTTACTGAAATGTTTATCAATGCTAGATAATACCAACCTTTTAAATTCCTGAAATCTGATGAGCACAAAATGATACCTGCCTTTTCATTTCTTAGGTTTTCAGTGAGGTTGGTCATTTATCTTTTGTGTTCACTGACCAATGTCTAACATGTGTCTACTATATATGCTATGACTATTTCCCCTCTAACCCAGCATTTTTATTTTGTTTACAGTGTTTTCAATTGATTTTTAACATCAAGACTTCTAATATTTAATTGGTAGTTTTCCCTTTTCCTTCATTATATTAAGACTAGAGGCTCAATGCACATTGAAATTCATGCAAGAGTAGGATTCCTTCCCCTGGCTGCTGGCACCAGCTTCCCTTGCAGTCTTGGCTTCCTCTGGATGGACATCCGGTCTAATTAGCATATTACTCTTCTATTATTATAGATAATTCTAACTAAACACTAAAATTGGAAACAGATCTGAATTTGCTGACACAAAGGGTCTTAACCTGTGAATTAGGAAAACTGAAATTTGCATATAAATTCAGTATAACCTTATTTAAAATCAAAACCAACCATAAAACATTTCGAACATTCATTAAAAAAAAAACAAAACCCAAATATAACAAATTTTTGTCAGCAGTCTGGTGTACCTTCTCAAGAAGGAGGAGGTTTTCCCATTTTTTTTTTTATTTTAAGATTTTTAAAATTGATTTCAGAGAGGAAGGGAGAGACAGAAACATCAATAATGAGAATCATGGTTCGGCTGCCTCCTGCTTGCCCCCTACTAAGGATCAAGCCTGAAATCTGGGCATGTGCCCTGACCAGGAATCAAACAGTGATCTGGTTCATAGGTCAACACTCAACCACTGAGCCATGCCGGCTGGGCAGTTTTCCCATTTTTACTTGATCACTTTTATACCATCCTTTTGCAGCACACACACAGACTTTTCATAGCAATAATAAAATATCTTTCAAACAAGTTTTATACAACAGTAAGTGCTCAATGAAGTCACCAAGAAGTACAATAAAAATGACTTTTCCCACCACTTGCTAGTTGTACTAGAAGCCAGAAAGAAAGACAGCAGGAAGCAAACTCAGGTTTCAAGGAGCTAAATCTGCAGTAGTCTATGCTGCCCCCTAGAGGTTAAGATCTCATCAACGCTTCAATTTTCTCTGCAATGCTAACACCATAGCAGAGCCCCTTTCAACAGTTTTGGGAGCTTTTAGGTTAGAGTCAGGCAATTTCAGCACATGACACAAGCATCTCACAAGGAGGAAACTAGCTGAAGTTTACTGGAGGTTTTCTACCACACAGCAGCCTTTTGCTTCTACAGGAACAGAAAAATGAAACACAATATTTTAACAACACTCACTAAAAACAGCTAGACTTGAACATATTGTGAAAGGATAAATTTAAATCTCATCAGAGCTCACAGCCACAACTGCTACCAATTAGAGGCCTACATGAATTAATGAGAAGTAGAACAGTTTTTTCTGTCTAAAGCACCCATTTTGTATCTAGGTTCAATTCAGAACACTTGTGGTCTCCCTTGGGGCTATCTTTGCTCACTCAGGAATGGGCCAAGATCTTCCCTCTCAGCCTTTTTTGTACACTTAGGGAGGTTCTTCTCTGAACTGTAAAGAGGGCAGGCGGCGAGCCTGCAAATAGACCACCACTTCTCAAATGCTACCTGCATGAAATCAGATCTATAATGTATTGAGAAAAGCAAAGGTAAGAAACTAGAGCTCTAGTTCCAGGTCTGCCTTTTAGTAACTATAAGGTTGGCTAAATGATTTGGCCCCATCTAGTTTTAAGCCTTGGTTTCCCTTATCTGAAACTGTAAAATGATGCATAAGTGTTCAGTAATAATAAATTTCTCACATACCTGTGTATCTGACCAGCGTTCGTCCTGTTGATATTTCCCAAAGTTTAGCTACAGAGTCTTTTCCACTTGAAAGAATGTATTTAGAATTTTTGGAAAAGATGGCAGAACAAACTTCAGCACCGTCATGTGCTTTCTCAAAAGTTGTGATGCACCGATTCGAGACACCATCCCACAACTTGATGCAGCCGTCCTTGCTACCAGTCACATACATGTTGGCACTAGGGTTGTAATTAACAGAACATATGGCATCGGTGTGTTGATCTTGAGGATTGCAAGAGACAAAACATTGAAATGTGTTGATATCATAAAGCCGAAGAGTAGGATGCTGAGTCCCCACAAGTATAAAGTCTCCAGAAGGGTGAAAAGAGATGGAGCGTAACATTTCAGCTTCCTGTTAGGACAGAGACATTAACATTAAATACCAACTATGGAACAATTATTTCCAGAGGAAATGTGGAAAATATCTGGATGATGCAAAGAATCCATTAAACAATGGGTCAGGTATGGGAAAGAACAAATTACTTTAAGGTACCAAATGTGACTTTCAGCAAATACCTGACAGTTTTAACTGAGTAACTTTTTATTATCGTAAGTGACTTTAATGAAGTGATTGTTTTGTTTTCAAATGGACCTGCAACCTTTAGAGTGAAACGGGACTCTGAATGCTTATTGCATGAACTGGATCTGTAGCAGTGCCAACCCGCCAGAGGATGTGGGCACATGACAACACGTGAAACACGTGCCAATGGAATCTGAGCTACGTGCCACCTGTGGCATACATCCTTGTGGTTGTACTCTCCTTTTGATCACTAGACTATTTCTAAAGAGAGAATATCCATACAACAGTTCACTGTATTTAAGAAAAAATGTGAAGCTCTTCCCAAACATTTCTAACCTGAATGTACTTGAAGGCTCTTTTTGCAGATGGTTTAGAATAATCAAATAACTTAAGAGTGTAATCCCTTGAACCAGAGGCAAGGATCTGTTCCGTTGGGTGAAAAGCAAGACATGTGACTTCGTCCACGTGGTCATAGAGAGTCCGGATCACTGGGTGGTTTTCCATATTCTGTTGTGCAGTCTCATTCATCATAACCTAGACCAGTAAGGAGATACGCAAAGTATACGATCTAACTCACAAAGCACTCTGTTATTATGCTTAGTAAAGCTGGTTTAAATTTCTCCTTTTTCCAAGAAGGAACAAAGGCAGATAGTAAAGGGTTACAAGGGTTTTTACCTCTATTGGCATGGCACTTTTGGCCAACATCCTTTCTGTGTCGAGTATCTTTATGGAGGCGTCAGCAGACCCAGTAGCTATTAGCTGCCCATCTCTACTATAGGTAGCTACTCGGCATGGCCCTTTATGGGATGTGACATAGCAGGTTTCATACTCTGAAGCCTCTGGGGACATGGTCTGGACATCTGCATCGAATTCCAGGTCAATGCCTGTGCCTGGGGCAACTGTATCTGAACGACCAATTGCATACTGAACTGCGGTATCATCGTTTTCCATTCCTGAAAGGAATAAAAAGGGGCATGAAAAATATTATTTTAAAAGGCCAAGACAAGCCCTGGCTGAGTAGCTCAGTTTGTTAGTATTGCCCAATATGCCAAGGTTGCGGGTTCAATCCCCCATCAGGGCACATACAAGCATCAACCAATGAATGCATAAATAAGTGAAACAACATACCAATGGTTCTTTCTCCTTAAAAAATAAGGCCAAGAGAAGTTTAGGGTCTAAACTGAGGAAGATGTTTGCCATATCAACTTACTATCTACTTCTTGGAGGTGCACGACACTTACACTTCACGAAACTAGGCACACTGACCAGGGTGCACGCAGTGACCACATAGGTTGTAGGTTAGGCTTCAGTAAGTAGTTACCTCTGCTGATTTTTGCCTCCAAAATGTTCTATGTAACTACAACTACAGAAACAAAAAAGCAGTTCTGTAAATTGTTCATTTTTTCTACTCCCTATTATATCGTTAGTGCTGAGATCTGTTAAAATGAACTCTGAAGCTCATTAAGTCAGATACATTAACACTAGGTGAAACATATTTGAAAGAATGTTGAATAAACTGAAGTTTATCCAGAATGTTTTAAATTTAAAAAGCTCAACATATCATATAGACAATGTTTATTAGCATTAGGAAAAATTAAAAAATGCAGATGAAAAAATAAAAAATTTCCCTGTATCACCCAATGATAATTACTGTTAACATGGTCATACAAATTCTTCTGGACTTTTCTCCATGCATAAAGTTGTTTCACTTCTTAAAAAAAAAAATTCTCACAACTGGCACTGCCAGGTCAGAGGATATAAACAGGTTTGATAATTCTATATTAAACTGAGTGTTTTTTATGACCAGGCAAGTATTGAACAAGAAAAGATCCTGATCTTTGAGGAACTTGCCATTTTTGGGGAGTGGGGGAAGAAGGGAGGAGGGGAAGTGTAGATCATGTGGGAAACAACCCAAACTTCTGAAGAAAATTTCAGACAGTACTTGTGCTTGGAAGGAAATGGGACTGTGTGTTAGATTAAGAGTGTGTATGTGTATATGTGTGGGGATGGGGGGGCATGGGGATAGTAGTGAGGTTGTTTTAGAAAAGGTAAGGACGACTCTGGGATGACAATGTGAGCTGAGACTTGAAGAGTCAATAATCCAAGGACTGACGGGTCCAGATAATTTGCATAAAGATCCTGAGGCTAGAAACAGCTCCAAGTCTTCATAATCTGGACTATGCTATCTCCTTCAGTATTGAGCACTGTATTTGACATGTACTACACTAAAGTGGAAATAATCTTAAAAAATTCTGATGGATGAAAACATCTGAAACCTTGTCAAGGGATCAATGAATTGCATTCACAGCTACCTAGTTTGATGAGATGCAGGAGCTGCTCTGAGGGTGCACAAACAGACTGAGGCTTGATTTCATTGATGAGGCCATTAGCAATGCTGATGAAGCCATCATAGAGCAGCTGGCTAATGATCAACTTGTAAAGCTGCTGGCGATCCTTCAAGCCCACTTTGGTTCTGTACATCTTGGAGAAGAGGAAAACAATTTCTCTGGTAGCTGCAAAAAGAGAAAAAAGATGGATGGTGAAGGAGAGGCACCAGTAAATCACAGAAGCAACACAGAAATTCAATCTGACTAGCAGGGTTCAAATCTCAGCTCTACTACCTGTGTTATCTCTGGTCAATGATTTGTTTGCCTGAGATCAGGTTCCTCAGCTGTTATGTCTAGACACTACTGTTTCCACTAGCTGAATGTATTTTACTAATATCAATCATGTCAGTCTTAATACATGTTTTGAAGCAACTGAGGTTGTTCAATTATATAGTTAGAAAATAAATAAAGAAATGAGGGCAAAACACCTATTGTGCTATGAAAAGTTAATCAAGTCGAATGCTTTGGAAAAGAGTCAAAGGTGAATTGCTTAATAAAATATTGGCAAATAACATGGCCAAAACAATAAAAAGGAGGGAGGCAAAACCTGAAGGACTGGGCACTTAAGATGGATTTACAGATGTCTAAGTGCTCCAGGCACCAGTTGTGAGGCAACTGATACGCAAGACCTCATTAAATCCTCATCTAATCCTGTTAGGGAGTCGGGCAACCTGAAGCTCAGAGAGGTCTAACTCACCCAGGATCATCAGCTTATAAATGGCAAAGCCTGGATTCTAAGCCAGGCTACTTGACTCCAGAGCCCCAGTTCTTAAAGCGCTCGCTGTACAGATGGGTGTTAACAACAGCTGACATTTATTAAGCATTTGCCAGACACCATGCTGAGCACTTTATAAGGCAGCATTTGCTCACTGCATAAATTCATTCAATGGACTGACTAAGTACACGTGGAAGCAAATGCATATAATTCTATGCTTGTGTAGACAACACTAAGACACAACAGAGATGACGAAACGAAATCAAACAGGTTAAGAAATCCACTGAAAGTAACACGTGGCTGAGTAACTCGTCCAAGATGCAAGTGGCCACCAGGACTATCCACACCAGAGCCCAGACTTAACTACTATTCCATCCCGTCTCTTCACTCACGCAAGAAGCATTATGGGATGTACAGAAAGATTAAAAAGAAGAGAGAGGCCGAGCTCCGTTCTCAACGCATAGAACGCGGGCTCGCGGGGCTAGAAATCGCCTCATTACCACCTCCGCTTTGCAGGTGAGGACGCCGCGGCCCGAGGACAGACTGGCTATGCCCAGAGCTGGAAGGAGGACCGGGCGAGAAGAGATGGGCCCCTCGCTGAGCGCTCGGCTACTACCCCGGAACAGAGGTGAACTAGGGTGGGAGTGAGGGAGGGAGCGAGGCCTCTGAAGAGGAGGAAGCAGGCCCCGCTTGGCAAGTCAGCGCATACTCATCGCCGCTCACAGTCACTCCTTCCCCTCACCCCAGTCTTTCCCATGGACCCTAGAGGCCCTGGCCCGAGTGCTCTGGCCGCTCTGCGCACATCCCGGGCCCCCAGTACCCGCGAGCGCAGCTCTCGGTCTCCCGCTCTTCTACAAAAATGGAGGAACGAATCCTGCCCGATCGATCGCTCCGAGCGCATACCCACTGCGCATGCGAAAAGGTCGCAGCGCCGAGAGCTGCGCTGTCGATCGACCTACTCGGCCCCGCCCGACTCGCCATCTTACTTACTGGCACCTTCAAGAGGTTCGTTTATCTCCTCTGACTTTATCTCCTACGCGACAACACAGACGCCAGGAGGCTTCTGTTTCACAGATAAATGTCACCACTCGGAGAGCTGCGCTCGCGCTGGAACTGCACGGGTCCGGCGTGTCGTTGGCTCCGCCACTTCCGGGGCCTTACGGAGTAAGTGCGCCTGCGCGCCGCGTCCGCCTTCCTTAGACCTGATCGGGCCGTCGCCCTGGCTGTGAACCAATGAGAAGGCAGCACCTCTCTAGCCCAGGCCAATCGGCTTTCGGACTAGAGAGTTTAACTCCTATTTAAAATGACTCTTTGCGTCCTAACGGCTCGACTCTCCGGAGGACTCGGTGGCCTCGGGTGGGAGGCTGGAGCCTGCAGGTGTCCCGGCGTGGGGACAGCTCCGTGAGGCGGCAGGGTGAGGGCGGCGGGCCTGGGTGGCCTTCGAGCAGGAGCCGGACGGGCGAGAGGGCGGCGGGCGGCGGGCGGCGGGGTGGGGCCGCGGGACTGGCGAGGGAAGAGTCGGCGTGAGAAGGCGTCCCTCGGCCCCGTGCCTCTGTCGTCCTCCCATCCTCCTTCCCTGACCTCCGTCTCTCCCCACCCCCGCTTTCCCAGCGCCCTCCGAAGGCGTCATTCTGCTTGATGTGTCTCCAACACCCGGAGTGGGGGTGGGCTGGAGTGGAGGTGCGGGTGCTTTCTGGTGGGATGCTCGTAGTCAGTGAGCACCCGGGTGAGAAAGCGGACCGGGGGTCTCTGCTGTCTTGGAGCTTATGTTCTGGTGGGGATGAGGAGGCAGGCGACAAACTAGCAAGGTAAATTCCAATAGTGAAACAAATGTGCGTGGTTTACTGCGGGGTAGAATAGCCAAGGAAAGCCCTTGTCTTGGGCTAGATGGAGGAGTGTGTGAATAAGTAACTAATCTTCTCGAAGAGGCCATCCTGGGTGGGCTGGTGCTTTGCAAACCGTAGCCTGCCCATATCGGGATTCTGGGGCGTCCTTGTTAAACATGTAGACCCACCTGATGGAACAAAGGCGCTTGGCGGGACTCCGGTGTTCGCTTTTATCAAGCTCTCCAGGTGATCCTGATGTGTCATTGAGAACTAGTGACGTGGACCAGCGCATACTAGTCATCTCGGGACGTGGTTAAAATGCAGCATCTAACTTGTTTAGTATGGGGTTGGGCCTGGAAGTCTCTATTTCTATCTATTTATAACCCTCCTCTCCATATGT
This sequence comes from Lasiurus cinereus, assembly GCA_011751065.1. Taxonomy (NCBI): domain Eukaryota; kingdom Metazoa; phylum Chordata; class Mammalia; order Chiroptera; family Vespertilionidae; genus Lasiurus; species Lasiurus cinereus. The sequence goes on from JAAGEH010000006.1 coordinate 3,315,252, forward strand.
TAATATAGCTACTGCACTAGACTTTTCATGTCTCCTGCTTAACTTTCCTTGGTTGAATTAAACTCTGTTCAACAACACTCATTTCCTCTTCACTCTTCTTTATCGTGGATGACATTAGTAGGTTCCATGAAAGAAGGAAAAGTCTAGACCCACAGTGTTGTTAGGTCTAACAGTTTCCCTGTTTAGAAAGCAGGATTCCTGGTTTGAACTACAGGAGTCTTGTGAAGGTCATCTGGTCATGTGACTCCTGACTCTGGCTGTGGACGAGAACCTCCTGAGCAGCAGTCTTCCTGAAGCTTTCTCCAGAATTTCTGGATCAGAATCTTACTCCGTACTGCTTGTTGTTAATCTTCTGGGAAGGAAAAGTTTGTTAAATTGGAGCAAATGTCTGTAGTTGAAAACTGTTGACTCTGTCCTTTGGCCCATGTGATCTCAGTGTGCTGCTTGTAATTGTTAGGGAAAATGAAGAAAGCAGAGCCTGTGAGAAATTAGCATTTGCATAAACAAGCTTATATTTTCATCACTTGTCTATGGTTTCTACTAACTCACTGCTTGATATGAAGACTCTAGACTTTTAGTAGCCCCTTCTCCAAGGTGGAGTGATTTGCATATTGATGAAATGGCTGTGAGAGCTTGTGGTGGGGGAGTGCTTTCTGATGGGATTCTGGAATTCAGAGAGCACTGGGTAAGAAAAATACAGAAAGGTTTCTGCTTTCTTGTTTATGTTCTACTTACTTGATAGGTCGGTGCCTGACACGATGGGTTTAGTAAATGTTATAAGCTATTTTTATGATTGATTTGCTTTCTTATTGGGTTAATTTATTCCCCAAACATTGGTGTACATACTGTGTGCTGTTTTCTGGGCATGTTCTGGGGGAGACCTTGAACAAAATGGAACTAAGCCCTTGCTCTCATGGAGCTTGCTTTTTTTTTTGTTGGGGGTGGGCAATATTGAGTAGGTAGTTGGATATCTGAGTCTGGGGAGACAGTCAGTAAATAGGTACAAGTAATGTTTTGTAAGATGCTAAGTAAGGGCTATGAAGGAAAATAAAGGAAAGATGGCCTGAAAGGTAACATTTGGCCAGAGACTGAATGAAAGGAAGGAGCAAGCCACACTTCTACTTGGGAGAAGAGCTTTATAGATGGAGGAAACAAAGTACAAAGGCCCTATGGCAGGGCACTTGAGGAAAGGAAGGAGCCCTATATGGCTGGTATGCAATAGACAAGAGGAGATATGGTTAGAGAGGTGGTCAGGGTCCACATTCTGGGACTTCGTAGGCCTATGTCTAAGTAAAGAAAGGAGTGGAAAATGAATGAGGGGGCTTGTCATGCTGCCTAGAACTCACGTAAGATGGAGGCGAATTGACCTGTGGATTGGACAGTAGGGGCTAGTTATAAAGTGGACTAAGGGGAGTGGACTCAAGGAGGATGAGAGAAGTAGTAAGTAGTAGAGATGATCAGCGTGGACAACTGTTCCAAAGAAATTTGCTGTTGAAAGGGGAAGCGAGAGATGTGGTTATAGCTTGAGTTCAGTTAGAGTGTAAAGAGAATTTTTTTTTAATGAAGGAAGCAGGTGTAGAAGTAGGCTTGAACACTGATGGAAGTGATCCATTTGAGAGAAGATGATGGAGCAGAGGGACGAGTCAGTTTAGGAGTGAAGTTTGAGTACCAAGTAGGGGAGGGAAAGATGGGGAGGTGATGGGAGGAGACTGGCTGTGTTGGGATGGGACACAGTGCAGAGTACCAGAGGAGAGGTTGGTCTGTGGGAAAGCCCCACACCTGAACATTATGTCACATGAGAAAACTGTCGTCTTGCCAGCTTCATTTGGACAAAGAAAAAGTGTAAAATTCTGTGTTGAGGCTAGACCCCCGATCTAGCACAACAGGTATAAATTGAAGGTTCTTTTTTCTTTTCAGGCATCATGGACAAATCTAAAGAAAATGGCATTTCAGGGCTGGTTAAGGTAAACCGAGCAATCTGTAATCTCAGTCACGTTTATAAAACCCAACTGGAGATTGGTCTTCTACCTGGAATTCTTCTCACCTTCACTTAGGATTTGTAACTTTAGACCATTTTTCTCAGCATTCAGGAACATTTTGTTGACTCTCTCACTGTATCTGTTTTGTTCTATTTTGTCTTATACTTACCTATTCAAGGCTGTTTTGCATTGTATGCAGCATAATGTACACAATAGAAGCCTAATGCTTGCCTGTACTTGCTGGCCAGAAATTAATTTCTTTGCCATAGTTTTGTTTGGTCTCAATTCAGAGAGTATAAGTTCAGGGGAATGTCTTTTAGATGTTAGTGCATGTTTTCTAGGACTCCACTTGGAGCTGGGTTCTGAGTCAGATGTATTTTCCCCTCATTTTTTTCTAAACATCTATCGTCAAAGAAATTTCAGAGCAAATGGGATTTTGGTATACTAGTAAAGTTTCTGTATTGCAGCTTTTTGCTAAATTGTAATTCCCAAGTCACTGAATTCTTAGGAAGTGTTTGTTTTCCTCTTTAAATGGAAGTTTAGTTAACACTGGTTTATGGGAGCATGGTTTTAGGGTGGGGCCAGGGAAGGGTTAGGAAGTGCCATTCAGATATTCCTTTCAGTCATATACTAATCTTCTAGAAGTGCTAACCAAAATAGCTTTTTTCTTCCATCTCTTACCCTGACACTCATTATTTTGTTATACTAGAAACACATTCTCAGGATATTCATCTTTTGTTTATGAAGACCTTAAAGCTTCTTTTATTTTTCCCTTCTAACCTAGACTACAATTCCATCTGGTGATGGTCCAAAACGTGTTTTGGTGACTCAGCAGTTTTCTTCTCAGCATTCTTTACCTGCGAATAGTGGCCAGGCTCAGCGGGTCTTGTGTCCTTCGAATTCCTCCCAGCAAGTTCCTTCAAAAGCACAAAAGCTTGTCTCCAGCCATAAACCTGTTCTGAATCTGAAGCAGAAGCAATTGCAGGCAACCAGTGGCCCCCGCCCTGTGTCCAGACCACTGAATAATACACAAGAGAGTGAGCAGCCCCAGCCACCAGCCCCTGGTAAATCAGCTTTTTGAGACTCATTGTGTAGTCATACTTTCTGGTTAGCTTTAAAAAAAGGCAAGTGCATAGACTTGTACTTTATATTGTTTGGAGTCCTAGCCTTTATATAATTTCTATTGAGATTGGGGAGGAAATTTGATGTTAGGTTGAAGTCACAGTTCTCCTGTGGGCCAGGCCTGTGGGAAGAAGACCTGGTTCCCACCCTTATGGTACATTTGAGGAACCAAGTTCCAAGGTTCATAACATGGAGGAAATTGGGGGAAAGTGGATAGGTTGGGGCAGGCCGGGCCGAGGTCACTGTGGGCACTATTGGTGGTGCTCTGTGGTGGGGCTTCATCCCCTGCACAGTTGCTGAAAGGTTTGTGAGCAGAGAAGGGACTGACATGCCTTGTAGAGAGCTTATCTGGAGTGTGCAATGCATTGGAGTAGCAATGCAGCACCCATGGGTGCAGGATGGTAGGAGGCCTGAACTTAGGGATGGGAGGGGGTAGAGAACAGGGGCTGGGTGGACAGTAATGTTTCCTATCTACTATTTCTTGAGTGCCCACACAGTAGGCTCTGAGATGAGTGCTTTCTTTACCCACCTTGTCTTTCAGTCCTTGAAACCACTCAAGGAAGGTAGAGTCATTAACCCAGTTTTACGGAGGAGGAAGCTGGGATGCAGAAGCATTAAGTAAACTGAACATGGAGAGGCTGATTATATTGATGGCATGAGCTGAGATGGTGAATCATGGAAGGGAAAACCAGCTGGGCCCTGCATTCGAATATCTGAGCAGACCATGCTGTGCTGCTGCTAGAGTTCAAAGTGCCAGAGAAAGACAAGAGGGAATGTCTCAGACAGTCGCTGGCTGGTGAAATAGCGACGTTAGCACCCTGTTGTGCCATTGGTTTGTCGTACATCTTGCTGAATTGGTGGCTTCTAGTTCTGTGTTTCCCCTGACAAGGAGTAGAGTGAAAGGCAGGCAGTGGTTTAGGTTTGAGTACACATTGTTGATCTTATTTGTATGCAGCATATGGACAGTTGGCTGTCTCCCCTCATGGGAGAAAGGTGACCAGGGGGAGCTTGTCATGGAGGGGAAGACTGTTCTGCCTTAGAAGTTCTTCATTTGGAAACAGGCTTTGAGGAGAATCTTCAGTCTCGAGCCTTCACGTTATTGTAAGGCCTAACTATACGTGTCTGTTCCTCTTCTAGAAATCTGTGAACTTAACAGGGAGGCAGTCGGCTTCACAGGGTGGCCATGATAGTCTTTTTCTATAAAGAAAACTAAAAATGGCCAGGTCATGAATATTTTGAGGACCATTATTTGATTTATTTCTGTTCTCAGGTTTTTAACTTATTCTGTATAGTTATTCTAAAAACAGGTTTTTAAATTATTCTGTTTAGGAAAGAATTCTGAAAAGGAAGTGTCTTCAAAACAGAAAAACGAAGAATCTAAAAAGTAAGCTTTACCTATTTATGAAGTTTTGTGCTATCATTCCATTAGAAAACACCATTTAACTGCAAATTTAACTTTGGGAACTCTTTAAAAAATAAAGAGGTCTTTATATTGTAACTTTGAAAATATAAATGTTTGTAATTATAAAAGAAAGAGGGATTTTAATGATGGATGTTAATTTAGGGACTCTTAAGTTTTTCAACTTTAGAAAAAGCTTATGTGAATTTGTTACAGAAATGTGTAAAATAAAGCTTTTTACCCTCAGAAGTAACCACTGAGTATGGTTTATGTATTCTATGTTTTTCTATTGATATGTGTGTGTGTGTGTGTGTGTGTGCGCGCGCGCAAGTTTATTTAAAAAACCAGGTTATGTTGTAGAACTGTATATGTATGATTGTATGAGTATTTTGATAGTGTTCATAGAATTACTGTGTTCTTTATAACAAAGTATGGCTATGATATCTTCCCCAGATAGTTTCTAAAAGCCTCCTGTCAATCTCTGAATTGTCTAGATTCTAGAACGTAGTAGGTTGCTTTAGCTGGCTAGTGGAGACTTTTTGAGAATCTAATGGTTCCCCCACTAAATATCCTGTGGGATCCATCCCACTTGCTTTACCAGTGATTCTCCATCTCTGAGAGTGTTAGCATCTCCCAGGGGTTGAGAAGAGGAGGCTGTGGTTAGTTTGCAAGTAGCCCAAGATGGTTTGGAGCCTTCTTCCCTGGCCATTTCCGTAACTTAATCCTTCTTATGGTCTTAGAGTTATTAATAGGTTATATACCTTCTGAAATGCCATTGCGTGTTTCAGCACTAATGTCTACATTATTCCTGGTCAGTGACTCACAGCCAGTGGCAGGCAGGTGGGGGTGGGGGACTTAATGTCTGTGGTGTCTCATTAATTGTGGTATTGTCTTGGTTCTGGCAGATGTTACATTCTGAACAATAACTATAAAATTATATATAGGGTGTGTCCATATAGGGTGTCATTGTTAGAAGAGATTTGTTTTCTTGATATTTTAAAATGATCACATTTTTTCCTAGAAGGCAATGGACTTTGGAAGATTTTGAAATTGGTCGCCCTCTGGGTAAAGGAAAGTTTGGAAATGTGTACCTGGCGAGGGAAAAACAGAGCAAGTTCATCCTAGCTCTGAAAGTCTTATTTAAAGCCCAGCTGGAGAAAGCAGGTGTGGAGCATCAGATAAGAAGAGAAGTAGAAATACAGTCCCACCTTAGGTGAGTTTTCAGGGATCTTCCAAAACGTGGTGCACAGAACTCCAAGTGATGCAGATAAATGACTGAACTGCTTTTTAGAAGGCCTGCCTGCCTCATCATCCTGCAGAGGAGGGGGTTGGAATTTGTCATTTTCCAAAGATTCTTCTAGACTTACATGCTGTGGGCCTGAAAAATATCTTGGAGGGTTATGCTAATGGAGTGATTTTTTTGGGGGTGGATATTATGGGGAATGATACCTCTTTAAATTGTGAGCAGAGTTTGCAGGCTTGACTTTGGCCAGACTCTTTTTTTTTCTTTTGCTGTTTTTTTCAAACTTGAATCAGTTGCTAATACTTAAAAATTAGGTACATTCAGATTTGAAAATCTGTGACATGCCTGTATCCTTACTTGGCAACACCTGGCTAGGGTTGAAAAGGACTGTTGGCTCTGATGACTATACTCTTCAGCTTCACGGAATCCTCAGCAGCACAGGTTTGCCATTCTTGAAGAGCGCTTTTACATCTGTTGTAGCATTCATTATCCAATTACTATGGGAATGCCGTGTCTTTCTTTTCATTAGCAGGGAATTGATATTTAGCTGAGTTTCCCCCCCTCTAAGAATAAAGACAGCTTAAAGGAAGAAAATAATAGTCTTAGGTAAACCTGAGGTCCATGAATACCTTGAAAGCATGTAAACTGATATGTGGATATGTATATTTTTCTTAGAGTGAAGTCTGTAGTTTCAGATTCTCAAGTTGGGATGTGAAGAGGGGGGTCTGGTGACCAGAACCAGCTTTTACCACCGGTTTTACACAGAGTTTGGTGTTGAACACATGTCTTGTATCTGCTTTAAAACCAGGTGTTGAGTGTTCACCCTTTGTTGCAGGCATCCAAACATTCTCAGGCTGTATGGTTATTTCCATGATGCCACCAGAGTGTACCTCATTTTGGAATACGCACCTCTTGGAACTGTCTATAGAGAACTTCAGAAACTGTCAAGGTTTGATGAGCAGAGAACTGCTACTGTAAGTGCTTGTTTACTGTCCAGCCAGTTCCATGTCCCCTGCCTGTCTTATATTGCCCTGTGCCTTCCAGTACAGTAGAGTAGATCTTTTTAATGCCCTGATAGCTTAATAGGATCCAATATTTGACATGGAAAATCAATCATTGTACCATATATACAGTTAAAATCGGGTACCAGGTAGAATGTTGAGGCTGGGTTTTTTCATAGCTGTTTTTCTGTGGAAATGTATATAAATAGTTGTTTTAAAAAATTAACTATTTTATAATAGTTTTAGATTTACAGAATAATGAAGATAGTACAGATCTATTTTCTGTATTAGTAATACACACTTAATTTCTCCTATTAATATATTAATATGGTACATTCGTCTTAACTAATGTTCTTTTTTTAATTGAAGAAATATTGATACATCACTGTTAACTGAAGTTCATCAGATTTCCTCAGTTTTTCTTATGGTTAGATAATATCAGTGGGTGTTTGAGAAGGTCATGGAGGTAAAACATGTTCTCATTCCAAATCAAGGGTTCATACTGACTTATCTATCCTGTTGGATGTTGGCCTTAATCACGTAGCCGAGGTTGTGTTTGTCACATTTCTCCCTTCCCATACTGTGCTCCTTCAAAGGAAGGCTCTATGCACAGCCACACTAAACATTGGGGGTTATGTTCTACCTCTTGTGGGGAAGACATCTATAGAAATTATTTTGAATTCTCCTTATGCATTTACCGAGTCATTTGTTACTAATGAACTCATCAATATTTTATACTTTGAGTTAAAATCCAATACTACTTTATTTTGTTTAAGTTGTTCCAACTTTGTCCACTGGGAGCTCTTTCACATGGTTCCTGAGTTTTTGATATTCCTCATCATTGTGGGTATGCAGTATTTTTTATTTTTTTAAGCTTTCTGACACTACCAGATGCTCTAACCTCATCTTGTGTATTTCCTATCCCAGTCCTAGAATTACCATTTCTCTCCAAGGAGCCTTGGTTCCTTTTATTGCAATGTGTTACTAGAAACCAAGATCTGGGTTCTGGGTATGCTCATGCTACTGGGTGTCTTTACTTCAGCTGACAGAGAGCAAGGAAGCATGTGTAAACTAATGTGTGTGTATACATGTGTCTATTAGTATATCTACATTTATCCATCTATATCTGTATTAAGCAAAGTATATGTCCATTACTGTGGGGATCATTCTACCCCCCTTGCTTTTCTGTAACATCCCACTCCAGTGTTGGGAAACCTGGATTCCACCATCTTCCATTCATTTAATTATTCAATGCTTGTGTACATGGATAGTGGCATTGGAATGGTTAGCCAGCTACTCCTGTGGGAAACAACTGGTGTGTGCATTTAAGATTCATCAGTATCTTTTCAGGGGTTGACTTAGCTCATTTCTTTTTATTGGTGAATAATATTTCATTGTGTGGACATACCTCAGTGTATCCCTTCACTTACTGAAAGGAAAGCCCATTGCCCTCTGCAATTCTAATGTGTAGTAGAGTTTCTCTTTATTTTCAATTTATTATCGTCTAAATTTTGGTCTTGGGCTTTTGGCTGAAACAATGAAAAATGTCTTTTCTGATAATGACATTTGGTTTTTACCCATTTAATAAACCTTTTTGGTGTGGAATAATGTTCAGTCCTGTTTAGCAATAGCTTTTGGAAAACAAAGCCGTCTCAAACTTTAGTCAGAGCTACATATATTTTTCAGTATACTAATAACAGTTCTTATTTATATGTTAAAGCACATTCTGGACTTGCGAGTTTTTTCAGTTGAGGTCGTAATTAACAAAAGGATTGACTGCTTGTGGACTCTTAAGTTGACTAATGAATTAGTTTACCCTGAATTTAACATGCCATTTTAACTGCTTCTAGTTTGTTTATTGTTCAGGATTATTTACTCCTCTCCCCCATATTTTTAGTGTAAATGTTTAGCTACAAATAAATTCTTTTGTTGCAAATTGATCTTGATTTTAAAAATGGGAATTGACTGTACTTGAGAGATTTGTTTTGGTGTTTTGAAAAAAATTGCTTATGTCTGACTCCCTCATTTGTACTGGTTGTTCAGTATTCTCTTAATTGCTGGGCCATAATTTGTCTTCTGGGGATGTAGTTATAGCCTGTCATGTTTTTCCTGTCTTTCGATGTCCCATCTGCTGTGTTAGCAAATAAATAACCTTGCGCTGAATAACTTGTATTTCATGCTGAATACCAATTTGGTTCAATTGATTTTTTTTTTTTTTTGAGTCATCAATTGGTTCTAGCTTTTGCTTTAAAATCTACAAAACGTTAAAAGTCTATGTTGGGTTTTCTTTCAGAAAAGATGTCTAAAATTAACTTACATGAAATTTAAAACACCAATTTTAATACTTTTTTGCTAGTATATCACAGAATTGACAAATGCCTTATCATACTGCCACTCAAAGAGAGTTATTCATAGAGACATCAAGCCAGAGAATCTGCTCCTAGGATCAACTGGAGAGCTTAAGATTGCAGATTTTGGGTGGTCCGTACACGCCCCATCTTCCAGGTATGTAACTTTAGGAGGAACTTGTTGGCCCCAGTGGCTAAGCATGAGCTAGATAGTAAAGTTTCTAAGCATAGGTGTTGTGTTCAATTGGGACAGGTAATTGACATAATACTTTGGCTCCGATAGTAAAATAGTGTCTTCTAGGACATTTTAATTCTGCAGCCACTTAGACTATTTGTTGTGTCCTAGGCCTGAGATTAAAGACAGTTTATGTCCTTAACAGCTAATGAATGGGACAGGTAAGTAAACAGATAGGACAAATATATGACAGAGAAAAGGTACAGGATGTGTAGAGGGGAGTATGCCTGACTTATTACGACAAATTCTCTGGGGCAGCACCTGCCAAGGTCTGGATCTGAGGACAGTTCTGTGGGAACTCCAACAACCAAATGGGTTTGAAGAGAACTTTCAGGGTGGTGGTTAAAGATGTTCTTTGGTCTGCTCTCATCAACAGAATAGTTCTTTCTTGTTTTCTCTTAAAATTAAAGCAGAGAGGTCAACCTAAGAAACAACTTAAATCTTAAGTGAACTTTGCAAACCAGAGCAAAGTTCTATACTCTTTTAAATTTAATTTGAGTTTAAATAAGCTTTTGAAACCATATGTGAAGTAGAACATTTACAAGCATACATTTACTGATACAAGTTAATCCACTTTGGGGTAGGGCTTAAAAAATTATAGCCAGATTACTTAAATCCAAAGAACTTTTTTTTTTTAATTAAAAAAAACAACACCTAGTTTTTAAAAGAAATTGTATAGCCTAAAGAGGTGCCATGGGATGGGGTGAGCTTTGTTTTTATTACCCCCCACTTGTAAATTATTTCTAGTAATGCATCGAATCTGCTGTTTAAAAAATCTGGTTGTCTATCACCACTGGATGCTGTTGGCACCTGCTGAGAATTGTAGGCTTTGTGGCATCACAGGGCTAAAACTATACCTTAACTATTTAGTGATATCATCGTGGCAGGAAAGATAACTTACCCTTTTCTGAAAAGAACATTTGTGCAAATGTTGATCTTCACTTCACCCTACTTCCCAAACATTAATAAGCATAAGGGCTCCAAGGTCATTAGGTGCTGTTTGCTTCATCTCAGTGGTGATGAGAGGGGTTGACTGTCTTGGGAGCTGGCTCCTTAATCTCCAGTCACCATTTAGTTGAGTGAACACTTATGTGCTTGCTGGGCTCAAGGCATAACCCAGCATAAGCTTTTCGATGGCAAAGAATAATTAATATAAAGCAACAAACATCAACACGGTCTTTGCTCCAGGTTTGTCTGCCACCACCAGCTTATGTCCAGCCTTTGGAAACTCACTGAAACATTGAGATGCTGAATTGCAGTCGATTGCTCACCAGACCCTGCATTCAACAGTTAACATTTTGCCATATGGGCTCTGTCTAGTTTTTTGGTGAACTTTCAAAAATAAGTTGCATACATCATGATGCTTTGTCCTTCGAGTACTGCAGTGTTCATCTTCTAAAAATAAGGATGTGTTGTCCTGTCTAATCCCAGCCATCATCACTCTTTTAAGAAAATTAGTATCTGTGGTAATAGCTAATATTTAGTCCTTGTTCAGATTTCAAATCCAGTTGTCCACAAACTTTTACAGCTGTTCTTTTAAATCAGAATCTAACCAAGGGCCATGCATTATATTTGATTGTGTCTCTTTCATCTAAGCTTAGACCAGTTGCCCCACAATTTAAAATGGATTCTTCTGCATGTGGTGACACTTAGCTTTGTGCTTCATCCTCTGTATTTGTTGGAAATTGGACCAAAGGTCCTGAAGAATATTTTTAACAAGAATACTTCATAAGCCGCCCTCCAATTTTAGTGTCTCTTATACCAGTGCTGAATTAGAAGGCAGCATGTGCTGTCACAATGGGACAGTTGTTTCTTGTCATTAATGTCACCTGTCTCTTAAGCTTCTTAGCATATCTGTCATGTAAGAAATGCTACATTGCATTTACAGAGAACTTTGTATAGCTTTAGGTAGCAGGGATACTTAAAATTTCTTATTTTTACATCATTTAAGGAGTTTCTGGAGTTGGACATATTTGGGGTGTGGCTTGTTAGCCTTGTGATCTTATCCAGCTCTGAATTTGTTTCCTGTCAAAAAATGGGGATTTATAACAGCACCTGTCTATGAGCACAGGATCTGGCCTAGGAAGAGCACTTAGTCAATGGTAGTGTAGTTGATCACTTTAGCAGCTGCTGTGATCACAGAAATAAGTGTGTAAACCTGCATCTCCCTTATTTCTAGGAGAACCACCCTTTGTGGCACCCTGGACTACCTGCCCCCGGAGATGATTGAAGGCCGAATGCATGATGAGAAGGTGGATCTCTGGAGCCTTGGAGTTCTTTGCTATGAATTTTTAGTTGGGAAGCCTCCTTTTGAGGCAAGCACATACCAAGAGACCTACAAAAGGATATCTCGGGTAAGACACAACTGGAAGGGACCCAGCACCTCTGTTAGAACCATTTCTATCCTCAGCCTTCCCTTGAGGCTACAGTCTAAGTGTTTGTACTGTTCTCTCTAAACCACGTTTTGTGACTGCCTGTCACTTGTTATACTCCAGGTTGAATTCACATTCCCTGACTTTGTACCAGAGGGGGCCAGGGACCTGATTTCAAGACTATTGATGCATAACCCCAACCAAAGGCTAACCCTGAAAGAAGTACTGGAACACCCCTGGATCACAGGAAATTCCTCAAAACCACCAAGTAGCCAAAAATCCAAAGAATCAACCAGCAAGCAATCTTAGGAGTCTTGCAGGCGGAGAGCCTCTGAGCCAGGGCTGCTGTGTCATTGGTCAGAAACACACTCCTGACATAATCGATCGACTGCCTGTTCCCAATCCACAGCAGAAAGTTCCACTTCAATAAACATGACACTGAAGCACAAGTAGCCATGAGAATTGTGACTGCTTCACTGGTTTTATCCTCCAGAGGCAAGATGCAAGTGCAGCCGCCCTGTAGCCCATGTGGACTAAGGGTCCTTGTGGAAGGTAACCTCTGAGTTGGTTGTGGGCAGATGGCCCCTTTATCCCGACATGATCAGTCCAGGAGCCGTGCAATAGCCTCCCAGGTACCTGAGTGGGTGTGTAACCTACTGGGTGGCCACACCTGGTAAAGTTGTCAAAATGAATATGTGAATCTTTTAAATGTTAAAATAAAGAGATGTGCATAGACTCTGTCCCTTCTGGATGCTTTGTTTCCCCTGTTGGGCCTGTTACTTAGTCCCCCTCAACCACTCATCCTTAGACTGAAACGGGACCACAGGCTCTTCCTCCATCGTGGAACTTGTTTGGAACACAGTGGAAAAGCTTCTCAGCCAGTTCCAAATAGTAAGTGCTTTTAAAAAACGTTTTCCATGGTTTATATGTTTTTATAAATACATTGAGACATATACAGAATAATTACTCTTTTTCAAATTCTCATATATAATCTTAAAATTGTGTTTTCCAGGAGCTCACAGTGCACCCTTTGAGCAGTGCTGGGCTAGGCCTGGGACTTGGGAGGGCGGGGTGAGAAGCAGAGAGGTCTGTTCGGGACTGTGCTGTCAAGGCTGAGGTTCTGGAGCTGGTTTGACCTGTGAACACCTCCATTCTCTCACTTGCAGTATGAGGGACACAGCTGGGAAGATGACCACTGACCATGGCGGGGTGGAAGGGAGGATTAGGGAAAGGGCAGATTGTGATGGGGTAATTAGGAGTTGGGAGAGGTGCCCAGGCAAAGTGGCATCTGAAACTTGGAGGACAGGGAGGATTTAAAGGTTGGAGGCTGGTGTGGCGAGAAGTCCCTGCTGCTGAAGAGGGATGGCGGGAAACATGGCACAGAAGTGGGGAGCTATGGATGTGACCGCGTGGTAGATGGTGTGTCCGCCCTTCCTCCTTTAACTGTGCCATGTGCCCATGAAGTAAGTGTTAATTCCTTTTCTAGGCAGTAGACATACAGTGCAGTGCTCGGTAACAGCCCAGCTCATAGAGCTGGACTCCTTGGTGATCCTCATCCTATGGACTCAACTGACAGCCACTCAGAAGTCCACAGAAGTGGGTGCTTCTGGGCTGGCACAGGGGCTGAGCAGAGGAGGGCTCTGAGCCAGTGCTGCAGGATAGGGGGAGGAGTCATGGGCATCCACATCCCTGCCTGCCCATCTTGGGACTCTGACCTGGTGTCAGCAGGATGGCAAAGAGCCCCATATATGAGGTGAGCTGGTTCTTTGCAAGCTAACTTTCCAAGTATGGTCTCTGTTTTGATTTTCTGGTGAAGGAATGTTCCCTTAACCAAAATCCCGCATTCTTTCGCAAATAGGGATCTGGGCTTGACCAGTGTTCATTGTGGCTTATAAAAGTGGAAAGCTCCTTCAATGCAGCTGGAGGAGGCTTCTTTCTGTACTCCCCTGATCACCTGGCTCCATGGCACACTGGGGGGCTTATTTTTCTATTACATTGGAGTTACAGCATTATGTGTAAACTTGAAACAAATACATAAACAGGTCTGGAGTACGGGAGTGACTTCACCTGTTCACTGTTGGCCTGGAAATAAGCAGGTGCTAGGAGAAGGCAGGTCTGTCCCATTTTTAGTCTCATGTTCTATATGCCTCTTAACATGCAGAGTTACATGTTTCTAGCTGCCAATGTCATCTGCTCATCAACCAAAGATGGTGAACTTGACAAGGATGAAGGAAAAGGTGGAAGTGTTAAACTTACTGAGAATTAGTAGACAAATATGCTTTCGTGGCCAGCTTGCAATGCAAGAGACTAAATGTCAAAAATGTCCTTAATATAAGGAAGTGGCCAATAACCACTTCCATATCAATGTTGATAAAGTAGTCATGGTAACTTTAAAACACAACTGCAGTGTCCATGTAGCTTTGAGCTGAACCAACTTTCACCTTTCCAAAGTGATAACTTCATATACCCTCCATCCCAGCTATAGTTAATGTGACATGAATAATTTCACCTGATATAGTAGCTAAACTGCCATTTCTCCAACCAGAATCCCACACAGTAAGAATACAGCCCATTGTAGTGCTGCTTCATAATCAGCATCAATTATTGCTCACCAGAAGAGCAATCAAAGTTTCATAAACTACAGAGAGGCTTGTTTCACGGCACTTAAGCTGCTCATTTTGTTAGATAAAAAAATGAGAGGTGAACAGTGGTTTTACATGTTAAAAATAGCTAATCCATTTTATTCCTAGTTGCATAAAAACTGAAAATACAAGCCATTTGTAGATCTTGCTGGTGAAGTGACATAAAGATCCTTTAATTTCCTCACCCGCTCGGTTCTGCTATTCTGTTCTGAAAACTAGCCATAGGAGAGGATTGGAGTCGGTGCTGAGAAGAGACACCATGACTATTTGATGTGATAGTTTTATTGCTTGCCCTTTCAGCCCACTCCCATCACTCCAAACACAGACAAAGGTTAAAATTTAAGACCTTAAATCTGTAGGAGCCAGGTTTTTTTTTTTTTTTTTCTTCATAGACATTATGAGGGATCTGTTTGGTATAGAAGGGGGTTAGGAGCCCGAAGCCAATGTTTTAAAGACAGATGAGATGAAAATGCGGGTCTCCCAGGCCAGTGTAGCTTGGTGGATGAGCAACGACTCATGAATCAGAAGGTCACTGGTTCGATTCGCTGTCAGGACACATGCCCAGGTTGTGGGTTTGACCCCAATGGGGGGTGTGCAGCCAATCATGTTTCTATTCTCTAAAATCAGTAAAAACATATTTAAAAAAAATGTTGGTCTGGAGCACATGAAGAGTGACCTTGAACCAGTATCGAGCATCTCGATGGGCTGGGTGAATGTCCTTGAACTTAAATCCTAGAAAATCAGTTTCAATTTGAAACTGGTAAAACCTTTTGGCATTGAGCTAATTGTTTTGAAAGGAATAAAACAAAATGATCCACTCTAGGGATCTTAAAAGTGGGGAATTTGTCCCATAATGACATTTGTAAAACTGAAGTGATTGACATGGATTACTAGGGGACTGTCAACAGCCTGATCATAAAATCAGTACTCTCAGAATATATAGTACTGTTAGTTTTCTGATTATCCCAAATGTAATTAAACAAACTTGGCAATGGTGGGCAAAATAAGGAGCCAGAAAGAAAAAATTAACTCCCTTGACCAGGACAGAACTGATTAGACTGCAGTTCCCAGAGTGTAGAGCCAGAGCTCAGTGTGAGTGCAGCCTGGAGGGCAGCATCGTGGAATGATGCTAGGCCCACAGGAGGCTCATCCAGGGCAGGCAATGAAGACATTCCTTCCCATCCCTGGCTCGTATATTTCACAGTTGTCTTCCATTTATAGCAAGTGCTACTATCCTTTTTAGAGCGTGATTCAAAATCTTTGTTACTGTATATAATTTTAACAGTTGAAAAAATAAGTAGTAACAGAATGTAAACACAGCCAGTTCTGGAATGTCTGGAGTTTGAGAAATACAGGGTTTAGGCCAGGATTGTCTCAGCTTTCCATATGTGCAACATCCACATCCTCTGAGGACCTGGGCGGCAGGAGCCACAGGATGCCATTACTGTTGGACAAATTTCCACATTTTACCTGGACAAAGACAAATGACCCTGACCTACTTTCATGAAATTTGAGATAGGCCCCTGCATGTCTGGATTTATTGGGGTTTTGGGACTAAGAAAACATACCAGAAATACTTGTTTTTCTTTCTCCCAGACAAGTGTAACGAATGTAAAGGTGTTGATGCTAATTATTACATATTGTTAAGTCTTCAATTCTGCTTCACTAATGGCAGCACTGGCAGCTATTCTGCAGAATATTGCATATTAAACTGCAGGCAGTCTGACCACAAATACTGGATTGAAGGGAATTTTAAAATTAGCTTAATGAATCGTTGCTCTTTAAGAATGTGAACAAAGATGGACTCCTAGTTGATGATGACTCATTTGTGGTTTTTTTGCTGCCATTTTAGATAATGCATATAAGTCCTATGATGAATAGCCCTAACAAAACTTATAAAGCAAAACAAATTACAATTTAACACCCGAATTTTGCTGGCAAAAGTAAAACTTATCCCTGTGAGCATACAAAGCAGCCCCTGGTCCCCAAAACAAAAAAACCCTACAACCCTAAAATCGATCTGAATTGTATAATTTAACAGAAAGGGGTCTACAGGCCCACAGTTGAAGAGTTCATCAAGGGTTTGCAGGGGGAGGTTTAAAAAATCCCACTTTCCGAAAATACCTGACAAGCAAGGGCACGGAAACCAAGGTGATGCTGATTCTGACGGGCGCAAACAGCTTATGGATGGCGTAGGCCACCACGAAGGTGCTTGTGCCCGCGGCCATTTTTGACTGTACCAATGACTCCTTAAATCCCAGCTTAAGCAGGATGGCAGACATGTCCACACCACTGGAGGGGAAAGAGGCACAAACAAAACAATTACTAGAGCAATGGGTTATATCGAGACAAAGATTTGGCTCTGAGATTTACATTATTTTAAAAAATGTGATGACAGTAGCTAGATAAATAAAAAGTCTTGGACAGAAAGTAAGTATTCCCAAACAATCTCCCATGATAGTAGAAAACAAACATTTGTTACTGTTAGCAATCTCACCTCGAAACAACCATGTAAAACATGCCCAAGGAAACCAGTGAGATTCCAATGTGCACTGACACGCCGACGGCTCCGTATTCTTGAAAAACCTTCTTCAGCTGCTGTGACTTGCTTTGCTTTTTCTCCTTTGTATTGCTGATGCCTCTGGCTGTTGTCACGGTGGTTTTGCTGAGGTTCTGTGCACAAACCACAGAAGGGGAGAGCATCTAGGTCAGAAGCAGGGATGTCAGTGGTGGTCACCAGTTTCCACATCATGCAGTGCTCTACTCTTCCCTCATTGGGAGCCCAGCTACCTCTGTCTGTCTTGGAGAGCTGAGGCTAATTAATGCTCACTTAGCCACTAATACAGTGAAAGGCTGGTATCAGTATGATCGGCAGAATGATGGCCCACAGATGTCCAAGTCCTAATCCCCAGAGCTGAGACTGTCACCTTACAAAAGGATCGTGCCTGTGTGGTTAGGTTCAGGATCTTAGATGGGCAGGTCATCCTGGACTCTCTGAGAGGGAACCATGTGATCCTAAGAATCCCTGCAAGGGAGACAGGAGGGCCAGAGGAGCAGATGTGAGGACAGCAGCAGAGCCTGAGGCTGAAAAGTGCTCCTGCTGGCTTGACAGGACAGAGCAAGACAGAGCAGAGGAATGCCAGTGCCTCTGGAAACTGAAGAGACAGGAAGTGGACTCTCCCCGGCAGCCTCTAGGAGCTTCCAGCCCAGCCAACACCTTGACTTTACTCTGTAAGACCCAGTTTAGGCTGCTGAGCCCCAGAACAGTAAAGTAATAAGTGTGTGTTGCTTTAAGCCACCAGGTCTGTGGTTCCATCTGCAAGAGGCACTAATGCCTCAGGGCTCATACACTTGGGGGAAATGATGACACTGTATTAAGCCTGTGTAGCGCTCACACGATTCTGTCCATCCGCTGTCTGCTTTCTTCTTCCCCAAGCTATTGTTGCGCTTCCCATCTTCGAGAGGAGCAACACCAGCTCAGGCTGAGGAACCGGCCCCAAGTCACACAACTGGAACTCAGGTGGCCTGAGTCCACAGCCTGAGCACTCGACAACCATGCTAATCGCTATGAAACCAGCATGTGGGTACCCAAAAAAAACAGAGCAAAAGCGATGGCACATTTACTTCCAGAATCCAAATTTACCTTGCGATCCCCACAGGTAAAGGAAGGGCCAATTCCGGGCCATAAACACTGGCTAGGATTTGCACAGGCACAGCTCACTGCACGTGGTCTCTGCTAACATCTACTGAGAACTATGGGGTCTACAATGTTTGGAAGAAGCAAAAAAACCAAAATGTTGAATTAGACAACAAAGACGAAAACGCCCCAATATGGCGTTTTAATCGGAAGATCTCTTTATCCCTGGACAGACCTCAGAGCTCTTCTCGGCAGGAAGTATCTGGATCGGCTCTAGGTACAGCCTGGCAGAAGCTAGGGTGCCTTCCTCCCTATTTTGAGAGCCACACTTCAAAGGGACGAGCGTAACAGCCCAGAATCCCTAAGAGGTAGGGGAGGACCCCTGGAATGAAGATGAAATAATACAGGGCAGCAGTGCACCCAGCAGAGGCCCCCACATTCAACCAGGTGTGCCCACGTCCTAGCCCTGCCCAGCCAGCTTAGGAGCACTTTGGACCTTTGTGGGGGGGAGGGGGGGGCACTGGTGGCCAGACACTGCTGGTCTGTTTGCCCAGAATCCTCCTTGAGTTTTAATCATACGTAACAGCTACTCATTTGCCCCTCCTCCCTGCTGTACAAAACTCAGATTTATAAGTTAAAAGAGTCTTGTCTTTACTCCCAATTGAAAGAGTACCCTCTTTGTTCCCAAACTGCAGTTGGAGCCGAAAAACACAGCCTCTAAAACCCAGAAGTGTTGGCCTTGGAACGAAATCTGTTTCATTAAATGCTATTTGCATCCCTGGGAATTGTGTTAAGGTTATGGGGGTGGTAGTTTGGACAAACAGTATTTCTCATTGCCTTTTTGTTTTGACTTATGTGTGTTTTTCAGACTCAAAAGGAACACTTTATAAAGGGGGAGGGCCAGTGAAATCCAGTGAGGGGCAACGGAGAGATTGAATTCTGACAGGTGGTAAGCAAAGCATTTTTGGAAAGTTTTGAAAACCACCAGTGTCCTATTGAGTATGGTGTTGGGCTTAGCACTTGAAAGTCATCATTTCATAACAATCTCCCAAACCCTGTTATGTGGCCACCCTGTCACTCCCACTTTGACAGGCAGAACACAGAGGTTAGGACAGGGAGTGACAAGTAGGCTAGCAGTGCCTGGACTGGTTACTGTGCTGGTCACCATCCAGCCACTTGGCCTCTCAGCTCTCCAGCAGAGTCCTCATCCTGTCCTAAGAGGAACAGTCCTAAAGGAAGACACCCCCAGGACCTCCAGGCCCCTGAAGGGAAAGGAAAGCTGTGATCAGTCTCCTCCTTTTGGTTGGCCAGCAAAGGTGACCCCCATTCCTCGGAGCATTTGACTGTCTGCCGCCCACCCGCCGAATGGCTGCTCCTTTCATAATCACACTGCAGATGGGGAGCTGCCAGGTGTTGGGCCTTGATAGTTCAAACACCAACGAACCACAGGTCCAAGTGCTAACCGACATTCTGACTGAGGCTGGTGATGGCTGGGAGCCCCAACCAAGCCCAACGATGCCCATCTGTCCACGCACTGGACGAGCACAGCTGTCTCTGAGGAGGCCCTTTTCTTTATCCCCTCTATTTTGGCAAAAGGCCTTTGGCCCAAAAAGAGGCATAACAAGGCAGTCTGGCTTCTAGCTACAAAATAACCAGCGTCTGCTGCAAGGGATGGTTTTTAACTTTCCTGAGTTAGAATCTGACCTGGACAACTTTCTTCCTTCTATCTGGGTAGGAGGAAAAATCTTTAAGCATTGTGAGCCATGTATTTTTCTTCCTACCTTGGAGGAGACTAAAGCTAAAATAAAGGAAGTTATGAGGAGTGGACTTGTAAGGAATGGAGACTTTTCAGACATTCGTTTTTTAGTGAAGTATCACTTTACACGGTAAGCATTGCCTGGAATGCACACATTGTTATATCCCAGTGCCTGTCCTTAGACATAGTGCTTTCATATATATGTGCGTGAGTATGTGTGTGATGCCCCTCCAATATTCATAAAAGTACAAAAGTCTGTATAAGAAGGAGCAGGAAGGTTTGAGGAATGAACCAAAGATCTTACAAGTTGTTCACATTATTTGGGGCAACACTTGTTTTCACTCATTTAATAAATAATATTACTAATAAACACTACATTGTGTTTACTCTGTATTGGTTCTGAGTACTTTTTATGTATACATAATTATTAATAATGAACTACAACGTTTGCTAATGACTGATTACTATAATCGTGTTGCATTCATTTCCCTTATGCGACTTATATGCAGATGCACCACTTCTCTCCACTAATACCAGCAGCAAATATTTTAGCAGCCGATGGCCATGTCATTAGTCTTGGACTGACTTGTTTGGTGTGCACAACAGGAAATATTTCGTTTTTGAAGAACAAGAAAAATAGGTTTATTTATGTGACGCTTATTTGTGCAGTTATTCAGTGTCTGGTAAGTTAATGTTGAAGAAAAAAATAATTTTTATTGAAATGTTCTATTATTTTATGTTAACGATTACTCATTTATTTCAGCCCTTTGTATTCAGCATGTCTCTATTGAAATAAACCTACGTTTCTATTGAAGCTTTTGTTTTTTTGTGACCCATATAAACTTAAACCTTGTTTATTTGGCCCCTGTTAGCTTTTGAGTTTGACATGCTTGCTGTACACACATCTCTCTCTCTTCCCCTCTCCCTCTCCCTCTCTCTCTCTCTCTCTCTCTCTCTCTCTCTCTCACACACACACACACACACACACACACACACATACACACGCGCGCGCATACACGCCAGTGGCAGGACCTGGACTGGGGATAGGTTGATGTGGCTGTGGGACAGATAAGCAAGTCAGGAGAGCATTCCAGATGACGAGTACAGAAAAGATCCACATCCATGGGTCTGAGGGGGCCAATGGAGGCAACCAAGGCATCACTGGTGGTCAGGGAAAGCTTCCTGAAGGAAGAGCTGAGCCATGAAGAATCACAGGAAGCAGCTGGGTGTGTGTGGAGGTTGCCAGACTCCTGAGGATCCCCAAACTGGGTTCAGGATTACAGACAAGATCTCCGGTGGAGGAGCAGAAGGCAGGGAAGGAAGATTCTCCATCTGTGCAGGAGGCATTGCAAGGACATGGGTCAAATGCCCACCAAACATTTGCTCAGCAAGTGCTAGCTAGGTGAGCACCATGCTCAGGCATGCATCAGCTCATAGATTTGTCCCTTAAACTCTTGTTGGGGGTTTGCTATTTTTAGCCCCCTGAAAGGTAAGCCCACAAGCTCAGGGGTCTTCAGCCTTGGGTGAGTTCACACCACTGCTGAGAGCTGGGCCTGATGGTACCCAAGCAAAGGGACTGCCGGGTGCCAAGCTTGAGACCCTGGTGGGTCAGGAGGCCGGGTTCTGCATGTCCCAACACAACTTGTTAGTCCCCTTTCTCCATTAGACTCTTTTTCTTTAAGGAGACACACTTAAAGGGAAAACAATTATATATATGTGTATACACACACACACACACACACACACTTTTATTGCCATTCTGAAAGGAACTCGTTTTCACTTACTATACAGAGAAGGCAATAGCAATGAAATAACACTAGTTCTTGGGTGAGTCTTGCCTGAAGTCTGCTCTTTCGATTAGATAAGATTAGCTTATCTCTAACAACTCCCAGCAAGTGTGGGGAGATGCTGGAGACCAGCAGCACCCACTGCAGCCTTCTCCTAGGCCCAGTGAGGAGGCTCTAACGTAACTTCTAAAGGGAACAATTCTGAGGGCCAACTTAATACCAAGTGAAAGCCTCACCTACCATGTTCTCCCAGCCAACACTTTGGGAACCTGGGCCTCCCCACTGGAGACGCAGATCTGGGCAGATCGCTAAACTTGCCAGTCTGTTTCTCAGGTGTCACCTGGGAGGATCGCTTCCTTGGCTGGCAGAAATTTGGGGTCCGGACCCTGGAGGTGCTTGGTCTCAGGCAACTTCGCGGGCAAAAGCTCTCCTTTGGCGGAAGTGGACCCGGGCTCAGGGCGCGGGAGTCGGGGTGGGGTGGGGTGGGGTGGAGAGACTTACCTGGTGGCCGCCAGAGTCCCCGCGGGCCGCGCACAGCAGTCGGGCGTCTGGCCTGGGTCGGAGCAGCGGCAGAAATAGGGGGAGCGGGGCGCAGGGGGCCGCGGCGCCCAGGAGGCAGGAGGCGCGAGGCCCGACCCGGGAGCTAATTCTGCCCGCCGGGCCCAGCAGCACCAGCAGGCGGGCCATGGTGCGCGTCGAGGCGCTGAGGTTCGCACCCGGCCGGAGGGAAAGCGAGCCGGGAGGGCGGAGCTCCGCACGAACCGGAGCCCCGAGCGGCGTGGACGGGGCCGGAACGCGCGCGCCCGCCCGCGCCCTCATTGGCCCCGCCCACTGGGCCCGCCCACTGGCCCCGCCCACTGGCCCCGCCCACTGGCCCCCGCCCACTGGCCCCCGCCCACTGGCCCCGCCCCGACGGAGCCCTGAAGTCGCGCGGGGTGGGCGGGGCCGGACCTGGAAACCGCGGCGGAGTGGGCGAGGCTGCAGCCCCGCGCCCTTTAGCCTTGGCCGTGGGATTCTGCTGGCGGCCAGTGTACTGGCTACCAGCGTCACAAGTCATCCCAGCTTCAAGAGAGAGGACGTGGCGGGAAGTGGCAGGGCCACAGGAGGGATGGGAAACACAGCTGCCATGGTATTCAGTAACTACGAACAGATAATAATCGTCTTTGGTCAGAAGGGAGCCTTTCACAAAACCTCACCCACTTCTCACACCTGACCCTGTGCAGCACTTTTTCATTGAAAGGAGAGGATCCAAAATGTTTTTAGTTGTTTGCTGTTTTAGGCAGGAAAGAATTTAACGTAGGGAATTGGTGCTAGGGAAATCATGGGAGAGCTGGAGGAGTGGCTATTAGGCTGGGCCCTCAGGAAAGACTCCCTGGCTAGCGGCCCCCTCAGCCACAACTGAATTCTAGAACACTCTGGCACAGCTGAGACCCGGGATTAGGAAATTGCTGCCTGCGCAAGTGCCCTCCGGCTCCCACAAAGCAGGTCACTGGACCCTGCCTCTGCCACAACTGCCTGCGGACAGCCTGGATTCCCTGCAGAAAACCTCCACCTCTCTGCACACATGGTCACCAGCAGCCAACAGCCCAAACAAACTTCGGGAAGATGCCTCTGCCCCACTTCTGCCGTCAAAATATTGTGCAAGGGCCTCCAATCGGCGGAAAAGAATTCATATCCTGAAACCTAGTTGCAAAGGAGTTTGGGCAATTTCAGATTTTTATCTAAGAGTGAGGTCTTGCCAATGTACTGCATGTGTCTGGTATTGATAAAAATGGGGCCCGGCTGGTGGGGTTCAGTGATTGAGCATCCATCTAAGAACCAGGAGGTCACAATATGATTCGTAATCAGGTTTTGGGCTCGATCCGCAGTAGGGGATGTGCAGGAAGCATTTGATCAATGAGTCTCATCATTGATATTTCTATTTCTTTCTCCCTCTCCCTCTGAAATCAATAAATATTAAAAAAAATGGGGTCATGCTATACATATGCATTACAGTGGTACCTCGAGATACGAGTGCCCTAACACACGAGATTTTTGAGTTACGAGCCGTCGATCGAGCGATTTTTTGCTTTGAAATACAAACAACATTTGAGATACGAGTAATTGCGCAGATCGACCGGCTGCACACGACCCACCAGTTTACCGCGACTCGAGTGTCTCATAGTTTCCCATGCCTCAGTCAGTGTGCTTGTTTACCTGGTTGTCGAAGCATCTTTTGTACATTTACATACTTTATCACATTTCTTTTTATAACTATGGGTCCGAAGAAAGCGAGTGGAAAGGTCAGTGCTCAGAAGAGGATGATGTCTATTGAATTAAAGCATGAAATCATAGAAAAATATGAGCAAGGTGTGCGAGTGGCTGACTTGGCGAGGCAATACGGGCATAGTACTTCAACGATATGCACTGTGCTTAAACAGAAGGATAACGCCAGCTAAGGGCATTACAATAATTTCTAAGCTCCGTAGCTCTCTCCATGAAAAGATGGAGAATCTACTGATGGTGTGGGTGACGGAGAAGCAGCTTAAAGGAGATACATTAACACAGGGCATCATATGCGAGAAGGCGAGAGCGATTTACGGTGATTTGCTGGAGCAGACCCTGCGCACTTCCACGGACGAAGCATTGAAAGACTCATTTAAAGCCAGTTGAGGCTGGTTTGATAACTTCAGGAAGAGGTCTGGCATTCACTCCATCGTCAGGCATGGTGAGGCAGCAAGTTCGGATGTGAAGGCAGCTGAGGATTACCTCAAAACTTTTTCCGAACTGATAGAAGCCAAAGGATATATCCCCCAGCAAGTCTTCAACTGTGACGAGACAGGGCTTTTCTGGAAGAAGATGCCGAAGAGGACTTATATCACGGCACAGGAGAAGGCGATGCCAGGCCACAAACCCATGAAGGATAGGCTAACTCTCACACTGTGCGCCAATGTGAGTGGCGACTGCAAGATCAAGCCTCTGCTCGTATACCATTCAGAAAACCCCAGTCTTTAAGTCACATAAGATTTTAAAAGATAAACTGCAAGTTATGTGGAGGGCAAACCCGAAGGCATGGGTCACCAGGCAGTTCTTTGTGGAGTGGGTAAACCTGGTTTTTGGCCCTTCTGTTAAGAAATATCTACAGGAAAACAACCTAACCATGCAAGCCCTCCTCGTCCTCGACAATGTTCCTGTTCACCCACGGAACCTCGAAGATGAACTCCTCGAAGAGTTCAAGTTTATAAACGTTGTCTACCTACGTCCCAACACCACTCCTATCCTGCAGCCCATGGATCAGGAGGTGATTTCTAATTTTAAAAAGCTGTGCATCGAGCATCTGTTCCTGCGCTGCTTTGAGGTGACGGAGAACACAAACCTCACCTTTCGAGAGTTCTGGAAGAACCACTTTAACATCATGATATGCCTCAGAATTATTGATCAGGCCTGGCTGGGTGTTACAACGAGGACTTTGACCTCTGCATGGAATAAGCTGTGGTCCGAGGCCGTAGCCGAAAGGACCTTGAAGGATTCGAACCCTAGGTACCAGTGGAGGAGGAGATAGTGTCTCTGGGAAAACCAATGGGCCTGGAGGTGGATGAGAGAGACATGAATGAGCTCGTTGAGGAGCACTCTCTGGAACTCACCATGGAGGAGTTACAAGAGTTGTAGTCTCAGCAACATGCAGAGGTTCTCCAAGAAATTGGTTTCGAGGAGGAGCCAGAGGTGGAGGAGATCTCTACAAGTGAGATAAAGGAGATCTTAGGAATGTGGGAGAGGGTGTCACACTTCGTGGAAAAGAAACACCCCGAAAAAGTTGCTACTGGTCGTGCATCGGAGCTGTTCAATGAAACTTGCCTCACCCATTTCAGAAACATTCTGAAAGGGAGGAAGAGGCAAACCTTGTTGGACATGTTTTTTTTTTTAAATCGGCCCAAAATGCAAAGACCAGTAGCAATTAAGTTCAGTGAAGATTAGTTAGGTTACATTCAGTTTAGGGATAAAGTGTAGCATTAAGAGTGTAACAAGTAGGTAAATACACTTTATAAAACCAGTTTATTCCTTTACATTCTCTTTTATTATGTTTTTATACAATATTTGTCATTTATAAATACATTTTTCTTATTCAAAAACATGTAACAAGAACAACTGGGGTGGCATTTTGGAGGTTGGAACGGATTAACGGCATTTCAATTGATTTCAATGGGGAAATTTGCTTTGAGATACGAGCAACTTGATATACGAGCAAGGTTATGGAACGAATTAAACTCGTATCTCGAGGTACCACTGTATAATGAATTTTTCACTTCATAGATCACTGTCTTTCCTGTTAAAATCATACTAATAGAACACTATTTATTCATTTATTGTTCAGAGAGAAGAAGGAAGAGAGAAACATTGATGTGAGAGAGAAATATTGTTCCATTGTTTCCTGCACTCACTTGACTGGTATTGAATCTGCAACCTGGGCATGTACCCTGACCAGCAATTGATCCACCACTTTCTGGTGTATAGGATGATGTTATGCTGGTACCCTGACCCCAAATTCCAGCCTCCAGAACTGTGAGAAAAATACATTTCTGTTGTTTAAGCCACAAAAATTTATGATCTTTTGTTATGGCTGTCTGAGCTGACTAATATAGATTGTAATGGATATGTAGGTGGTTCCTCCTCCCACCCCCCATTTTTACTATTATAACTTGAATGTAATTGCCAAATCCACCAGCCTTTTTCTTTTATTTTCTTTTCCAGTTCCCATCATTCATGGCAGCTTGCGTCACCAGATGGTGTTGGTAACCCTTTCCTTGAAACTGTCTCATCCACTCATTTCCTGGCTCATTCAACATGAGCTTACAGGTATCAACTGCATGTGTGTGGTTTGCTTCCATCACGCAACACCTACTGATGCTTCTTGCTCTGTGACGCAGGGTCTTTGGAGGCAAACAGGTCAGAGTTGAGTTCTGGAGCTTGTGACAATTAGCTGTGTAGCCTCCCTGAACCTCGGCTTTCTTTTCTGTAATATGGGAATAACAGCACCCGCTTCTCTGGCTTCCAGAAAGAATGAAAAGCAATCCCATGAGTGCACCACAGGCAAGGAGTCAGTGCCCCAGAGGCTTCACTCCCCACCCCCTTCCCTCCATCTCCATAAAAATGGCTTGTGGGGCATCATGCAAGCCTCTTTGAGCACTGCTGAATTGGAAATCCTGAAGGTGGGAGCTGTAGTCTCTTGTAAAAGGAGACACATGCATTCGCTAATTTGCTTGGCAACTATTCATCCAGCATCAATGTCATGCTTGGTGCTGTAGTAGGCACAAAGGGAGACAGGAGAAATACAGGCCAGGGTCCCTCACTGGTCTTGGGGATGACAAACACAAACAGAACCCTCGCCATCTGAATGTCACCTGTGGTAGCTGCTGCCACTCACTTCAGAGTGACCCTTTTCTCCTCCTGGCCCACCCTATGAGAGCTTTGTCCCTGTTTGAACTGGGACTGATTTTGGATCATTATCTCTTCTTTCTCATCACGTTGAGAAAGAACATGGGCCTTGGTGACAGAACAACAGGGATTTGATTCTGACTCAGCCACTTACTAATTGTGGTCCCTTGGCAAGTCACTTCACCTTCCTACACTTCACACACAGGCCTCATCACTGATGTGGGGACAGTAGTAGTAAACACCTTCATTTGGTGTGAGGCTTAACTTAGAAAACATCTTTAGGGTGCTTAACCTAGTGCCTGGCACATGGCAGGCGCTCAGAGTTTTTAGAGGAATTCTGATTCCTCCTGCCCTGGGCTCCTGCCTTGTTAGGTTTTCTCTTCTTTCCACAAATAAGGTGGAAAATTGGTCCAGTGCTTAGGGATTAATGGCATTTTATGGATTGTCTGGGACTGTGTCCCCACTTTACTGTGCATTAATCGTGTGACTGGGCAAGTCATTCAACATCTCTGAACCTCAGTTTTATTATCTGTAAAATGGGAATAATAACAATACCTACCTCATGAAGTTGCTGTGAAGATTAAGAGCAGTGGTTCTCAACCTTCCTAATGCCACGTCTCTTTAATGCAGTTCCATGGTTGGGGGACACCACAACATGAGGAACTGCATTAAAGGGACGTGGCATTAGGAAGGTTGAGAACCACTGATTAAGAGGAATCATGAGCCTAGTTGTCATAGGGCTTGGTACATACATTACCCTCCAGAAATCTAGTCATAGTGAGCACAACTTCACTCATTTATTCTGAGAAGTGATGTGGGCTTTATTGTGCCAAGTGGGGAAAGCGGTAGCTGGTTGGAAGATGGAAATGCTGTTGTGGCATTTTGAGAATCGCTTCTCAACTGCCTTTGAGATAGAAACTTCTCAATACTTAGGAAGGATCTGGATTGGCTGGGACTATGATGTCTGAAGTCCTCTCTTTTTTATGATGTCTGAAATGGTTGCTAATGATAATGTCTCAAGTAGTATGATAATGATGTAAAGCCTGCTGATGCATGTCTGAGAAACGGGATTCACAGGAAATAAAATCAATATCTATAAAGCAAACCAGTGCCTGCCTGTACTGTTGACAATTGTGGAGTTGTTAAAAGCTCAATAAGTAATATTTGCTCATTGCAAAATATAAAATTCAAATGATACAATCAGTAAGGCCATTTATTTGTTCAATAAAAATGTTTGGAACACCTATTCAGTACCAGGCATTCAGCCCTGAACTAGGAAAACAAAAAATCTACATGGAGCTTATGCACTACTGGGGAAGTTATTTTGGGGAAATATAGAGGCCAGGTGCATGGAAATTCATGCACTGGAGTGGGGGGAGGTCCCTCAGCCTGGCCTGCCCCTTCTCACAGTCCAGAGCCATCAGGGGTGGGAGGCAACCCAGCGATCAGGGGGAGGCGATGCCCCATCATACCTCTGCTGCTGTCACTGCCGCAGCATAAGCCTCAGCTGGCCCTGTTACTTGAACCTTGGGTGGCCCTGGGAGGCTGGGCAACTGCCATTCAAGGCTTGCCTATGCCTCGGGCCGGCCCTGAGCAGCTGGGGGGCTGAGAGGACTGGAGGATCCAGAGACAGGCACATGGAGCAGCCAGATTCATCTGGGGCCAGGCCTGGCAATGCCACGCCTGCTGCCCCAGCGGGGCTGAGAGGATTGAGCACTGGCATCTTATGGCTGGGGCACCACCATCTCTGAAGATGTGGCAGTAATTAGCATATTCTCTCTTTATTAGATAGGATAAAAAAATCTGCCAACTTATAAAACCTTTCCACAAAAGAAGAGAAAGTAGTTTTATTATTGAATAAACATTAAGCCAAAATTCGATGTATATGGCGAAGACAGAAGGAAATCTTACCCTTTTATAAAGCTGAGCAGGTGGTAATATATTACATCCATCTTCTCAAGATAAACAATAACTGGTTCTCAGTTCAGAGAACTTGGAGGTAACATTTGCCACACCCACAGTTCATCCTAAATCCCTGGTCATTGGAGAGGCCATCGGTGTTTTCTAAGTGTGTTTATCCACAGGAATAATAAACTTTTCATCTCTCCTACAAGCATGTGATTGTAACAGGGAGCTGGTCACTGGGAAGCCTCCACTGGCATGGGGTCGGGGATAATCTATCTTCATGTTTACATTTCAAAGAGGTGGTTCTGTCTCTTACTAAACAGTTCTTTGTTGTGAAAATTAGCAGGATTACTTCACTTTGAAGAAGGGTCACAAATTTTCTAAAGGAAATGCAGCAAGAAAAGGGAGGGCAGTGTCTTTTCCCTTTTTGTTCCAAGGAAAATTAATTTTTTCCAGAGTGTCTTTATCTTTACAGAGACAGCATTAAACAAATAAGCTCTGTATCCCTCTGAGGTGGAGTGGTGGTAAGTGCCACGTGGGAGCGAAGTCAAGGACTGGAAATTAACTGGTGTCCAGGAAGAACTTGTGTGCCTAGTGCCTGGGGCAAGAGACCCTGGGAAGCCCTGCAGCAGTGGCCTCTGGGAGTCCTTCTGGGCATGTTTCTATGTGTGAACAATCACATCTGGCTGTTGCTTTATTTGACCTTTTTTTTTTTTTAACTAAAAAATGGAATTGTAACATGTTCTCCATTTGCTTTTATCCCATACATACTATCAAGGACATCTGCTCATGTTGGTAGAGCAGCCTTATCTTTCTTTAAATGGCAGCTTTGTCTTCTCCTGATGGCTGTGCCAGAAGGTGTTCCCCCTCCCCTTCTAACATTTAGGGTCTTCTTGGTGGAGGCTGAGAGCATGAGCTTTGGACGAAAGCCCAGGTTCAAGCTTGAGCTGTGCCACTTGTTTCCTGAAAGACACTAGACAGGTTGCTAGGCCTGTGCCTCAGAGTCTGAATATGCAAGGTAGGAAGAGTAACCTGGTCCATGATGGGATTATTGTGAGGATTAAATGTATTAACACACGGAACAGCCTCTGGCCTTTATTGGTTATTGATCTACAGCTGTCATTATTATGATACTAAAGGTCTGGTGCACAAAATTCATGCATGAGTAGGGTCCGTAGGCCTGGCCAGAGATCAGGACCAATGGGGGCCTTCCATCTGCTGGCCAGGATTTTCCTTTGTTCCATGCTGTTCCTGGTTGTCAGCTCACATTATAGCAAGCATATTAGCCTTATATATATATAGACTAGAGGCACGGTGCATGAAATTCATGCATGAGGGGGTACAGAGGTTGTCCCTCAGCCCAGCCTGTACCCTCTCAAATTTGGGACCCCCTCAAAGGATGTCCAACTGCCCATTTAGGCCCAATCCTGGTAGGATCATCCCTTTCACAATCCAGGACTGCTGGCTCCCAACTGTTTGCCTGCCTGCCTTCCTGATTGCCCCTAATTGCTTCAGCCTGCCAGCCTGATCACCCCCTAACTACTCCCCTGCTAACCTGATAGATGCCTAACTGCTCCCATGCCAGCCTGTTTGCCCCAAACTGCCCTCCCCTGAAGGCCTGGTCACCCCTAACTGCCCCCTCTGCAGGCTTTATCTCCCCAACTGCCCTCCCTTGTAGTCCTTGTCCTTCCTAATTGCCCTCCCCTGCTGGCCTGATCACCCACAACTACCCTCCCCTGCTGGCCATCTTGTCATGGTCATCTTGTGACACATGAGGGCAGTCCTCTTTGATCACATGGGGGCAACCATCTTGTGTGTTGGAGTGATGGTCAATTTGCATATTACTCTTTTATTAGGTAGGGTAGAGTCCTGGTACACGGGTGGGGGCCAGCTGGTTTGCTCTGAAGGGTGTCCCAGATCAGGGTGGGGGTTCCCTTAGGGCATGGAGTGGCCTGGGTGAGGCGCCTGTGGTGGTTTGCAGGTGGCCACACCCCCCAGCAACCCAAGCAGAGGCCCTGGTATCTGGGACTTATTTATCTTCTATAATTGAAACTTTGTAGCCTTGAGTGGAGGCTAGGGCTGGCCAGTGTGGGCGGGAAGCTTGGCTTCCTCTATTGCTGGGGCAACCCTAGCCTACTGATTTGCTCTAGCTCCATGGCTGCTGCCATATTTGTTGGGTTAATTTGCATACATGCTCCTGATTGGCTGGTGGGCATGGCTTGTGGGTGTAGCAGAGGTATGGTCAATTTGCATGTTTCTCTTTTAGTAGATAGGATTCCCAATTACTGATTGTTCTCTCACAAGGGCTATGTCTGTCTTATCCTTTCCCTTCCTCCCTCAAGTATTCTCGAGAATCTGTGATCTGCCAGGTACTGGATGAGATGGTGGGCAGCTCCACACAGTCCCTGCTCTCATGGAATTTGGAGTCAGGTGGGCTGATGGGCTGATGGGCAGTGGACAGAGAGCCACATGAGGACAGCACCATGAACTGTGGCTGCTGCTGGGTGAGCAGAAAGGCTGCCTGGAGAAGGTAAAGGAGCAGACATAGAGCTTCCAGTGGGAAGAGGCTGCAAGCAGAACGACAAGATGTGCATGCCACTGGCCTAACACAGCTTTGCGCTTCTCTGGGTAAGATGGAGACAAACACACAGGTCCCACAGGGATGAGGAACTGGGCAGGCAGTGAAAGCATTCTGGGTGTGTACATGCACATGGATACAGGGGAAACAGAGCTCTTTGATTCGCCGTTTTCCCTTTTAAAAGACTATCAAGAAAAAGGATAAGAAGTGGGCTGGGGAGAGATCTGACCTCCCAATATCTATCCGGGAAGAATATTTTTTGTTACTTCTAGACTCAGGCTGCTGGCATTTGAATGTTAGTCCTGTTACTTGCTGCTAGCTGACCTTGGCCACCGTCCTTATTCTTGCTGAGTGTATTTCCTTATCTGTAAAGTGGGGGTATGATGTTACTGACTGTGGGAATGCTGGAGGTTGATCCAGTAAGGCTCTTAGAATAGAGCCTGGCAGACAGCAACCCACCTGCTGCGGACTCCTGGCAGGAGGACCCTGTTTATTATCGTTGTTGTTCTATTGTGTCATTCAGAGGAGATTCCGCCCCGTGAGTAGCTGCTCCTTATTGCAGGGTTTGTTGCCTCCCATGGAACTAAGAACAAGCCCACAGGGCTGGTATCATCATTCCCATTTTGCAGATGATGGCATTAGAGAGGTTACAGGAAGGTGGACAGAGGCTACTTGGTCAGCATTTCAGGCACTCTCTGTGGCTGAGGACTTCGCCTAGTGCGTGAAGGCGATCTGGTCCCAAAGATGGCAAAGGCCTTGGAGGCAGCCATTAGGGGACCAGTCCACTAGCTGCAGCTGAGTGATGCCTGCAGGGACAGCTTCATTTATCCTCAACAACCCAGTCCAGCTCTGCACACTGATAACCCTGTCCTAGGTGCCCTCGCCCAGCAGGTGGCGCTGCAGGCCTCCGAAAGCTTCCACCACGGAGAGCAGAGGCAGAGCTTGCCTCTTGTTTAGGCGAGTTTTACAATCTGAAAATACAAGGACCTGAGACAGTCACGGGGCAATGCAGTTTCTGGACCTTTCAGCAAATCACTTCTGTACTTGAGTCACAAAATGGCTTTTGTGAAGCCCGAACAGGGAAATAATCTTAACCACTCACTGAGTGCTTTATTTGTTTTTGTTTTTTTAAACATATTTTTATTGATTTCAGAGAGGAAGAGGAAGGGAAAGAGAGATAGAAACAATGATGACAGAGAATCATTGATTGGCTGCCTCCTGCACGCCCCCTATTGGGGATGGAGATCACAACCCAGGCATGTGCTGTTGACCAGAATCGAACCTGGGACTCTTCAGTCTGCAGATGGACACTCTATCCACTGAACCAAACCGGCCAGGGCTTTTTGGGTTGTTATTGCTTTATTTTTTCTTTTCTTTTTGACTAAATTTTTTGTTACTTCAAAATTGGTCCATATTTATGCAAAACGTATGGCTCAACTGACATAGTATGTCTAAGGAGAAGTATGCAAACAGAGCAGGTGCCCATTTACAGATGAGAAACAGGCGAAGGGAGATTAGTGGATGGAGTAGTGGAGCCAGGAGGGAAACCCGGTGGGTCTGGTTCCAGGGCTGCCCTTTTTCTGTCTTCCAGCTACTGAGTAATTACCCTCCTTACCCCTCTTCACACAGCCCCATATTGATTCTCTGAGCAGAAAAGTGGATATTTATTGGGGGAGAGGAAATGGTGAATGGAAAGGCTCTATTTTCTGAGAAGTGCAGGATGAGTCCAGGCCCTGCACACCAGTGTGTGCCCGGCTGGAGAGGGTCTTTGGGATGTACGGGGTGCACATTATTCTGGGATCAGGAAATGAGACAGGACAAGGCTGGTGCAGGAGGGCAGTGCCATATCCATCTAAGGGGCAGCTGCCTTTTGCTCCAGCATGTCATGTGCCCAACGTGGACACATCTACTGATTTCTTAAAATAAGCTGCGTGCAAAATGGCCACTGGCTGAATTCCTCCCTCCCACACAGAGGCAGGTCTGTTTTCTATCCGTGGAGTCTGGGCTGCCCTGTGACTTGCTTTGGCTTACAGTGGAAGTGATGGGGGTATTTGAGCCCAGGCCTCAAGGGGTCTTGCTCTTAGAACTAGCCTGCTGGAGGAGGAGACCAAGGGGAGCAGAGCAAGGCATCCCACCTGAGGCTAGCCATGAGCAGCCAGCCCCATATAGTCTAGCAGTGACCAAGCCCTGTGGAAATCAGCTAAGCTAGCCCAGCCCAGCTGAGCCACCTGGCTGACCAGCTCAAGTTACTGGGCCCCAGCATTATGAGACAACAAATGGTTGTTGCACAGAAAATGCTCATTGATCCAAGCTGGCCACCTGCATTTAAAGATGTAAAATCTCCTGATTGTTAAATGTTGGAAATGAATTAAAACAAACAACCAGACAAAAACAACAAACC
The DNA here is from genome assembly GCA_011751065.1 of Lasiurus cinereus. Taxonomy (NCBI): domain Eukaryota; kingdom Metazoa; phylum Chordata; class Mammalia; order Chiroptera; family Vespertilionidae; genus Lasiurus; species Lasiurus cinereus. The sequence goes on from JAAGEH010000006.1 coordinate 3,349,069, forward strand.
CACCAACTAAAACCTTTATAGGTTGAACCAAATATTTCTGAGTTCCTTGGCCGCAGGGATCATCCGTTCCCAGATGGTGCCTCAGAGTATATGGAGCAGAAACAAACCTTGGTGTGCCACTTGCAGCAGTCTTGGCACGTGCCGACTTTAGTGAATTTAGAAATGCTAAGTAAATGCTAATGCAGAGAAGGGTTTGTGGCTACCCTCAACTGGCACTCATCTGCCTGGGCTTTCCTCTTGGGGTATGGAGCTTCAACTTTTGTATCTATGGGTTTCTTTGTTTCAGATTCTCTCTGGTCCTGTTAAAAGCAGAATCTTTAAGCTTCAGTAATGAACGAGCCCTGATGTTGTTACTCATTGCAGTGAGCCTGGGCACCAGCAGAGAGTTAGCTTCTGCCCATCAGCTTGTTTTAATAATTTTAGTGGTTAGAAATCAATGGTATTGACTAGGGTGAGGAAAAGGGTATTTTGGACCAGCTAAGTGATAGCAAGATGGAGCTAGACTCTTCCTTTACACTTTCGATTTTCAAGGTTCCCAAGTTGTTTTGCAGGCATTGTCTGTGAGATTTTAAAGAGCCATTAAAAGCAATCTTGGTTCTGAATGTCTGACATAATGAAACAGATGTAATTCTATCAGATTTGCAAAACTAGGAAAAAGAATAGAAAGCCCCAGGGAGATAGAAGTGTCCCCGGGTTCTCTCAGGGGAATTTTTCTCGGAGTTATTCACTGGTGGATCTTTTATGAGACAGGAAGGATATGGTGGTGCATATTTTACACAATGGAGCCCAGGGTGCTGTCCTCTGCCTTTGGACTCTAGGCTCATCTGTCCTTGCAGTTGCTTCCAACATTATTTTCATTTCAGAAGTTGTGATCACTCTAGCTAATGGATTGGTGGGGAGGAGACCCCAGTATTCAGAATGTTTTTTCTCTGAGTATGGATGGGGACTCCCCTAAATCAGATTACATGGGTGGGAAGGAAGCAGCTGCTTTTGTAAAAATTGAGGTATAACTGACATGTAACATGTGAGCTTGAAGTGTATAGGCATTGGTTTGCTTCATTTATATATTACAAGAAGATTATGCAGTAGCATTAGCTAATACCTGTATCATGTCACATAGTTATCATTTTTTTGAGTTGAGAACATTTAGGATGGTCTCCTAGCAACTGTGAAGTGTACGACAGTGCTATTGACTGTAGCCACTATGCCAGGCATTAGATCTCAGAACTCATTGACCCATTGCCTATAAGTCTGTACCCTTTAGCATCATCTCCCCATTCCCACGCAAGCCCTGGTAACCACCATTCTACTCTGTACAAACTCAAGTGTTTTTTAGATTCCATGAATAAGTGATGCCATACAATAATTATCTTTTGTTTTCTGACTACCATACTTAGCATAATGCCTACAAGGCATCCATGTTGTTGCCAATGGCAGGATTGGCTGAGTAGTAAACATTCCTTGTGTGTGTATGCTACATCTTTATCATTCATCTGTTTACAGACACTTCAGTTGTTTCTATATCTTGGCTTTTATGGAAAATGCTGCAATGGGAGTGCAGCTATCCCTTAGACTCTAGAGATACTGGTTTCCATGCCTTCAGATAGATTAGTATACCCAGCCAGGGATTGCTTGGTCACATGGTAGTGCACTTTGTAATTATTTGAGGAGCCACGGTGCTGTTTTCCACAGAGGTATGCCAATTTGCATTCCCGCCAACCCTGCAGAAAGGTTGCCAGCACTTGTTATCTCCTGGGAGATGGTTTCTTTAAAAAGCAGATTCCTGGGTCCAGACCAAAACCACTGGTTAAGAGTCCTTGAGGTGGGGCATGGGGTTTTATAATGTTAACAAGCTACATAGGTGACTTTGTGCAGCGAGTTAGAGGTGCGAGGGAGCAGGCATATGAGGTAATGGTGAGCTCCAAAAAGATGTGCCCTATGTGCCAATGTCTGAGCTGAAAGGTCTCAGTGATATGCTGACCTGAAGCCTAGAATCAGCTTTGAGTTCTGCCAGTAGGATCAGGAGAGACTTTTCCAGATATTTAAGACCATGTCTTAGCACAGGGTCAAAGGCCCAGATCCTGCTGAGGGACACCCATCTCTATGTCTGACTCAGAATACTTCCACTTGGAACTGGCCCTTTGGCAGGAAGGTGACACTGTGTAAACTGCTGTAGTTGCCCATTGCTGTGTTGCTGATCACGCCGGCCATCAGTAGCTCAAAACAACAGTGTTAACTTAAAAAATCATTGAAACCTGTAAAGAATTTTTGTGAGTTTATTTGAGCCAAACTGTCGACATATGCCAGGAAGCAGAACCTCAATGGATTGAAATAATGCTCCGGAGAATGGCAGGTTACATCTGTATTTATACATTGCCTTCAAAGGAAATGGACATAGGTGGGTTACATGAAATTTATTGGTGATAGACTAGACAGGCGGGAGAAAGCAAAGCAGGAAAACCCCTGGGATTGGATAAAAAGTAAAATGGTAGATACATACTTAGGTGAGTGCAGGAACAATTAACATGATAATGAAGTAATCTGTGGTATCTGTCCTAGTGCTCAGCATATTACATTGTGCCCCAAGGGGTTCGGAAAAAGGGAAGTTACAAGTTACCCAGATTTGTCAAAGGGTATGTTATCATAGATGCAAAAAGACAGATGGGCTCAGTTAAGATAAAGGCTGACCTTGTTAGTGAAGATACCGGCCTAGGATGTAACTGCCCATCATCACTGCATTTAGTTAAAGTTTAATTTCAGACCATCCTTTATGGTTCCTTTAGGTCTCTGAGTTTGTAAGACCACCATGCAGGCCTTCCCTGAGACAGTCAGGTCAGCATGTGGCCCCTTTCATCCACATCAGGAAACATTTATTATCACTCACAGTTATTGTGGGTCAAGAATTCAGAACAACCAACTGGGTGGCTCTGCCTCAGGATTTTTCATGAGGTTGCTGTCAACATGTGGGCTGCAGTAATCTGAAGGTTTGATTGGGGCTGGGCAGTCCATTCCAAGGCGGTCCATCGTGTGGCAGGCCCACTGGTACTGGCTGCTGGCACTTCCCCTCTGCAGAGCAGCTTGAGCTCCTCACGTTAGAATGCCTGGCTTTCCAGCCAAATGATCTCAGGAGACAAAGGAGAAGCTGTGATGTTCTTTGTGACCTAGATTTAGAAACCACACACTTCTACAATAGCTTTTCGGTCAAAGAGGTCAAGCCTATTCTAGGTGGGAGGGAGTGCCCCCAAAATGTGAATTCTAGGAAGTGAGGATCATTGGGGTCCACTTTGGAGGCTGGCTGCCACATGAACAATATTCACCATTCATGAAAATAATAGTATCTAGTATAGATGGAGGTCTGACTATGGGCTAAGACCTGTGTGGTGCTCGTTACACACAGAATCTCATGCTGTTCGTTGTTGTTGTTGTTGTTAACATTTAGAAGTAATTCAACCAAGCTTGAAAGGAATACGTTGTAAGTTCCAAATTCAGAAGGAATTGTAAATAAAAGCGGTTTAGAAACATACAAGCCAGATACTGTGAAGTGAATAGGGGCGAGGATTAGAGAGAAGGATGTGGGAGCTAGTGAGTAACATCTAAGGCAGGGGCTCAAGGATCCTGTGGGAAGTTGATGTAACAAGAAATAGAAGGCTGAGAGTCATTGAGTAGAGCTATGAGTATCAAAAACAGAGACAGAGAGGGGATGTTCTGAGCTAATTCCTGTTGGTGGGCATGGCTAACTTCAGGAATAATTGTATAAGCATATTATTTAGAGCTGGGCAAGTGAACATATTACTTAGAGCTGGGCAAGTGAACATATTATTTAGAGTTGGGCAAGTGACTATTGGGGTTTGATAGTTGGAAATTGGTGCTACAGGCCCCACTGGCATGATTTTGCAGGGGAAGACATGGAGGCCAGACTAGGAGAAAGAGGATTAGGCATTCCAGGGACTTCCCTGGGGAAGCAGACAGTGGTCTCAAACCTGAACTTGCACAGAACCACCTGCTGGGCTTGTTAGAACCTGGCTGTTGGGCCGGTGCCCCAAGTTTCTGCTGAAGCAGTCCTGGGAGGAGTAAGAGAAATGCTCCCGTGTCTCCCCCAATGCCCACACAGACCTCCATGACCAGTCTCCAATACCAGCCAGGCATCCTGCAGTTCAGCTCAGATCTACCAGGGGTCAGCATCAGATCCCACAAGTGGAGGGCTCAGTCCTAGCCCCACTTCACATGCCAATCACAAGTCCAGGTTGTCACCTGGACTTCTGGCCAACTGCCTATAAATAGCAGTTCCCCTAGCCTTCCACCCACTTGGGTTTGATAATTTGCCAGAACAGCTCACAGAACACAGAGAAAAACACCCCTCCCCACACACTCAGCCTATCCCAAATCCCCTACCACCCTGGTCCTTTCTCTGTGGAGCCCTCAGCCTGTTGGGGAAAATGACAAGACAGCACAGAGGACACCGGATTTTCAAAAAACGTAAAAGAAGAAAGGATGCTGACAAGAGTGTCTTCCCTTTCCTTTTCTTTCACAGTGAATTCTTATATAGGAACATGAATACTTTTGAGTTCAGTGACTAATTTTCTCCTGCAATTTTATTGCAGAACATTGCCTGCTTAGAGGTCTCCATGGTACCAGTGGAAGAATACAGATCCACCCGGATACCACACGATGTATAGCAATACCTACCAGCTGTGCAAAATATGACCTCTTGTCTAGAGCACCTGCTGAAAAATAGCATCCTGGGTCATTCATTCGTGTGTTCGTTCATTTATTCATCCAAGAAATATTGACTGGCATCTTCTGTGCACCAGCCTCAGTTTGGGTGCTGGGACACCCAAATAAGACAAAGTGCTGTCCCAAGGGAGCTGACATTCACGAGACCCTTCCTCAATAAACACTGTCCTGTGTATGGTGACAGAGCAGAATGTAAGCTACGAGGAAAAAAGGCAGGAGTGCAGTTCTTCCTTGGAAAGTGATGGATAATTATAGTCTCTACCTTAGACCTGCAATGAATATTGAATGAGTAAACATTTTGTACACCTGGGGAATGACCGTTAATAGGTACATTTTACCACTGAGTCCACACCAGCTCTCCTGTGGAATCAGCTGATTGCAAGTCATCCACCATGCCATTCCGTCCTGCTTCCACATTTTTGCACATGCTTTGTACATAGCCTGGAATGCACCTCCTCTTCTGTCTACTTGGTAAAGTCTTTTCCAAGAGTAATAAGTACATACAATGAGATGGAAGAAAAGTCATTTTTCTCTGCAGACACAGGGGGAGAAGTGAAGTGGAACTTGCTATAGATCACTGTCACAGGGAGCAATTGGGGCAGGATGATGATGTCAACCTCCAAAAGTGGATGTTGACAAAGTGAAACCTCGGTCCCTGGAGGGTGAAGTGTAGGAGGCTGCACGCTCAGGGAAAGGCCCAGCTTAGGGAGCACAGACTTCGGCTGAGATTCTCACTCTCCTAAGTGCCTCCCCTTCTTCCTGAGCCTCAGTTTTTTCCTAGGAGTAATTCTCCATACCATAGGGGTGGGGAGGGTTAGATACTAAATCGAGCATGGTTGGTGCAAAACTGGTCAGGATTAATATACAAAATCATGTCACCATGACATCACAGGTCTGATCTGTTAAACCTGGGGCTGGAATTAATTTGGAATTTGGTAGAAAGCACAGCAAAAAATTTATATAAATAAAATTCATCCTTTCATTTTCTGAAGGACTTTCTAATGAAAGGGAACTTCTAACTTGTGCACCTGGGAGGCTGGGAACTCAACGCAGCATAAACAGGCTTTTTGCAGAAAGTCCCCAAGTCCTCTTAACATTTAAATGGTATGAAGCAGTGCATTTTTTCTCTCAGGCAGCCCACAAAGTAGACTCCACTTCCAGTTAAAGCACTGTGAGCATTCTCCAAGGAAGACTTGGGACTTGATGCACACACGTATCAGGACCCTTCTTCTCAGCCCCAGATCCAAACCGGGCTGCTCGGAATAGAGCCAGACACGGCACACAGGGCTGTTGAACCTCAGTTCGGAACCAGCCTATGCTGTGTGGGAGTTGTGGGAAGATAAGCCCTGACCACCCTCTTTTCCCTGCCTCTTGGTCTCCTGTGGGTGCCTCCTACTGGCCAAACCAAGACAGTCCCAGGCCACCCAGCAGGGTGAAGGCAAGAAGGCTGGGAGTAGATGGACAGAGCAACCAGCTCAAGATGGAGCATGGACTTCAGTTGGAAGTCCACAGAGAAACCAAATGTCAAAGAAAACACCTTGTTTCCCAGAGCAGAGAGTTCCATATTGTCTTGGCAGAATGTGATGCGTGTCAGGGCAGCTTCGGGACTGAGTGCTGACTGGGTGGATTTCTAGACCTTCCATTTCTCTGAAAAAGGCTCCTCTTGGACCTGCTCTTTTTATTTAGATTTCTCTTAAGATTGTGCTAGAAGAAAATGTTCTATGCATCAAAGACCTGCTATACACTCACTCTGCAGAGCTCTCCAACCCTGTGTGCTTCCTTGTCTGCAAGCAATGCGCTCAAGCAAATGCTCCTTGAACTCCAACCTGAGCTTTCGCATGGGAGATTCTCGTGACTGGTCTTGCCTTTGAGGTTCTGCCAAGCCTCTGCATGAGCAGCCCCATGAAGGCCTGACATTACTGTGGAATGTGTTGCTTCCTCCTTCTGTTTGAAAGAGGCGAGGAAGGGCAGGGTGAGGGACGGCGTTGGACTCAGTGCCCCCACAAACCCTGGCTGTTCCTGGGGAAGGTCGCACCAGCTCTGACAGCTCAGATGAGTGGATTTTACGATTCAGAAGAGGCGATGCTGAGAGGGAGATGCTGAGTGTAAAGAGGTCTCAGGGTACAGCTTAGAAATGTCTGATTTATGTTGTCGGCACTGCTTGTTCCCAGAGGATGTCACAGATCCACACCTTGTTCTCTCCTTCTCTTTAGCTCAGCAGCCTTTCTGAGAGAGGGAGCTTGCTTTCTCACCATCTTGGGGGGTATGGGGTGCCTTTCTCCTGTTCCAGAACCTCCCATTTCCCGTGGTAAATACTCTGATCTAGACTGCAAAATTGTGTATGTCAAGGTGAGAGAAGGCAGTGAAGCCTAATTTCAGATGAAATCCAGGCATTACCTGGCCATCCCTGGAAAGTTAAGCTGGCATGCTCTTCAGGGCTGGCGCGACTCCAAGGGCTACCACCAGCCCTGCGGCATCCAGAGCCATCCCTGCCTCTGCGAACTGCCTGACTCCTTCCTTTTATTGCTCAGGCAATAGCACATCAACTTTATACCAGAAAGGAGGACACACGGAGCATCCTGGCAGCTATGCTCTTGTTCCAGCATAACTCTCTTGAGAAAACTGTGTTTCAATAAGGAGAGTCCACTGCATAGAACCGGTGGCCTCACACCTGAGGAAGGGGCTTTGCCCACAAGCAGACATTTGGAAATGCAGGTGCAGCGTGGGGAAGGGGGTGTCCTGGCAGCTAAAGGTGAGACCAGGGATGCTGGTCACATGCACAGGGCACAGGGCAGTCTCACCACAGGGTGGGGGGCCCCAAATGCCATAACACTGAGGTGGAGAAGCCCAGGAGAACTGAAGCCTGCTAGGCAAGCAGGCCTGTGCATGCTGGGATTCCACTCCCTTGTCACCTCCGTACTATGAACTCTTGATATTTTATATTAGCATGAGAGGCCCGGTGCACAAAATTCATGCATGGGGAGGGGCGGCAGGAGGTGTCCTTCAAGCCCAGCCTGCTCTCTCTCCAATCTGGGAGCCCTTGAGGGATGTCTGACTGCCTGTTTAGGCCAGATCGTACTTACATCCCTCTCACAATCCAGGACTGCTGTCTCCCAACTGCTCAACTTCCTGCCTTCTTGATTCCTCCTAACCGCTTCTGCCAGCCAGCCTGATCAACCCTAACCACTCCCCTGCCAGCCTGATTGATGCTAACTGCTCCCCTGCCAGCCTGTTGCCCCTAACTGCCCTCCCCTGAAGGCCTGGTCCCCTGCAACTGCCCTTCCCTGTAGGCCCAGTCACCCCCAACTTCCCTCCTCTGCTGGCCTGATCAGCCTTAACTGCCATCCCCTGCAGTCTTGATCATCTCCAACTGCCCACCCGTGAAGGCCTGGTCTCTGCCAACTGCCCTCCCCTTCTAACCATCTTGTGGTGGCCATCTTATGTCCACATGGGGGCAGGATGTTTTGACCACATGGGGGCAGTCATCTTGTGTGTTGGAGTGATGGTCAATCTGCATATTACTCTTTTATTAGATAGGATAGAGGACTGGTGTATGGGTGGGAACTAGATGGTTTGTCCTGAAGGGTGTCCTGGATGAGGGTGGATGTTCCCTTGGGGCATGGAGTGGCCTGGACAAGGGGCCTGTGGTGGTTTGCAAGCTGGCCTCACCCCCCAGCGACCCAAGTGTTGGCCCTGGTTTCTGGGATTTATTTGTCTTCTACAATTGAAACTTTGTAGCTTGGAGCAGAGCCAAACCTTCCTCTGGCATAGCCATTGAAACTTTGTTGCCGTAAGTGGAGGCCTAGGCCCGCCAGGGTTTGCAGAAAGCTTGGCTTCCTCCATCGTCAGGGGCAACCCAAGCCTCCCTCCTGCTCTCTCTGTGGCTGTAGCCATCTTGGTTGGGTTAATTTACATACTTGCTCTGATTGGCTGGTGAGTATGGCTTGTGAGTGTAGCAGAGGTATGGTCAATTTGCATATTACTCACTTATTAGATAGGATTGGAATGCTTCCAACAATGTTTATTGAGTGCCCATCGTGCACTGGGCACTATTTTGTGCTCTGCAGGTGCAGCAGGGAAGACCATCAGGCCTACCTGCATGGAGCCTTGGTCTGCAGGGAGCACTTTTCTCTGGTGGGGACTTATTCTCTATCTCTGGCTTTGTAACCTGCCTCAGGTTCCTCTGACCCTCTACTCTTCTGCCTGGGCAGATACAGAATGGATGCTGCAAGTGCTCAGGTTGTTAAGATTTCTCAGGAAGCCTTTTCTAGAACACTGGAGACAACCAGCACCAGTGGGAGGAATGTGAATTTTGGAGCCTGATGGAAATATGGTCAAACTTTGGATTGGCTCTTTAAGAAACTGTGTGCCTCTTCCATTCTTGGTGTCTCACCCTTTTCATCTGTCAAGTAGGGCTAATAATTATACCTATTGCTGAGTTGTGTCACTTTAGGATGTCAACCAGAGCCAGAGGCCCCAAGAGTTACCCTGAGGCAAGAGTTGGGGGAGCATCATAAGGTATAGGTCAAGGAGTCATGAGTCTCTCTCTCTCTCTCTCTCTCTCTCTCTCTCTCTCTCTTAATTAAGCCACTTTGAGCTTCAGTCCCTTGCAACTACTAGACAAAATCTTGACAGATATATACAGTTTCAAATTTATTTTTTTGTGCCATATACTTTAATACAATTTCTTGTTCATCTATGCTAATAAAAGGGTAATATGCTAATTAGACTGGGAGACTTCTGGATGTCCTTCCAGACAAAGCTGGTGGGGAAGGGGGCAGGCAGTTGGGGGTGAGCAGGCCTGCAGGAGGGTGGGCAATTGGGGGCAAGCAGGCTGGCGGGGGAGGGCAGTTGGAGGCAACCAGACTGGCTTGGGGGGACCTTTGGAGGTGAGCAGGCTGGTGGGGGGGGGTAGCTGGGGATGAGCAGTTTGGCAGGCAGACTGGTTAGGGGCAATCAGGCAAGTGGGTGAGTGGTTAGGGGATTGTGAGAGGTATTGAGCCTAAACTGGCAGTTGGACATCCCCCAAGGGGTCCCAGATTGGAGAGGGTGTAGCAGGCTGCACTGAAGGACACCTCCTATTTCCCGTGAGTGGTAGGCAACCAATTGATGTGTGTTTCTCACTTAGACGTTTCTCTTCCCCTTTCCCTCCTCCCATCCTCTCTCTCTAAAAATCAATGAGAATATAAAAGATCCTTGAGCATCTGTATTGAACTCTGTATCTAGTAGTTTGCTTACTTCTATTTCACTTAGTTTTTTTTCCTGGAGATTTCTTTCACTTGTGACATGTTTCTTTGTCTCTGCACTTTTGTTGCTTCCCTGTGTTTGTTTCTATGTATTAGATAGACTGTTATGTTTCCTGGAATTGGTAGAGTGGTCTTGTGTGGCAGGTGTCCTGTAGGGCCCAATGGCTCAGCCTCCCCAATCACCTGAGTTATACATACTAGGTACATCCCTATGTGGGCTGACTTGTAGGTGAGCCTTTGGGAGGAATTGACCCAGCCAATTGGCTGTGAGGACCAGCAGTGACTATAGTGGAAGAGCTGTTGTGCAGAATACACACCCCCCTATGGAGCAGGACTTGTTTCAGTAGGGCTTTCGTGCTCACTGTGTCTGCCTCTTGAATGTGTCACTTGTGGATGTTTAGAGTTATAATCTGGCATGGCCTAAATCTGTCCACTGGCTATGGGAACTCTCCTGAAGGTGCAAAGTTAGCCCCTGCCCATAGTTACAAAGCAAGCTACAGATAGCTGCTACTTTTTTGGGGCTTGGAAGTGCCTAGGAGAGGCTAGGCTGTGAAGCAAGGCAGGTTGCTGCTAGTGCCATGTCTGAGGCCTCTTATTGAGTGGTATGGGGCATGCTGATACCAGCTGTTGCTTGTTTGAGAGATTTTAGGAAAGTCTAAAGCCTGAGCTAAGACAGGACATTCATATGGAAAAGTTACCATAAACAGTGTGGGTGGAGCTGAAAATTGGGTGGGGCAGGGTCTCATAGACCCACTGGGATGGAGTGAACAGTGTGAGCTAGGTTAACCAAGACTCAGATATGGCCCCTACCAGTCAGCTCTTTGACAGAGGTCTCAGCATAGAAACAATGACCATTGCAAGCACCTCTTATCTGGGAGGAAGCCACCCCCGAGTTCTTGCTCCGATGCCAGAAAATATAGTTCCTTCCTATATGTCTCTGAACCCCCACCCCCACCCCCCTGCAAGCATGTGCCCCAGCACTGGAGCTCAGAGGGAGTAAGTCCAAGTAAGTCTGTGTACCAGCCCTTTAAGAGGAATTGCCTGCGTCTCTGGCTGCCTCAGGGTCACTCAGCCACAATCCACACTAGTTTTGATAACCCAAAGTTACAGAAGCTTCTTTTCATAGCACTGGAACCCTGGGATGAGAGGTCTAGTGTGGAGATTGAACCTCTTGCTGCTTACAGGAGGCCTTTGCAGTCTAGATATCCCTCCCAATTCAAAACACCCAACATTTGGGTTTTGGGTCAACCCGTTCTGTGCCATTGCCCCTCCTACTAGTCTTAATGTGCTTTCTTCTTTTCTCTAGTTGTAGGGATTCCATTCAGGCAGATTTCAGGCATCTCTGAGTGATATTTGTTCTGTATTTTATTTGTAATTTTAATGTGGTTGTGGGAAGTGGTGAGTACCACATTTATCTAAGCTGCCATTTTGGTCCTTCCCCCTATAACCCATCTATTAATTCAATAAAAGTATCTTGGCAATAATTAAACAATTTTCAATTTTGCTTCTAGGATCAGGATTCATAGACTGTTGCTCAATTGGGTTTGCAGATGCACTTTAAGGGGAGGTCTATGTAGCTGTGTATGCCTAGGTGCATTTTCAGATGGTGGGATCTATAATTTTCATCAGGTTCTCAGAGTAGTCCAGGAGCTCCAAACAGTCCAGAACTGCTGCTCTAGAGATGGAGCCTTATCCATAGCAAGCAGGGCAAGTTTGCATGAGATGAAAGCTCCAGCTCTGACTTGCTGGTGGGCCCTCAGGAAATCACTTTAATCTTGAAGAGTCTAGAAATGAATGCTGAGTGGGAAGTGTCCTCAATCCTACTGGTGACTGAATTATTAGGTCAAGCATTGTATCCAGTCTATCGGGGAGGGACAGGTTAATTGCCAAATAATGAGTGGGAAGGTGGTGTAGAAGACCAGTGCACACCAGCTTTGATGTGAGTCCAGATCAAAACCTGGAATTTTTCATTATACTATCTAATAAAAGAGTAATATGCAAATTGACCATACCTCCACCACATTCACAAGCCATGCCCAACAGCCAATCAGGAGTGAGCATGAAAATTAACCCAACCAAGATGGCTGTGGCCATGGAGCAAGCAGGAGGCTTGGGTTTACCTGGCAATGGAGGAAGCCAAGCTAAGGCTACAAAGTTTCAATTATAGAAGATAAATAAATCTCAGATACCAGGGCCTCCACTTGGGTCACTGGGAGGCATGGTTGGCCTGCAAATCACCACAGGCCCCATGCCCAGGCTGCCTCATGTCCCAAGGAAACCCCCACCCTGATTGGGGACACCCTTCAGGGCAAACCAGCTGGCCCCCATCTATGCACCAGATCTCTATCCTATGTAATAAAAGAGTAATATGCAAATTGATCATCACTCCAACACATAAGATGGCTGCCCCTATGTGGTCAAAGATGGCTGTCCCATGTGGACACAAGATGTCTGTGACAAGATTTGGCCAGCAGAGAAAGGCAGTTGGGAGGCACCAGGCCTGCAAGAGAGGGCAGTTAGGGGTGACCAGACCAGCAGAGGAGGGAAGTTAGGGGTGACCAGGCCTGCAGGGGAGGGCAGTTAGGGGCAAACAGGCTGGCAGAGGAACAGTTAGGCATCAATCAGGCTGGCAGGGGAGTGGTTGGGGGGTGGTCAGGCTGGCAGACAGAAGCAGTTAGGAGCTATCAGGAAGGCAGGCAGGCAAGCAGTTGGGAGACAGCAGTCCTGGATTGTGAAAGGGATGCCTACAGGGATTGAGCCTAAACGGTCAATCAGACATTTTTCAAGGGGTCCCAGATTGAAGAGGGTGCAGGCTAGGCTGAGGGATACCCCCTGTGCACAAATTTCATGCACCTGGGCCTCTGGTCTCCCTATATAAAAGCCTAATATGCTAGGTGTCTGACCGTTCAACTGGTAGCTATAATGTGCACTGACAACCAGGAGGCAGATGTTCATTGCACAGGCATGGAAACATGGAATAGACTGATGAATTTCAGAGGGAAGATGGAGGGGAATTGGGAAAAGATTAACCAAAGATCTTGTATGTATGCTAGGGGCCCAGTGCATGAATTTGTGCACCTTGAAAGGAACTATGGCTGTGAGGCCGCAGTGGGCACAGGGGTGGGTCTTGGCCCATCTTCCATGCCCCCACTCAGCCCCTTTCACTGCAGCCCCTGGTCCCCTCTCTGCTGGCAGCCCATCAGTCTATTCCATATTTCCATGCCTGTGCAATGAACATCTGCTGGTGGTTAGTGCACATCCTAGCTACCAGTGGAACAGTCAGACACCTACCTGATGGCGTGAAATGATTTGGGCCGATGCCAGCAGCGGGTTCGGGTGGAGCCAGTGCTGTTAGTAGTGTGAGCAGCAGCTGCTGCCTTGATCACCCCTCAGGAGCAGTGGTAGTAAAGAAGCCCTCAGAGGCGACCGGGGCTGGCAGCCACTGCTTGCACCCTTTGATGGCACCAGCACCAGCTGCAGATGCAAGCAGGGACATCACCAGTAGCAGGTGTGAGAGGCTGCAGAGGAACAGGGGGAAGTGGAGAAGCTCTGAGGGGTGATCAGGGCTAGCAGCCTCCACTCATACCTGCTGATGGTGCTGACTGATTATGGCTGGTGCCAGGAGCCAGCAGCATGTGCGAGCAGGGCTGGTGTTGGCAGCAGGTGTGAGCACTGGGTGGGACTGTGGTGTGTAGGAACAAAAAATTTTAGTAACCAATAGAGGCTTGCCTTGATGACAGCAACTGGCGCCCCTGCTCAGCCAACTCCCACAATGTTCCGCACTCTGCCACCTGCTGCTGATGCCCGCTATGTTCTGTGCATGCCCCCTGGTGGTCAGTGCATGTCATAGTAACTGGTTGTTTGGTTGTTCTGCCATTCGGTCTATTTGCATACTAGGATTTTATATAGATAGACTAGAGGCCCAGTGCACTGTGCACTGGTGGGGTCCCTTGGTCTGGCCTGTAGGGGCCAGGCTGCAACCGACAGTCTGACATCCCCTGAGGGGTCCCAGATTGTGAGAGGGTGCAGGCCAGGCCAAGGGACCCCACAGGGGCATGAATCCATGCACCAGGCCTCTGGTTTATGTAATAATAGGGCAATATGCAAATTGGTTGGGATGCCATCATAGCAATGACCTATCAGCAGGCTGTGTGTGCAGTGAGCTGAGGTTGTGGCTGCATGCATGACGTATCCACAGGTGCCAGTGAACCCAGCCTCTCCCCCAGTTCCTGGAACATTGGGGGCAAGTTTGAGCTGCATTGATAAAAAAAAAAAGTAAAGTTTGAAAAGCACCTTTTTGTACTCAAATGGCACTATAAAATGTGGATTACAGCATCTGATTTTGTCTTCTGTGTTGATTTTGAGGCAGAGTGCCATTAGGTTCATGGGAAAAGCAGAAAAAAACAAAGGGAAAAGAAGAGGAGCCTGCCATCCATAACACTGAATGTTGTTTTTTGTTGTGTTATTTTTCCTTCTGTTTTTCAAGTCAGTATATGCCATTTAAACCACTTTATGGCATTAGGTAATGAGCTAATTCTTTCTCTATAAAGAGCAAACAGCAGTGTCTTTCATATGAGTCGCATACATTTAATCCATTCAAATGGAGCATACTGAGAGGAGAGAATGGTATGTGTCATTATATAAAGAACTGGCATTATGATGCTATCTGGATGAAGATCTTATTTATTTGGCAATTTAGAGAATGTAGACAATATGCAAATTGTAAGGATGCCATCACATCGAAAATGAATGTGCATTGTAAGTGAATGCTTAAATGCATGATTTTATTTTCATCCGTAATGACCAAATGACCAGTCACCAGGAGATGTATTGATGGGTTGTGGCACAGTGGGTCTAGGTGAGGCTGTGTGGTGTGGGCCAGGCTGAGGGATCTTAGGTCACTGGAACATGAGGCTGCATCCCCCACCTGGTGGGTCTTGACAGGGGTGGGGCTGGCCAGGTCTTGATGTTGCCCAATGAGGGTGGAGCCACCTTGACACTTCTATTATAGAGAAAGGGCAAAGAGCAATATTAAAATATTTTCTCTAATTAATTCCCTTTTAATGTACACAGATTTTGTGCATCAGGCCACTGGTAAATCAATAAAAAAGAAAAGGCTGGCAACTTATTAATCTGGGATAGAACAACATTGTTTTTTCACTTGCTCAAGATAAAATCAGAATTATTCCCAGTTTTTCTTTCTCTCATATTACATATCCATATTTACATATGAATGTACATTGAAAAAGTCCTGGAGACCTACATCCCAATTGACAGATGTTTCCAACAGGGAAGGGAATGAAAAGAAATTGGGAAGCAGGTAATCAAAGGGGACTTTAGTCTTATCTGTAATGTTTTAGCTTTTTGCAGAGAACATACTAATTCTTCCTTCCTACCTAACTTTCATATACTTATTCATTCATTCATCTATTCCTCCATCCATCCATCCATCGATCCATCCATCTACCCACCTACCCATTTATTCATTCATCCAAGAAATATCCACTGAATGGAAACTATATGGCAATCATTGTGTTAGATGTGAGATGTGAAAGTTAAAAAGATAGATATTGTTCCTGCTTTCATGGAATGTGGAGTCTATTGAGGCAAAGGACGATAACGCTAAAAATCCCACAAATCGCTATGTAATGACTGTGACAATTATTAAGGAAAAGTGTGGGGCACTAGGAAAAGATATGAGAGAGAACTTTTCTCCCCAGTAGCTGCTTCCTTCAAGCACCTTCTTTACATATTTATATTAATGTAATGGTTTGGTATTAATTTTGGTGTGAGAATTTCTAGAAGTGGAAGAGCTACCTTAATGATGAAGAAGAGCCTTCTCTTGGGGGCTATGGAAATAATGATGTTTAATATATGAGTATTATTTATTAAATTAAACTATCAATTATATGGTAAAGCTTTATTTCTATATTGTGCCATTCTGCACAAGTATTTTTGACTGATTTTTTTTGGGTGGTGGGGGCAGTTTCTTCATAATTTTCTCTGGGAACATTGGCAGTTTACCCCCCATCCCTCCAACTCCTGGACTTGTAATATAATTGGACATCAGTATCTGCCTCAATTTATCTCCCAGTCATTAAGTAGAATGCAGAAATTAAACCTGAGCCAGACACTAGTTTTGGCATTTTGAAAACCTTTAGTCATTTATTCCACATGTGGTGAGCACTTTATTATCATCATTATCCAGTAGAGGAATCTTGCCATGACCTGCATGGCTAGGGTTCAGGATCTGAAGGAGAGATTGATGCACAAATGAAAATGCTATACAACAAATATGAATTTAGAAGGCATTGGGGGCCAGGTGGAGCCTCTTTCTTGAAGAGACAACCAACTTCTGGCCTAGTTCGATATTTATTTACTTGAATACACATTTGCCCTTTAGCAATGCAAACAGGCAGATGAAAGGTAAAGTTCGGTAAACAGTAAAAGGATTATGAGATTAGGGAATTGCCTTGAGTCACCACTATCTCAACAGTCGAGGTGCTTAGCATCAGCCCTACTAATGCCCAAGGTCTATGGGCATTCTGCATTCCTTGGTGCACTGACAATATTGGCAAGCAGTGGCTTCCTGCAGAATCTGAGAAATCTAAGAAACTTTCCCAGGGTCACAGAGCTAGGTGGTAGAGGAACCAGGCCACCAGTTTCCATGGAAATCTTTTTAGCTTCTCTCACTGTTTTACCTCATTGAATTGTGGGGTTTCTATACTCAGACACCATTAGGGGCCTATTTAATAGTGTCATTTGCTGTACCATGGGGACTCTGAGCCCCTTGAGGGCAGGCCTGTGCTGAGTCTCATCCATCTCTGCATCCCTGCTATTCTCTACACATAGTAGGCTCAAAAGAAATGTTGGTGAAATGCAGAAGTAGTGACTCCTCACTGTTGGCCTTGGAGGAATTTTTCTCCCCTGTCAGGTTGCCTGGCCCAGCCACTTACAAGTGATGTTCGTAAAATCTTTCTAGAAAAGTACCTCCACCAAAGCCACTGCTTGCTTAGGCCTGTGTCCCATTATTCTGGCGAGTATAATCAGGAGCTATTTGAATTATTATTATTTCCTCCCAGAAAACAGGAAGCTCTTGTGATTAGGAGACAATTGGAGCTCTGCAGAGGGGAACATTGTGAGTGACTCAGCATTAGATAGACAAAGCCCCAAAGGCCTGGGGCAGGTACAGACACCCATACAGTGTGTTTCCTGACACAGGGAATGTCCCAAATGCTCAAAACTCAAATTGCTCTCCTCTCAAGAGCTGAAATGCTCAGTCCACTCTACATAATGCACTGAAATTGCCTCCTCAAGGTTGTAGATGGTTGAAATTAACTGATTAAAGTAATCCACTTAGCAATTTATAAACCACATTCTCGTTAAGGAAATAAAAGGAACATAGGCTGCATAAT
Source organism: Lasiurus cinereus (assembly GCA_011751065.1). Taxonomy (NCBI): domain Eukaryota; kingdom Metazoa; phylum Chordata; class Mammalia; order Chiroptera; family Vespertilionidae; genus Lasiurus; species Lasiurus cinereus. Next base: position 3,366,464 of record JAAGEH010000006.1, read on the forward strand.
TTAATAAAGCTGCTTTCATTCAACTGGAGAAACAGCTGAGTTATCCAGCAGGGCTCTGGTTTAACTTTTGCATTTGGCTTAATGACTGTTGAATTAATTCAGCCTGGTGCTAGGCTCTGAATTATGACTAAGTCATAGCAATTGAGGAGGGGTGGAGTGGTGAGGGTGGGAGGCATAGACAGAATGAACTGTCGATTTCTAGGGGTAAATTAGGGAAGAATTGCCCCCCACCCCCCAAAAAAAAATCAGTCAAAAGAAGCATTTATAGATTGGCATTTGCAAAGAAATTATTTTTTGTTTGTTTAAGTAAATGTATGTGAATTTAAAAAAGAAGGGGAGGAATTATTATTAAATTATTGTTCGCCATATGCCAGAATTAGGGCTAGGCATTTGGGCATATATTTCATCAGCGTGAGATTTTATGTAGGTGGGTAGAAGGGAAAGATGTCTCCAGTGAGGAGGCCTCAGAGATGGGATTAGAGAGGTGGTTAAGGTTTGGTTTCCAGGTGGGGGTGGCTTTTCCATCAAGAAAGAGAAGACACAGGGAGACCACTGACAGGGAATGCCTGTTGTCATGTCTCTGAGCAGTGCACTTCGGAAGATGGAGCATTGCCCAGAGCGGTGCAAGGGGAGGCCTCATGCTTGGATTTTCCCTGCATGCCATCCAGAGCTGGCACTATACAAGCTGCTTGATTAGAACAGGCACACTATGAGCAAATTCAGGGGCCAAAATAAATCAGCTGCAATCCCCCAATCTATCTGTGCTATTCTTCCATCAGTATTTTGTGGTGTTGTTCTGAAAGTACTAAGTGCTTTTTAAAAGATACTTGAGAAATAAAGGACAGCAGAAAAAAATACCCCCAATTCCACCACTGAAACACAAGCATGATCATATTTGGGAATATTCCCTTCAGAATCATAACATATGGGCTCTTCAATGTCCTCATTTTTTAAAAATATGTTTTTATTGACTTCAGAGAGTGGAAGGGAGAGGGAGAGAGAGAGAAACATCAATGATGAGAGAAAATCATTGATCCACTGCCTCCTGCATGCTCTCTACTGGGGAGCAAGCCCATAACCCCACATGTGCCCTGACCGAGAATCTAATTGTGACCTTCTAGTTAATGGGTCGATGCTCAACCAGAGTCACACCAGCTGGGCTGGTGTCCTCTTTTTCTCTTACATTAGGTTCTAAATGTTTCCAATTTATCACAGTTTAGAACAGTTAGTTTTAGGGGGAGGATAATATTCCACCCAGTGGATATACTATAAGAATTGACTATTATTTCTACTCTCTCTGGATAGATAAGTTGTTCCCTATATGTTCCCCAAATATAACAACTTTGCCAATATAATCTTTCTCTTAAGTTATTTCTTGGGATTTTGATTCCATTCATCAAATGGCAGAGTTGACAAACAGAGGAAATGAGCAAAAAGGACATCAGCTAACTAGGAAGAAGAGCTTCCTGGGGTCAGATGTCAGGCCCCGAAAACCAGCTGATCTGCTTTCCTTCTAAAAATTATGTCTTGCAAAAATGTGGTTGAGTGAGGTGTCACCTTGTGTAACATTACAGGGTGATAGGACCAAATAAGTATGAGAAACAGTTAAACATTTCAGCATATTGTTTTACTTCTGGATGTCCCTGAGACTTGGACATGGTAATGTTCCTTGTAAATGATCTAGAGCTGCCCTGCCCAGTAGATCCAGTTCTGTGTAGATGGAAATGTTCTGGGCACTGCACAACGTGGATCTCACTAGCCACATTCAGCTACTTGAAGTTTAAGTTTTGTTTTATTTTAATTAACTTAAATGTAAATCAACACATGTGGTTAGTGTTTTCACACCGGGTAGGGCAGGTCTGGAGGAAGATGTCATAGGATGTCTGTCTTAAATTTATCTTGTCACAGACTGTTATCTTTTCCCCTGTGGCATCTCTAGAAAAAAGAGTATGTTTCATGAAACACATGTGGGCAAAGCTGATACAAAATGTTCCTCTGCAAGGGTCTTTGAAAATAAAAAAACTTTTAAGGAAAGTAGGAAAAACTGAGAAGCAAAGGTGAGTTCTTTTACATAAGAACCTCACTTACTAATCTCTTGTCTATTAATTGCTGCAGTCACACTTCTCCCCCTCCCTCTGTTTTATAATTATTGTTTGTGAGTAAGGTCTTTGGTTGGCCCACTTACATCAGACTGTGGTGGGGACTGCTGGCCAGCTTATGGAGTGCCTTCCTTGTAGACAATACTTACCAGTGGTCCAATCAACTGTGGATGTGGAGGTCATGTGGTACCAAACATGGGTGCCTTAGGGCTGTCTTGATGAAGAGTTCTCTGTTCAGAATACGCTGCCCAGATCTGATTGTGAATAGCACAACAAGGTATTAACTGATAAGCAACGTGTAAGAAAGCACTGTCTAGTCTTGATATTTCTGAATCTCAGTTACCTTCTCTGTAAAATGATGATAGTACTGAGGAATTAGAAAGTTGTTAGTAAGGTAGCATGACATACCTAGATTGTGGGTTTGATTGCATACAGTTGGGTTGCATACAGGAGACAACCAATTAATGTTTCTCTCTTTTTCTTCCTCTCTCTCTAAAATTAATAAAAAGAAAACCATATCCTCAAGTGAGGATTGAAAAAAAAAAAGAGAGAAACATGATATCCTGTATAATAAAACCCTAATAAGCAAATTGAGAACAGTGGACCATCCAGGAATAATGGATTGCTGTGACATGCACTGACCATCAGGGGGCAGATATTGTTGGATTATTTTTTCTTTTTGCTCTTCTGATTGTTTTTTGCTTCCTCATATTTCAAATTGTTGATTTATTCTCTGCATTCTCTACTTTACTGTTGAATCTCTGTAAATGATTCTTTATTTCAGTTAGTGAATGTTTAATTTCTGAAGCTCTCATTAAGATTCTTTAGCATCCTTACACCATTGCTTTGAACTCTGTATCTAGTAGTTTGTTTGCTTCCATTTTATTTAGTTTTTTTTCCCCTAGAGATTTCTTCCTTTCTTTCATTTGTGACATGTTTCTTTGTCTCCATATTTTGGCTGCTTTCTTGTATTTGTTTCTATGTATTAGGTAGAGTTGCTATGTCTTCTGGAATTGGTAGAGTGGCCTTGTGTAGTTGGTGTCCTTTAGGTCTCAGGGGCTCAGCCTCCCCATCACCTGAACAAGGCACTTTAGGTGCACCTCTGTGTGGCTGTGTGTACACTCTTATTGTAGTTGAGCCTTGATTGCTGTTGGCATCACTGGGAAGAATTGACCTCCAAATCAATTGGCTGTGAGGACTAGCTGCTATGCAGGAGACACTCCAGTCTTAATGTACTTTCTTTTCTACTTCTCTAGTTGTAGGGGTCCCACTCAGCCAGATTTCAGGTGATTCTGAATGATGGTTGCTTTGTATTTTATTTATAATTTTGATGCGGTTGTGGGAGGCAGCAAGCATAGGCATTTACCTATGTAACCATCTTGTTTCTCCAAAAGTAGCTATCATTTATTGATGTCCTGGTTGCTAGGCACTGTGCCAGTCACAATGGAGCCTCACAACAACTTTGTGAAGTTAGTGATGTTATCACCCCATTTTACAGCTATGAATGTTATTAATAATAATTTGGATGCTCTTCTGTATGAGTTCCCCTTTTAAAGAAGACCCCTTCCCTACCTCCCACAGGGCAGAGATCCTGAGCTTGAGTTTGTCTTCAGGCTATAGTGATGATCCCACATGATCTACCACAGAGATTGGGGTCTCCCCTCAGTAGGAAGCTGTTCGGAATGTTGCCTTTGAAGAAGGCATTATTTTTTCCTTGCCTAGTTTGATTCTTCTTTTGCCTTTAGCTTTTTTTGCTTTCTGCCACTTTCCCCTTGTTGGGGACATAAACAGGCTCTATAGTGGCTGTGAAGATTAATAAGATGGTACCTGGCCTTGTGCCTTAAGTATCTATTGTTGACTCAGAGGTTAAGAGTATGCATCAGGTCCAGGAGATACCATAGTGGACAAGAGGCAGCACCAATCATACCCCCCTCCCACGTCACCCCAAGGTTGGTCTGTGTGACCAACAGAATATGGCAGAAGTATGGTATGTCATTCATTTCCAAGAGTAGATTAGAGATACCACACTGGCTTCCATTGTGGATCCCCTCCTATCTCTGTGGAAAGAAGTTGTTCTGTGAGCAGCGTTGTATGGTGGAGCACATGGCAAGGAGCTGAAGCCCCCTTCCACAGGTGTGAGAGTGAGCCTAGAGGCAGGTTCTTCATCCCTGGCCAGGTCTTCAGAGCATGCAACCCTCATGAGAGACTCCGAGCCAGGACCATGCAGTTAAATTATTCACCAGATTCCTGACCCTCAGGAACTGTGTGTAGTGATATGTTTTTGTGTAAAGGCAAGGTTTAGGGTATTCTGTTTTGCAGTAATAGATGACTAACCAGGAAATGGTAATAGAGGTAAGAGAGGAGAGGGCCTGACTGTACCAATTGTGCTAGTATATGAGGCAGCCTGTACCTCATCTCACACGAAGCCCTCATTGTGGGGATTGTGCTCTCATAGCTCCAGAGTTGGCAGCTTTCCTGTAGAAGAGGCACCCTCTTTCTGCCTGGATTTGGGGTGCCCAGCTGTCTTAGAGGCATATGATAGTGTCATGCTAGGATGTGGGGAGCAGGACCACAGACCTAGCAGGTCTTGGAGCCCATCCAGGAAAGGACCGTAGCAGGCACCTCAAGGACCAGACCTGGGTCTGTACCTCTACTCACTGGTGTTCCATGAAGATGTGGATATGATCAGCCAGGGATTATCTATGGTGAACATAGTTTGCCTTATTCTCCATGTCATAGGGGAATACAGGATATCTTCCATCTGAGTGTAGCTCTCTCCACTTCTGGGAAAGGAGGGTATAACAGGAGGAGTAGTTCAGGCTTCTAGGCTCACCTCCTGCTGTGGTCCGTGCTTGAAGGGTCCGACGAGCCTCACTTTGGGACAGAAAGTTCAGCGATCTGGCAGAATTCTGGGTTGTCTGACATAGATTCTAAATGACAGGTAGGGAGGGCTGTACTGATCAGGGTCAGGAGACAGAAGCCATCGTAGTTATTGAATAGGGATAGTTAACCATAAACAAAAAGCTAACTCAGTATAAAATTACTGCCGAGGTGCCTGGAAGAGTAAAGAGGGAATGCTAAGATATCTTGAACATAATAACTACAGGAGGCACTTACATCCTGGGCTAGTTCATGAAAGACTCTCACATCGGTTCAATCATGACCCACTTTTATTTGTTTTTTGTTTATTTTTAACAATATGACAAGTAACCACACTTGACACCAGGCCTCCTTTAACCACATGGTCACCATCACCATCTCCTTAATTGTGTGTTATTTGTTATTCCTTTTTAAAGGCTATTTTGTTGCATCTACACGTACTCCTAAGGAGTATATTTTTAATTTTGGCAGTTTTAAAATTTATAAAAAGATTCCTTATGTAACTTTTTTTTAGACTTCTTTCACTTAGCTATGGCATGCTTTGTCCATATTATTTCATGAGACTGTAATGAATAGATTTTACTTTTGTCTTATATTTAATTGTGCAGATACACCAGAGCTTACTCATCTACTCTCTAGTTGATGGCCAGTTGTTGGGGTTGTTTCTAGGTTTGGATCATTGAGATCAGGGAGGGCTTTTGTATATTAACCTTTTATTCAGTCCCTTGCGAATCAAGTATATCTTATTTCAAATCTCTGAAAGCATGAGTTTTGTTGTCACAGCAGGGATACATCTCTTAGTGAGGCAAATGCTCACCAGTGGGAGTGATGACTGTACTAGCACATCTTCTTGCAAAACAATGAGTAAATGCACTGTAGGACCTGGCCAGGGAAGAGAAGGGAGGGAAATTTCACTTGATGATGCAATGTTAACTTTTGTGACTAAAGTAAGCAGGAAGGGTCTTACTTCGGGGCCTGCACACTCACTGCTCTTTCCATCCCAAATGCTCTTTTCCAGGAAACTGCTTATACCCTCCTTCGTTTCCTTCTATTGTGAACTCACCAGTCAGCTCAGCGAGTCTTCCCTAACCTCACAGTCTCAGATTGCACCGCATCACTCCCTAGCCATGCCCTTCTCTGCTGTCTTCGTCCCCTTGTCTCCTTGTATTACGGGACAGAGGGTATGTTTTATTTATGTTTTTTTTTTTTTTTACCTGTGTCGTCCCCCACTAGAAGTTTTATCTGTGGTTCACTGCTCTATCCTTGGCACCAGGATCACTGCCCTTCTTTATGGGACCCCTCTAGGTCCTCCCAACACCTTCCAGGCTGTGGCCTGGGAAGACTCCTGATCTGAGTCTCAGGTAGCTGGCTGCAGTGTAGCTAGCTCTGTTGCTCCAGCCAAACAAGGATTGCCAGCTTTCCAGCTGGTCCTGCAGGGCTCCTTACCTCCCTCTATCCCATGGCTTCTGTATTGATTAGAACTAAGGCTCCGAGTTACAATACAGCCCAGTGTGGGCGAGTTTGCAAATAGCAAGATGACTTAGGGAAGGGACAGTGCAGTTCTGTTCTTTTCCATTGGGACTGAGATGGCAATATCCTGAGATAGCAGGTGTGGCGTGTGAGCCCACGCCTGCCTGACTCTTATCTGTGGGTGGTGGCTGGGGACTTGAGGATCCATTCCAGAGTGCTGGAGACTGTCTCCGTGGGATGCTCAGGTTGGTGTGTCTTTTTCGCTTGGGTGAACTGGGACAATTGCTGAGGATCTTCCCCCGGCTTGCCCACTGAGTCACCATGCTCCGCTTGGCTGCCTTCCCAGGATGAGAGTCTTTACATGAGTAAAATAGTCTCTTGCACAACAGGAACAGCAGGCAGAGCAGAGCATTGCAGTCTCTTCTAGTTGAGCCCTTGCAGTAGCCAAAGGAAAGCAGCTGTGAAGTGGCACTGGCTGGCTCTATGGAGATGTCACCAGCTGAACTGAGATGCTGCAGAGAGCACCTTCAGTCATGTGGGGACCTTGGCAGTCTTCTTTTTAGGAGGGGGAGGGTAGGGCATCAACCCGAGTTTCCTTTTCCTTGGTCCCCGCAGGACCCCCACTGTGTACGCCCTTGCTGGGAGACTGTGGGCATTTAGAACAGAGTCTCTATCTTGGGACAGCTGAATTCCCTAGAGGGAGTGCCATCAAAAGCTCAATATTCAATACAGCAATGCTCAGTAACCAATCAGCAACCACAGAGAGAAGTGGGAGATCAGTTGGTGGTGCTTAGATAGCTGTGGGTTTTGTGAATGAATTTTAGGCCATGTTTGGCTCATTGGGCTCTTAAGAAAGGTGGAAGAGGTTTACTTTTTTGGGGTAGTGATGGTAAGGAACATTGCATTTTGGGGGAGTTTAAAAAATTATTTTTTTATTGATTAATATATTACGTATGTGTCCTTATTGTTTTATTGAACCCCTCCCCCATGCCCTCACCCCCTTGGTGTCTGTGTCCATTGGTTAGGCTCATATGCACACATATAAGTCCTTTGGTTGATCTCTCTTCCTTACCCCCACCATCTTCTTCCTTCTCTCTGAGGTTTGACTGTCTGATAGGTGCTTCTCTGTCTCTGGATCTGTTTTTGTTTATCAGTTTATGTTGTTCATTATATTCCACAAATCAGTGAGATCATGTGGTATTTATCTTTCTCCACTGGCTTATTTCGCTTAGCCTAATGTTCTCCAGTTCTATCCATGCTGTTGCAAATGGTAAGAATTTCTTCTTTTTTTTTTTTTTTTACTGTGGCATAGTATTCCATTGTATAGAGGTACCACAGTTTTTTAATCCACTCACCTGCTGATGGGCACTTAGGCTGTTTCCAAATCTTAGTTATGGTGAATAGTGCTGCTATGAACATAGGGGTGCCTATATCTTTTCTCATTGGTGTTTCTGATTTCTTGGGATATATTCCTAGAAGTGGAATCTCTGGGTCAAATGGGAATTTCATTTTAAGTTTTTTGAGGAAACTCCATACTGTTCTCCACAGTGGCTGCACCAGTCTACATTCCCAGAAGCAGTGTGCTAGGGTTCCTTATTGTTTGTTGATTTGTTGATGATAGCCATTCTGACAGGTGTGAGATGGTACCATATTGTCATTTTGATTTGCATGTTTCAGATGATTAGTGACTTTGAGCATGTTTTCATATGTCTCTTGGCCTTCCTTCTATCTTTTTTTTTGAAAAGTATCTATTTAGGCCCATTGACCATTTTTTGATTGGGTTGTTTATCTTCCTTTTGTTAAGTTGTATGCGTTCCCTGTAAATGTTGGAAATTAAATGCTTATCAATGATAACATTAGCAAATATGTTCTCCCATGCACTAGGCTTTCTTGTTGTTTTGTTGATGTTTTCCTTTGCTATACAGAAGCTTTTTATTTTGATGTAGTTTGGGAGAAGTTTTTACTATTTTTTGTGTGTGAGCCCAGAACAAGCAAGTATGCTGCAATGTAATACTTGAAAAATTGGAGTAAAAAATAGGAGGAATGTTGATCCTATATGAGCCTCATAAAAATCCTTTAACATAGATGCCATAGGTGTGTGGCCTTGACCTTGTTTTACAAATGAGAAAATTATGACCACAGGGGCTTCAGAAGTGACCATGGAGAACATGCTATAAAGGACTTGTATGCATGCAGATGGGCCTAACCAATGGACACAGACAACAGGGGTGAAGGCATGAGTGGGGAGGATGGAGGGATAATGGGGAAATAAGGACACATATGTAACAACTTAATCAATAAAGAAATTTATTTAAAAAATATATATATATATGGTGGTGGAATAGACGGACGTGTCCCGAGCCTTGTCCTGGAGTATACAAAGGGACAGCTGAGGGTTGCACGGGGAGTGTTTGTTGGCGAGTTGAGGGACAGCTATACTCTAGGAGAAGGTGGGAAACTGCTGGGTGGGGCTCTCCTGACCAGGGAGCCCCTACTGCTGCTGGTTCCTTTCCGGAGCCGCCAGCTTGGACACAGAGACCACGCCATCTTGAAGGGGAGGGTGGATGTTATTGGAAGCCTCAGAATCTACAACTGTGGCACCCACCGAGCAGCTGCAAACCCCAGAACACCGGTCCCCAATTGGCGCAAACACGTGGATTCAGAGGAGCTCTACACTCCACCATGGAAAGGTTGAATTTCGCTTGAGATGAGGTGAGGTCATTGGTCCCGTAGGACAGAAAAGCGTGTGCACTGCAGGAGCTGGAGGACCAAGGGAAGTTTGTGCCTGGAGAGATCCGTGGCTATTGGGGCTGGCATGATCTGTGAATGTGGAAGGGAGTCCTCAGAGCTGCTAACAGAGGGGATCTCTAGAAAGCAACCCATTTTGATCTGACACAGAGGGACAGCCTGGGAGTTTTAAAAGTGTGCCAGCTGCTTGGACACGAGAGGGAAGGGGAGTTTGTGCACTTGCGCTCCTTCCTCTTCAGATCCTTGCTTCTGATTGCTGAGCCCAAAACATAGGATCACCTAGTTGGGGACACCCTAGGAGACTGCAGAAGTCAGAGCAGAAAGTGACCGTCGGAGAACCAGCTCTGGGGCAGCCCACTCCCACAAACTGGTATTGAGTGCTCAGGGATAGCAGAACCTAAGCACAGGATAAAGAGGACCTATGTTTTAGAGGTCAATCCAGAAACACTGCCACCCAGGGGTTGAATCACAAATTGACTCTTGTGTAATCACAAATAAAGGAATAAAGAAATTAAGACACACTGCCTCCTTAAAAATCAGGACTGGTTTACAACACTAAGGAGCAATGGAATGCAGGGAACTGCAACATTGTCCTGACTAGGAAACAGGCATGCCAAATAGAACAATAGAGGAAGTGAAAGACCTTCACTACTGCATATTCTATTTTTTTACTTTTAATTTTTATTTTTATCTTTTACTTAAGAAAATATTTTTTTCTTTTTTTCTCACTTGATTTTACCTTTTTAATTATTATATTTTTCTTTTCTCTTTTTTGTTTTAGTTTTTTACACAACACTTACAGCCTTTATTGATAGGATGTAGCCATTATGCCTAAATTCAGCTACCAATTACAACTTCATTTCTCATCCACAATTAATAAGAATATATTTTACTTCAAATGGGACATATAGGCAGAATGCCAAAAGTTAAAGTATAACCTTAAAGTCTTAAATTCACACTTCAAATATCAAAAAAGCAATTCCCAAAATCATGAAAACATGATGAAATAACTACACATAAAAAAAAAATAACACAGTTAAGTCATTTCACTTTTTCTTGTATATAGTGAAAACAGATGTATTTATAACTTCAGACTTCGGAAAGCATACTTCATAAAGTCATTATTCATTTAAAATAGACAAATGTTTACAGAGAACATTTAACTTAAATTTCATAGTTGCTTATAAAATAGCACTTGAAAGGTTGACCTATATAAGGAAACAAGAGTCCTGTCAAGATAGATGGTAAACTATAAATATAAAATATACCACAATGTTAAAAACCTCACAGTACGCTATAGGAAAATCAATAAAGATAACTTCATCTTTCTGGGGGGAAATGTATTTAGCATTACAAATTCAAATGTAAATTTTATATATGAATTCAATAAGGAATACATTAAAATCTTGCATTGCCACATAATCACCATCTATTTTGTGATAAACAATAAAAATGATGTACTTTTTGAACATGTGTACATCAAAACCAGAAGGTTATTTTTTACTTTTTCCTTTACTGGCAACTTTGGATGCATTCTTAGACTTTGGTTCCCAGAGGGCATTTTTCACAAATCTTGAAGCTGCACCTTTGTCCAGCTTGGCAGCCTTCTTCTTGTCAGTTATTTCCTTGACTCTGTTCATGTATACTCTGATTCTTTCCAATTCCTGCTTTACTGGGTGTTCTTTAGGATTAACTCTCTGAGTTGCCAAATAAACCCAAAACATTGAATTTAATGTGTAAGCAGAAACTAAATCCACTTTTGCTTGTTCAAATGGGTCCAACTTCTGCAACAACTCATTTCTAGAAACAGACATCATGGTCTTCAGCATGTCATCTACAGCACCAATGGAATTCTCAAATGCTGATAAATACTCATGGATTTCTGCTGGATAGTCTTCATTAATTTCTTCTTCTGCCATTATGACCTACTCACTGGCCTTCCACTCAGTCTACATTTTTATTTTCAATCAGTATTATTACTACTACTATTTGACCTTTTTGTTAAATAAAGTGTTATTTTTTTTCTTTATTTTACTTCAGGATTAGTGTTCTACATTCTATTTTCATCTTTTCTTTAGAATCATTTTACTCTATCTGAACTCTACCTTTATGCCATCACTCTCTTCCTAACTTTATCCCTTTTGTTTGCCTGTTTCTCTTACCCTTTTCCTACCTTAGATTTTTCCCTATTCTTTCTTTTTACTCTGTTAAAATTTCACCCTACTTATATATCTAATTTCTAATCCCTTGCTCCAAGTCCATACATACTTCTCTCTTCTCTGTTTTCACTATCCAAAAATTGTTTTTCTCTCTGTCCTTTTGTTGTTGTTGGCTTGAATGCTGATTATGTTGCTTTTTTATGCTTTTTTGTGAGATTATTTTGCTTATTCTTTTGTTTTTGTTTTTGTTTGTTTATTACTTCTGTTATAATAACAATTAACTTAATATTAGTTGTTGTTTGTAGTTTGTATTAATTTCCAAGTATTTGTTGCTGGCATATGTTGGGATTAGTGGCTGTTCTATTGGAATTTTCTTCCCATATGTATACTTTGTTCCCCTTCTCTTCCTTATTCTCTTTCTTTTCTCTCTTACTTTTTTCACCTCCCAATTTCATTTCTTTATTTTTTTTTCATTTTATTTTTCTCTTGTTCTTTATCCCCTAATTTGCCTCTCTCTGGTGGTCACCTTTATTTGTGGTTATTAATATCATGAATAAATTACTGTTCAGTGCCTTGTGCATTATACCTAGTTGTATTGTATTTTATGCCTTTAAACCAATGCAGGAGAAAGAGAACTACATAACCAGACACCTGGAGAAGAGAGACCATGGGGAGACAAAGAAACACCATGCATATGAAAGAAAAAAGCAGGCATTACCAGAAAAGGAAATAAACAAAATAGAGGCAAGCAACCTGCCAGAGAAAGAATTCAGAGAAGTGGTGATAAAGTGGCTGAAAAGAATGGAAGACAAATTTGACAATAGGAGTAAGAACCAAGAGGAAATGAAGAAGAACCAAGAAGAAATGAAAAATGACATCGCTGCTGTAAAGAACTCAATAGAAAGCATTAGGAGTAGGCTAGAAGAAGCAGAGGACCACATCAGGAGCTAGAAGTCAAGGTAGGAAAAAATATCCAAATAGAACAGCTTCTAGAAAAAAAAAAATTATAAAGCAGGAGGAGAACCTAAGGAAACTTTGGGACAACACAAAACAAAACAACATCTGCATAATAGGAATTTTAGAAGAAGAGGAAACTGAGCAAGGAACAGAAAACCTGTTTGAAGAAATGATGACAGAACACTTCCCTGATATAGGGGGGAAAAAACCCCCCACACAAATCCAAGAAGCTCACAGAGTCCCAAGCAAAATGAACCCCAAAAGATGGACACCAAGGCACATTTTAATTATATTGGCAAACACCAATGACAAAGTAAGAATCTTAAAAGTGGCCAGAGAGAGATAGAAAGGACTAAAGGAATTTATTACCACCAAACCAGCAATGCAAGAAATCTAAAGGGTCTGCTCTAAAAAAAAGAAATAGGAAGGGAAGAAGGAATACAGGGTTAAAGAATGAAAATGGCAACAAATAAGTACCTATCAATAATAACTTTAAATGTAAATGAATTAAAGGCCCTGATCAAAAGACATAGAGTAATGGATTGGATAATAAAACATGACACATATATCTGCTGTCTACAAGAAACCCATTTCAGAAAAAAAGATGCACACAGACTAAAGATGAAGGGATAGAAAAAAGTTTTTCAGGAGAATGAAATGAAAAAAAAGCTGGGGTAGCAATACTTATATCTGACAAATTAGATCTCAAAGTGAAGAATATATCAAGAGATAAGGAAGATCACTTCATAATACTAAAGGGAGCAATTCAGCAAGAAGAAATAACTCTGGTAAACATATATGCACCCAATACAGGAGCACTGAAATACATAAAAAACTCCTGGAAGATATCAAGGGAGAAATTGAAAGCAATATAATCATAGTAGGAGTCTTTAATACCCCACTATCACCATTGGACAAATCCTCTAAAGAAAATATCAGCAAAGAAACATTCATCCTAAAGGACTCACTAGACCAGATGGAATTAATTGACATCTTCAGACCTTTCACCCCAAAGCCACAGAATACACATTCTTCTCAAGTGCACATGGGTCATTTTCAAAGATAGAGCATATGTTGGATCATCAGCAAAGTCTCTTCAAATTCAAGAAGACAGAAATCATGTCAAGCATCTTCTCAGATCACAGTGGCATAAAACTGGAAATCAACTACAATAAAAACAATCCAAAGAAATCAAACACATGGAGACTAAACAGCATGCTATTAAACAATGACTGGGTTATTGGAGAGGACAAGGAAGAAATAAAAAAACTCATGGCAATAAATGACAATGAAAACACAACAATCCAAAATCTGTGGGACACAGCAAAAGCCGTCTTGAGAGGGAAGTTCATAGTTCTATAAGCCTATTGCAAAAAAACAAAAAACAAAAACAAACAAACAAACAAAAATACCCAAGAAATAATGGTAATAAATTACCTAATGCTACACCTCAATGAATTAGAAAGAGAACAACAAGAGAAGCCCAGTGTAAGCAGCAGGAAGAAAATAATAAAGATCAGAGTGGAGATAAATGGCATAGAGACCAAAGAAACAATAGAAAAGATGAACAAAACCAAGAGCTGATTCTTTGAGAGGTTAAACAAGATTGATGAACCTCTAACCAGGCTCACCAAGAAGCAAAGAGAGAGGACCCAAATAAACAAAATCAGAAATAAAAGAGGTGAAATAACAACAGATCCCACCAAAATACAAAGGATTGTTAAAAAATACTATGAACAACTCTATTCCAACAAACTGGACAACCTGGAGGAAATGGACATATTCCTAGAAAAATATAACTTTCTAAAACTCAATCAGGAAGAACCTAAACATCTCAATAGGCCAGAAAGTATGGAAGAAATTGAAGCAGATATCAAAAATCTTCCAGCAAACAAAAACTCAGGGCCATATGGCTTTACAGGGGAGTTCTACCAAACATTCAAGGAAGAACTAAAACCTATCCTCCTCAGACTATTCAAAAACATTCAAGAAGAAGGAACACTTCCAAGCTTCTTCTATGAAGCCAGCATCACCCTAATACCAAAACCAAATAAAGACAACACAATGAAAGAGAATTACAGGCCAATATCCCTCATGAACATAGATGCCAAAATCCTCAACAAAATTCTAGCAAATTGGATCCAGTAGTACATTGGAAAGATAATACACCATGACCAAGTAGGTTTTATCACAAGAATGCAAGGATTGTACAATATTTGCAAATCAATATATGTGATACATCACATAAACAAATTGAGAGATAAAAATCACATAGTCATATCAATTGATACAGAAAAAGCATTTGAGAAAATCCAACACCTTTTCTTGATAAAAACTTTCAACAAGGTGGGAATAGAAGGAACATACCTCAACATAATCAAAGCTATATATGATAAGCCCACAACTAAAATCATACTCAGTGGGCAAAAACTAAAACCATTTCCCCTAAGAACAGAAACAAGACAGAAATCCCCACTTTCACCACTCCTGCTCAACATAGTACTAAAAGTATTAGCCATTGTAATTAGACAAGAAGAAAAAATAAAAGGCATCCAAATTGGAAAAGAAGAAGTAAAGCTATCCTTATTTGCTGATGACATGGTATTGTATATAAAAAACCTGAAAGACTCAATCAAAAAACTAATGGACTTAATAAATAAATTCGGCAATGTAGCAGGACACAAAATTAAACCCAAGAAATCTATGGCATTTCTATACACCAATAGTGAACTTACAGAACAAGAGACTAAAAAAGCAATCCCATTTACCATCACACCAAAAAAATTAAGATACCTAAGAATAATCTTAACTAACGAGGTAAAAGACCTATACACGGAAAACTACAGGACACTGATAAAAGAGATGGAGGAAAACGTAAACAGATGGAAGAACATATCATGTGCATGGATTGGTAGAATCAACATCATTAAAATGTCCATACTTCCCAAAGCAATCTATCGAGTCAATGCACTCCCTATTAAAATATCAACAGAATATTTCACAGACCTAGAAGGAACTCTCCAAAAATTCATCTGGAATAAAAAATGACTCCAAATAGCCACAGCAATCCTGAGCAAGAAGAACAAAGTAGGTGGTATCTCAATATCAGATATCAAGCTACATTACAAAGCCACTGTTCTCAAAACAGCCTGGTGCTGGCACAAGAACAGACATATAGACAAATGAAATAGAATAGAGAATCCAGATATTGACCCAAAACACTATGCTCAATTAATATTAGACAAAGGAGGCATGAACATACAATGGAGTGAAGACAGTCTCTTCAATAAGTGGTGTTGGGAAAATTGGACAGATACATGCAAAAAAATGAAACTAGACCACCAACTTACACCATACACAAAAATAAACTCAAAATAAATACATGACTTAAACATAACACATGAAACCATAAAAATACTAGAGGAATCCACATGCAGCAAAATCTCAGACATATACCGAAGGAACTTCTTCACCAATAGGGCAATGGAAGCTAAAGAGAAAATAAATAAATGGGACTACATCAAAATAAAAAGTTTTTCCATAGCAAAAGAAATCATCAACAAAACAATAAGAAATCCCACTGTATGGAAGAACGTATTTGCAAATGTTATCACTGATAAAGGTTTAATCTCCAACATCTACAGCCAACTTATACAACTGAATAAAAGGAAGATAAATGATCCAATAAAAAAATGGGCAACAGATCTAAATAGAATCTTTTAGAAAGAAGACAGAAGGAAGGCCAAGAGACACATGAAAACATGCTCAAAGTCACTAATTATCCGAGAGATGAAAATCAAAACGACAATGTGATGCCATCTCACACCTGTCACAATGGCTATCATCAACAAATCAACAAATGACAAGTGTTGGCGAGGATGGAAAGAAAAAGGAACCCTCGTGCACTGCTGGTGGGAATGCAGCCTGCTGCAGCCACTGTGGAGAACAGTATGGAGTTTCCTCAAAAAACTAAAAAATGGAACTCCCATTTGACCCAGTAATCCCATTCCTAGGAATATATCCTAAGGAACTAGATACACCAATCAGAAAGGATATATGCACCCCTATGTTCATAGCAGCCCAACTTATAATAGCTAAGATTTGGAAACAGCTTAGGTGCCCATCAGCAAATGACTGGATCAGAAAACGATGGTACATCTACACAATGGAATGCTATGCTGCCATCAAAAAGAAGGAATTCTTACCATTTGCAGCAACCTGGATGGAACTGGATAAGTGAAATAAGCCAATCAATGAAAGAAAAATATCATTTGATCTCATTCATTTATGAATAATAAAAAGCATTATAAACTGATGAACAAAAAGATAGATAGAGAGGCAGTAAAGCATGAAACAGACTGTGAAATTACAGCGGGAAGGTTAGGGAGAGGTGGGGTAGATAAGCAAACAACCGGACTTCTTTGCATATATATAAGCATTATCAATGGATGGAAGACACTGAGGGGGGGTGGTGTGGGCATGTATGGGAGTGGGGTGGGGGTACAATGGGAAGATATGTACATATGTGATACATTAAAAACTAAAAAAATACTGAAAAAAGTGGCATTTTATTGGGCCTTATTTCTTAATAAAGTGGCTTTTAAACAGGGCTGTTCAAAAGGGGGAAATTACTTATTACCGTAATAATACAGGTTTCAGCATTAATTCTGTTGTTATGTTTATTTTTTTCCTGATGCACTTTATGAGAAACCTTGACTACACAGGAATAACTAGAACTGAAAGAGGTTTCTTACGGTGATATTGCTCATTGATTTGAAGTCCTTCTGAGTTATATGCTAAAAACCACATGGTGATCGGTTAGAAAATGTATGCCTAATGATCCAGGAGGTGACAGCTCAGTGATGTCCTGCAAAGAAAGTGAAGAATTGGGAGCTGCTGGACTTGTGGATGGATGCATATCCAGACCACCGGGCCATTTGTTTTCTCAGCACACACTCCGCTATTGAAAAAGGCCCTCAGCTGTGATGCTCCCAGAGTGTCCAGACGTGAGCACGCTGCACCACGGTGAAGTTCCGGTGGGGAGGGTGGGCTTTTGTCTTGCGGAGGGGGAGGGAGACACCACAGGAGGGAAGGATGAGAGGATAGAGAGCAGGATGCTCAGCACTCTTCTGTGTGGGCATCGGGAATGAGCTCAGATCAGCTATAGAAAGCCTTGAGGACCTGGAAACCATTCTCCTAAGGCTGGTCCCAGAGTTTTTGAGACGCTCACCCCCCACTTTGATCACTGTTACAGGCAACAGGGTGAGCCAATCATGGTCAGCTGGGGCCTTCCGCAGGTTTGCTGAGGTAGCAGGACTTTGCAGGATCCATGTAAAAGGGGTACAGTTTGGACAATGGGGAGAGAGAAAAAATATGATGAACTTATTTAAAACATGGACTTGGAAGTTAGAGGGCCAGTCAAATCCTGGCCTCACCAGTGGGCCACAGCATCCCAGGAGCTCTTCACCTTCTTCTTCAGCCTCTGTTTAGGAGTTCTGTTCAGGGAGCTGCTCAGCCCCCTTTCTCATGTGCAGAGTGGGTGTCATGACAGTATTTACAGCCTTAGGCTCTGGGCAAGACCTGAGAGAGAACGAAAGATGTGGCTTGGAGTTAGCTTAGTCCTCAGTGTACCTGGTTGGCCTCTGATCCCAGCAGCACCCTTCCTGTTTAGTGGGCAATCTGTTTTAAACTCCTACTTCCAAGTCTGCTGCTTTGGGTGGCATTTGCTCTCTAGCACTCTTCTCTCTGTGGTTCACCTCCCCACATCAGGCAATGGTGTAGATGGAGCTAGAATTTAATGCCACCGCTCATTCTGGTTTTGTTTGGACTACCTGTACGGTGCACACAGACAGGCATTGGCACGACTCTCCAATATCTGTTCTCCACTCTGGCCCCACAGGGCAACTGCATCCTCTGGCCTGGGGAAGCAGTGCATGGTTGTGTGACTTGCCAATGAGATGTGAGAAGTAACAGCAGTCACTTGCCAGTGCTCAGCTCTCAGAGTCACGTGTTGGCAGGAGGGCACAAGGTGGGCGCAGCCTAGGGTTCTGGGTCTGCAGAGGGCTGCTCCTGCCTCGAGAGGGTGACCTGCACTTGGGAGGACTTTGGTCAGTCACGAAATGAATTTCTGGTGGGTACTGAGACTTTGGGATTATTTGTTCCTGCCACATAACCCAGCACATCATGACTAATACAGCAAGGTAGTGTTTTGGAATCCATATTCATTTTTAGGAATCGATATTCACTTGTCATCTAAAATATTTATTTAAGTTTCAAAACCTATCCTCTTAGAAATGTTGAGTGGATTCCAGGACAAGTTGTAAAAGCAATCTGGTAATCCTGTGGAGGCGAAATCAAACCACTGACACTTGGGAAGGGCAGTCTAATGTACGTGTTGGGAAGAGCAGAATGCCCAGAGAAGACTTGGCTCAGGGGCAGGCGTGCCGTGCCTAAACCGGGTGGGCTGGGGCAGGGAGACCACTGGCCAATTCGGTTAGAGGTCTGAGGAGGGACTAGGAGCTGAGGTGGAGTCTGATGTAATGGGATTTAATTAAAAATACTGCCGAGAGGGGTTAAATGGATGGACATCGATATAAATCTAACCCTCTTGGCAAAGGCTTCCAGTCAGTCCTCCACTGGGCTTTTCTGTTTCCCCTAACATTGGGCTTATGTTGTTTTCCACATACACTTGGGTGCAGGAGGGAACTGGTCTTCACCAGCCACAGGAGTCCTGCACGTCATCAGGGTGGCAGATGTTACCTCATTTGACCAGAAAGGGGAGATTGACCCACACATCCTGGACATGGGCCAGGTGGAAAAGTATTTGAAAAAGGACCTTCAAGGGTTTCTGCCCTGCGTCCCCGGAGCCCCATAATTGTTTCGGGTGAATCATTCCTACTTGTGCAAGTTTCAGCCAAGTCACCTTAGGTAATTTTGACATAATATTTATAAAACCTTCCTGGAATTGTGACTCATGGTCATACTTTGACTCAAAATTCTGTTAGAGCCAAGCATTTCAGAGAGGAGAGTGCCTAAATGATGGGGAGCCCAGCAGAGAATTGAGTTACAGGAGGCAGCGCAGCCAAGGCCATCATTTGCTGCAAATGCTCTTAGTCACAGAGGCCCCGGACACAGGTGCTAATTACAT
The DNA here is from genome assembly GCA_011751065.1 of Lasiurus cinereus. Classification (NCBI taxonomy): domain Eukaryota; kingdom Metazoa; phylum Chordata; class Mammalia; order Chiroptera; family Vespertilionidae; genus Lasiurus; species Lasiurus cinereus. The sequence continues at coordinate 3,385,924 of JAAGEH010000006.1, forward strand.
TTCTTTCAGAGTTCCCTTCATCTTTTCGGAATTAAAAAAGCAATAACATATATACGCTTGTCAGAATATTCCAACATTACGCACATGCACAAGAAGCAAAAAGTGCCAGTTTTCTTTCTTCCTCCCTCCCCACCAGTCCCATCCTGTAGACGTGACCTCTCTGAATCCTTTAGTGTCTATTCTTCTAGGTCTTTCTATAGGAACATGCACTTGTTTCACTTACTTAGCTGGTTACAATTATGTTTTTCCTAAAATCATACATGGGCAGTGTGGAAAATTCACATAAGCATTTGAAAAATCAATATATTTTTATTGATTTCAGAGAAGAAGGAAGAGGGGAGAAAGAGAGATAGAAACATGAAAAACAAGAGAGAATGAGACTACAACCCGGGGATGTGTCCTTGACTAGAATTGAACTTGGAACCTTTCAGTCTGCAGGCCAATGTTCTATCCACTGAGTCAAACCAGCTAGAGCTAGAAGCACTTTTTAAACAGATATATTCTCAACATTTTTACCTATATATTTGCACTTAAAAAAAGGTGATATCGCTGAAACCGGTTTGGCTCAGTGAATAGAGCATCGGTCTGTGGACTGAAAGGTCCCAGGTTCGATTCTGGTCAAGGGCATGTACCTTGGTTGCGATCACATCCCCAGTGGGGGACGTGCAGGAGGCAGCTGATTGATGTCTCTTTCTCATCGATGTTTCTAACTCTGTCCCTCTCCCTTCCTCTCTGTAAAAAATCAATAAAATATATATATTTTTAAAAAAGGTGATATCATGAAATGGCCCTATGAACTGTAATCTTTTCATGGCCATTTTCCAGATAAGGACATTTGGGCCTAACTCACCTGAGATCACAACCTACAGGTGACTTAGCTGAGATTTGGGTCCAGGTTTGTCTGATGCATTACTGTTTGTATGCATAGTTTATTGGATGAAAGAACTATTGCAAATTAATGCATCCTAATTTTTATAATTTTGGTTGACTGTTTTTCTTTCGAAATGTTTAGAAACTGTAAGTTAAAATAAAAAAAAAGGAATGAAGAGTTGCCTGTAATAAATGCCAAAGGCAGCCAGAAGGTGCAGTCAGCACAGGCTTCCAGCAGGAGGGGACCTTTAACCTAAAAGTCAGTTTGTCCTTTTAAAAATTGATTTTAGAGAGAGGTAGAGGGAGAAAAAAAGGGAGAGAGAGAGACAGAGATAAATGAGAGAGAGAAAGATAGCGAGGGAAGGAGAGAAATGAGAGAGAAACATATGTTATCTGCCTCCCACAAGAGCCCCAAAGGGGGATTGAGCCTGCAACCTGGATATGTGCCCTGATTGGGAATCAAACTACCATCACTCAGTGTATGAGACAACATTTCAATCAACTGAGCCACCTTGGCCAGGGCCTAATTTAGTTTTTAATTAAGAAAGAGAAGGGAGTTAGTTGTTCACAGTCCAAAATCATCTCCCAGATTTCCTGGAAACTTGAGTTCTCCTGGAAAATTCGGATTGTTTGAGAATATAGTTTTCAAGGTATATCTGATTTTTTACTCCTCTTTCCAGAAGAATTCATGTGTTAAGCAGTAGGGTTTCATCTTCCATTAAAGCACAAATACCAATAATTAGAAATAGAATGCAATCTGTATGCATCTGTTCCCTGCTACTTCCTTTCATAGTACAGAAGAGCACTTTGTCCATTTCATTTACAAAAATTCTCATCTAAGAGAGAGACACTGCTTTATTGTTCTACTATTTATGCATTAATTGGTTGACTCTCGTACGTACCCTGACCAGAGATCGAACCCACAACCGTGGCATATCAGAACAATGCTCAAACCAACAGAGCCACCTGGCCAGAGCTCTCCTCCAGTTTTAACCATTCGCTCTTCATTGTCTCTTGCGGTCCAGGCCCTGGAGTTAATATACTACCCCTTCTGGTTTCCCATCCACTCGCGCTTTTGAATACATTGCACCTCTGCAAGTAAATCTTTATTGAATTGTCTTACTTTGAATGGTGTATCTGTTTCTGCACACAATAAATATCCACTCTCACCCTGATGTGCATCCCCAGTGTAAACCCCTCATATTCAGAACCTTCGTCTGGTTTCTTTTCCTTGTGGAATCCACAGAGGTGTCTGTCGAGGGGTGGATTTCAACTGAAGTTTACTCCACCTTGATCATATCCAAGAGGATTTTTCCATATGAAATCCGTGATGTACCATGAGGTATGCCTTTCAGCGTTCCCGCAGTGATATGACTCTTATGACACCCTATGAGCTTCTCCTGACTAAGGCGCCCTCATGGAGTTCTCACGAGGACACCAAATTTTTCTTGGGAAAGAGTTGAGTAGCACTGATTTCTTCCCCCTTGTATTCGTTACTTTCATAGTGTTTGTCTCTACTAGAAATTCCAAGGAGTATGACGAAGTTTGAATTTGACGGAAGGTTTCAGACAGTGACAACACTCAGGGTTCTGCTCCATTCAGTGTTGCTGCCCCATGGCGGGACCATGTGCCTTCTGTGTTACAGGCAGAAGACTCTGTTCTTGGGCACATGCTCTCATGAACCACCAAGTCTAGATCAACTCGTTCTAAATGAGTCACTGATGGCTATTTTCCTTCTTGGAGTAGTAAGTTTGGAAGTTAAATCTTCCAGACTCTCCTTGGGAAAGTGCAGACTCCAGAGAAGGTGTGGCCAACTCCTCCATTTTGGTTAAACCCTTTGTTATTACACATTCTCTTCTCCTCTTGCATGTGGAGACATAATAGAAGTCATCCTTTCTTTGACATAAGGGTCAAGGGAAGGTTCAGGTTTCCAAACCTTGAGATACTTCTTGGGAGCCTGGGCTCTGTTTTGAAATCTTGCTGCAGGTCTCAGGGCAGAGGGCTCTCCTCTCCAGACAGACTTGTGTCCTGACCTCAGGAGAGGTGTGGTTTTTCCTGTTGGGCTGGAACCACCATCTCTGTAGTGCCCTGAGCCCTACAGAGAAGTTCTTCTGCGGCCCACTTTGCAGCCTACCCCATGCAGTGCTCACCTGCTATGAGGCCAGACCAAAGGGGCCCTTACACATACCTTTTTTTCCTCTCTTATTGCAGGGGAAGATGTTGCTTAACTTTCTGCAACTGAAAATCATGGCTTGTTTTCTCTTCATTCTAATAATGACTTCTTCCCAGTTCTTGCAGACTCGGCCTCCCTGAAGCCTTTCTGACCATCACTTGCTACCTGGTCCCTTGAACACCTGTTCTAAGTTTTGTCTTAGAAGCATTACATTTCTAGGTGCCATTTGGGGTCATGATCCTCTACTGCTGTGTAACAAAACACCAATTATTAATGTGTGAAAACAACATTTCATTACCATGCCTTCCAGTGTTTTGGGCTGGCTGGGCTCACCTGCTGTCTTTGCTGGGTTTGCTTTGGGCTCTCACACACTGGCAATCAGATGATAACTGGAGCTGGTGTCATTTAGCGGTTCCATGGGGCTGGAATGTCCACACTCTTTCCTTTTGTCGGTTGCCTCACAATCTCCTATGTGGCTCCTCTCCCAGCAGGGTGGCAGAGTTTTTACATGGCATCTGGGTTCCAGAGACCATAACAGCAGACGGTGGATGGCCTTCTAAAGTCCTCTAAACTTGGCAGAACATCACTTCCTCCACCTTCTGCTGGCTAAGCTGAGTCACAGGACCAGCCCAGATTCAAGGGGGCAGCAGTACACAGGGCACGAGCACCAAGAGCCACAGCTCATTGGAGCTCTTGTTAAAGACTAGCTTCCTCAGTATGAAAGGCTTGGAACCCAAAATGGCATTCCTCACCTGGCCCGTGTGGCTCAAGTGGTTGTATGGCATCCTGTGCACCAAATGTTGCTGGTTTGATTCCTGGTCAGGGTACATGCCCCTTTTGAAGGTTTGATCCCTGTGCTCTGCTCTTGCATCAATGATTCTCTTGCTCTCTCCCTTCTCTCTTTCTAAAAAAAAATCAGTATATATATATTTTAATTTAATAAATCTTTATTGCTCAGATTATTACAATTGTTCCTCCTTTCCCCCCTATAGCTCCCCTCCACCTGGCTCCCACCCCACCCTCTGCCCTTACCTCTCCCTCATTGTCCTTATCCATAGGTGTACAATTTTTGTCCAGTGTCTCTCCTCACTGCCCTCACCTCTTACCCCCTGAGAATTGTCAGTCCACTCCCTTTCTATGCCCCTGATTCTATTATATTTACCAGTTTATTCTGTTCATCAGATATTTTATTCACTTGATGTTTAGATTCACTTATTGATAGATATGTATTTGTTGTTCATAATTTTTATCTTTACCTTTTTCTTCTTCTTCCTCTTCTTAAAGAGTACCTTTCAGCATTTCATACAATACTGGTTAGGTGTTGATGAACTCCTTTAGCTTTTTCTTATCTGTGAAGCTCTTTATCTGCCCTTCAATTCTGAATGATAGCTTTGCTGAGTAGAGTAATTTTGGTTGTATGTTCTTGCTACTCACCACTTTGAATATTTCTTGCCACTCCTATCTGGCCTGCATAGTTTCTGTTGAGAAATCAGCTGACAATCGTATGGGTGCTCCCTTGTTGGTAATTAACTGTTTTTTTTCTTGCTGCTTTCAAGATTCTCTTAATGTCTTTTGCTTTTGGCCTTTTAATTATGATGTGTCTTGGTGTGGTCCTCTTTGGATTCCTTTTGTTTGGGTTCTGTGTGCTTTCAGAACTTGTAAATCTATTTCTTTCACCAGGTGAGGGAAGTTTTCAGTCATTATTTCTTCAAAAAGATTTTCAGTATCTTGCTCTGTCTCTTCTTCTGGCACCCCCATAATTCTGATGTTGATACGCTTGAAATTGTCCCAGAGGCTCCTTACACTGTCTTCACATTTTTGGATTCTTTTTTCTTTTTTCTTTTCCAGTTAAGTGTTTTCTGCTTCTTTGTATTTCAAATCTTTGACATGATTCTTGCATTCCTCTAGTCTGCTGTTAGGTCTCTGTATAATATTTTTTATTTCAGTCAGTGCATGTTTAATTTCAAGTTAGTCCCCTTTCATCTCCTTTTGGGTCTTGCTAAATTTATCCATCTTTTCTAGGAACTTTTTGAAAAACCTTATAATTGGTTTTGAACTCTATATCTAGTTTTTTGCTTTCCTCCATTTCTTTAGTTTCTGATCTGTTTGTCTCCACATTTTCACTGCTTCCCTGGGTTAGTAGAGTAGCTTTGTGTGCTAGGTGTCCTATATGGCCCAGTAGCTTGGCTTCCCCAGTTACATGAGGTGGACTCTTTTGGTGCACCCCTTTGTGGACTATGTGTACAATCTTATTGTAGTTAAGTCTTGATTGTTGTTGGTATCACTGGGGAGAATTGACCTCTAAGCCAATTGGCTGTGAGGATCAGCTGTGTCTATGCCAGGAGAACTTCTATGCTGGAGTCAGCCTTATGATACAAGACTTGCAAAACTGCAAAAGCCTTTGTGTTCGGCTTGGATGAGATGGAGTCTCAGGGCTGAGCAGACTGCCTTGGATTCCCTATTAGTCCCTGGGTCTCAGTGTCCCTCAGTAATCGCTGCAGCCCTCTCTGTGCACACAAGCACGCACCTCCAGACCTCTACCTTTTGCATTTCCCCTGAATTTCAGTGCACTCTGGGGACCTATATGACTCTGCGTCCCTAGGCTCTCACCCGAAACTGGGGTTCAGTGCAGTCGAAAGTGAAATTCAGTGCAGTTGGAGGTTCTTTCTCCCTCCCACTAGAGGAAGCCAGCCAGGCCCTCCACTGCCTGTCCTCTCCACATGCGTGTCTCTGTACCTCAGCTTTTTGCAGCTCTTCTGAGTCACCGTGAGCCCCTCTCTTTTCTTCTAGTTGTAAAATTTTCCACTCAGCCAGCTTTCCTGTAGTTCTAAATGATGACTGTTTTGTCTTTTAGCTGTAGTTTTGAAATTGTTATGCAAGGCAGCAGTTTAGGTGTTCACCTATGCCACCATTTTGGTTTCCCATATATATGTGTGTATATATATATATATATATATTTTTTTTTTAAAGGCAGTTCTGTGACTTTCTTACCTTCAAGTTCTCACAGAAACAACTACTTCTGATTCTTTTTAGCTCTCCCCCCTGGCATTTATTTCCATATTTTCAAATCTTATGCCTATATTATAATTTTTAATTTTTTAATATTAGATGCTTTGGACTTCCTACTATGGATGATGAGTATTTAGCATTTTTCTCTCTGTCACCCTATTACAATATAGTTACTGCAAATTTTAATTAAAGCCTTTTTTAGTATATATCTTATTATGGCTATATTAATATCATTCACTGAAGGATGCAGTGTGCCTTTTTGTACAGTTTTTCTCCCAGTGGTAAATATTGGTTTCTTTTGGTTGTTTAATTTTCTCTGTACTTACACTGTTGCTCCCCAAAACTCTCTGGTAAGACTACAACAGGTCTTCTCAACACTGTCAATCAAAGGCATTGGATAACCCATGTATTGGTCAACTGATACTGCAGTAACAAACAGCCTGGACACTATAGGGGTTTATAACAATATCTGTTTTGCTCAACTGTAATTGCTCAGCAGGGTGTCATGGCTTGATTCCTGGTCAGGGCACACATCCAGGTTGTGAGCTCGGTCCCCAGTAAGTGGAATGTAGGAGGCAGCTGATCAATGATTCTCTCTAATTGCTGATGTTTCTATTGCTCTTTCCCTCTCCCTTTCTCTCTGAAATTAATAAAAATAGATTAGCTATAGCTGGTTTGGCTCAGTGGATAGAGTATCAGCCTGTGGACCGAAGGGCCCCGGGTTTGATTCTGGTCACGGGCATGTAACTAGGTTGCAGGATCCTCCCTGGCCTGGGCCCTGGTCAGGGCACATGCTGGAGGCAATTAACCCATGAGTTTCTCTCACATCAATATTTCTCCCTCTCTTTCCCTCTCTCTCTCACTCTCTTGGGAAATCAATGGAAAAAATATTCTCAGATGAAGATTTAAAATTTTTTTTTTCCAAAAAATCAATCTCCCCAACAATATCTATCTTTCTTGTGTCCGAGAGTCCATTTAATCACTCTGTGAGAGGCCACCTCTTCTGATCTCAGTAGTAGGTTCTCATCCAGGATGCCACTTCAGTGGAGACTGGGTGATTCATCTTTGCTCTTCTGGACACTCCCAGATCCCCTGGTGGGTACCCGTAGGTGACTAATGGAGGACGCCTGGTGCATACTCCTGTCTCTGCACAGGGACCCATCCTGCTTGCACCCACTGACTGTGGTTGTACAGATCCTGTTTGAGAGCTTGTGTATGTTGTGTGGCTTAGAGAAGTGCATAAGCTTGGCGGCTTTTTGTCTGCTAAGGAGGGAGATCATGGTACCTCAAAGATCTCAATAAGGGTCAGTGGGGAAATCCGTGCCTCCTGTGGATACCAGGGAATGCTGCCGGCTGTACAATTCCAGGTGACACTCCAGCCAGCAGAAACAGGGCCAAGTCCTACCTTGCCCCCTCAGGAGTAATTATCCCATTTAGCGTAGTGTGTATCTTTTTAAACTTTTTAAACGAGTTTTCATACTCATAAACACATACAGAATCACTTAGTTTTTCTCTGTGTGTTTTGACATAAATGATAATACCGTCAACCTTATTCTGTAACCTACCTCACTAATTTTGAGTTCCTTCCTGTTAGTTCACATTTCTTTTCTTTTTTATTTTAAAGTAGTCCTTTTTTTTTAAAAAAAATATATTTTATTGATTTTTTACAGAGAGGAAGGGAGAGGGATAGAAAGTTAGAAACATCAGTGAGAGAGAGACATCCATCAGCCGCCTTCTGCACGCCCCCTACTGGGGATGTGCCCGCAACCAAGGTACATGCCTTGACCGGAATCGAACCTGGGACCTTTCAGTCCGCAGGCCAATGCTCTATCCACTGAGTCAAACCGGTTTTGGCTAGTTCAGATTTTTTTTTATTATTAATTTTTTATACATATCTCCCCATTGCCCCCCCTCCCTCCCAGGCACACCCCAACCCCCCAGTGTCTATGTTCATTGGTTATGATTATATGCATAGATACAAGTCCTTTGATTGATCTCTTATCTACCTCACCTAACTTTAAACTTCCTGCTGTAATTTCACAGTCTGTTCGAAGCTTTACTGTCTCTGTATCTATCCTTTTGTTCATCAGTTTATAATGTTCTTTATTATCCCCCAATGAGTGTGATCATGTGATGCTTCTCCTTCATTGACTGGCTTATTTCACTAAGCATAAGGCTCTCCAGTTCCAACCAGGTTGCTGCAAATGGTAAGAATTCCTTCTTTTTAATGGCTGCATAGAATTCCATTGTGTAGATGTACCACAGTTTTCTGATCCACTCATCTGCTGACGGGCACCTAGGCTGTTTCCAAATTGTGGCTATTGTAAATTGTGCTGCTATGAACATAGGGGTGCATAAATCCTTTCTGATTGGTGTTTGTAATTTCTTAGGATAAATTCCTAAGAGTGGTATTACAGGGTCAAATGGGAGTTCCATTTTTAGTTTTTTGAGGAAACTCCATACTGTTCTCCACAGTGGCTGCACCAGTCTGCATTCCAACCAACAGTGCACAAGTGTTCCTTTTTCTCCGCATCCTCACCAACACTTGTCGTTTGTTGATTTGTTGATGATTGCCATTCTGACAGGTGTAAAATGGTATCGCATTGTTGTTTTGATTTGCATCTCTCGGATGATTAATGACTTTGAACATGTTTTCATGTGTCTCTTGGCCTTCCTTCTGTCTCTTTTGAAAAGGTTCTATTTAGGTCCGTTGCCCATTTTTTTTATTGGATCCTTGATCTTCCTTTTATTAAGTTGTATAAGTTGGTTGTAGATTTTGGAGATTAAACCTTTATCAGTGATAGCATTTGCAAATATGTTCTCCCATGCATTGATCTTTCTTGTTGTTTTGTTGATGGTTTCTTTTGCTGTGCAAAAGCTTTTTATTTTGATGTAGTCCCATTTGTTTATTTTTTCTTTAGCTTCCATTGCCTTTGGAGCAGTATCAGTGAAGAAGTTCTTTCGGCATATATCTGAGATTGTGCTGCCTGTGGGTTCCTCTTGTATTTTTATGGTTTCCCTTCTAATGTTTAAGTCCTGTATCAATTTTGAGTTTATTTTTGTATTTGGTGTAAGTTGGTGGTCCAGTTTCAATTTTTTGCATGTATCTGTCCAATTTTCCCAACACCATTTATTGAAGAGGCTATCTTGGTTCCATTGAATGTTCATGCCTCCTTTGTCAAATATTAATTGAGCATAGTGGTTTGGGTGGATATCTGGGTTCTCTATTCTATTCCATTGATCTATATGTCTGTTCTTGTGCCAGTACCAGGCTGTTTTGAGAACAGTTGCTTTGTAGTATAGCTTGAAGTCTGGTATTGAGATCCCACCTACTTTATTCTTTTTTCTCAAAATTGCTGTAGCTATCCGTGGTCTTTTTTTTGTTCCAGATGAATCTATGAAGAATTCTTTGTAGGTCTGTGAAATATGTCGTTGGTATTTTAATGGGTAGTGCATTGAATCTGTAGATTGCTTTGGGTAGTATGGACATTTTAATGATGTTGATTCTCCCAATCCATGAGCATGGTATGCTCTTCCATCTGTTAACATCTTCCTCTATCTCTTTTTTCAGTGTCCTGTAGTTTTCTGCATAAAGGTCTTTTACCTCTTTAGTTAGGTTTATTCCTAGGTATGTTAATTTTTTTGGTGCGATGGTAAATGGGATTGTTTTTTTAGTCTCTCTTTCTGTAATTTCACTATTAGTGTATAGAAATGCCACAGACTTCTTAGCATTAATTTTGTATCCTGCTACATTGCCGAATTCATTAATTAAGTCAATTAGTTTTGGAATGGAGTCCTTTGGGTTTTTTATGTACAATATCATGTAATCTGCAAATAAGGACAGCTTTACTTCTTCTTTTCCAATTTGGATGCCTTTTATTTCTTCTTGTTGTCTAATTGCAATGGCTAATACTTCCAGTACTATGTCGAACAGGAGAGGTGAGAGTGGGCATCCCTGTCTTGTTCCTGTTCTTAGGGGAAATGGTTTTAGTTTTTGCCCATTGAGTATGATATTAGCTGTGGGTTTATCATATATGGCTTTTATGATGTTGAGGTATGATCCTTCTATTCCCACTTTGCTGAGAGTTTTTATGAAGAAAGGGTGTTGGATATTGTCAAATGCTTTTTCTGCATCAACTGATATGACTATGTGATTTTTATCTCTGAATTTGTTTATGTGATGTATCACATTTATTGATTTGTGGATATTGAACCATCCCTGCATTCCTGGGATGAATCCTGCTTGGTCATGGTGTATGATCTTTCTGATGTACTGCTGGATCCGGTTTGCTAGAATTTTGTTGAGGATTTTGGCATCTATGTTCATGAGAGATATTGGGCTATAATTCTCTTTCATTGTGTTGTCTTTATCTGGTTTTGGTATTAAGGTGATGCTGGCTTCATAGGTGTTTGGTAGTATTTCTTCTTCTTGAATGTTTTTGAATAGTCTGAGGAGGATAGGTTTTAATTCTTCCTTGAATGTTTGGTAAAACTCTCCTGTGTAGCCATCTGGACCCGGGCTTTTATTTGCTGGAAGCTTTTTGATTACTGCTTCAATTTCTTCCATAGTTATTGGACTATTGAGATGTTTGGCTTCCTCCTCATTGAGTTTTGGGAGGTTATATTTTTCTAGGAAAATGTCCATTTCTTGCAGGTTGTCCAATTTGTTGGAATAGAGTTGTTCATAGTATTTTTTAACAATCCTTTGTATTTCCACAGGGTCTGTTGTTATTTCTCCTCTTTCATTTCTGATTTTGTTTATTTGGGTCTTCTCTCTTTGCTTCTTGGTGAGCCTGGCTAGGGGCCATCAATCTTGTTTATCCTTTCAAAGAACCAGCTCTTTGTTTTGTTGATCTTTTGAATTGTTTCTTTGGTCTCCAAGTTGTTTATCTCCGCTCTGATCTTCACTATTTCCTTCCTTCTGAGTACACTGGGCTTTTCTTGTTGCTCACGTTCTAGCTCTTTGAGTTGTAGGTTTAGGTGATTTATTACCATTGTTTCCTGTTTTTTGCAGTAGGCTTGTAGGGCTATGAACTTCCCTCTCAAGACTGCTTTCACTGTGTCCCATAAATTTTGTATTGTTGTGTTGTCATTGTCATTTGTTGCCATGATGTTTTTTATTTCTTCCTTGATCTCTCTGGTTACCCAGTTGTTGTTTAAAAGCATGCTGTTTAGTCTCCATGTGTTTGATTTCTTTCTATTGTTTTTATTATAGTTGATTTCCAGTTTTATGCCACTGTGGTCTGAGAAAATGCTTGATATGATTTCTATCTTCTTGAATATGAAGAGACTTTTCTTATGACCCAACATATGATCTATCTTTGAAAATGACCCATGTGCACTGGAGAAGAATGTATATTCTGTGGCTTTGGGGTGAAATGTTCTGAAGATGTCAATTAATTCCATCTGGTCTAGTGAGTCATTTAGGATTGATGTTTCCTTGCCGATTTTTTGTTTAGAGGATTTATCCAATGGTGACAGTGGGGTATTAAAGTCTCCTACTATGATTGTATTGTTGTCAATCTCTCCCTTAATATCCTCCAAGAGTTTTTTTATGTATTTAGGTGATCCTATATTGGGTGCATATATGTTTACCAGAGTTATTTCTTCTTGTTGGATTTTTCCCTTTAGTATTATGAAGTGGCCTTCTTTATCTCTTGTTATGTCCTTCACTTTGAGATCTAATTTGTCAGATATAAGTATTGCAACCCCAGCTTTTTTTTCATTTCCATTTGCCTGAAATACCATGTTCCATCCCTTCACCCTCAATCTGTGTGCATCTCTTTTCCTGAGGTGGGTTTCTTGCAGACAGCAGATATATGGATCATGTTTTCTTATCCAATCGGTTACCCTATGTCTTTTGATTGGAGCATTTAATCCATTTACATTTAAGGTTATTATTGATAAGTACTTATCTGTTGCCATTTTTAGTCCTTACCCCCGAGTTCCTTCTTCGCTTCCTCTTTCTTTTTATTACAGCAGACCTTTTAACATTTCTTGCATTGCTGGTTTGGTGGTAATATATTCCCTTAGTCCTTTTTTGTCTGTGAAGGTTTTGATTTCACCTTCAATTTTGATTGAGAGTCTTGCAGGGTACAGTATTCTTGGATTCAGACCCTTCCTTTGCATGACTTTGTATATTTCATTCCATTCTCTTCTGGCCTGACGAGTTTCTGTTGAGAAGTCAGTAGCTAGTCTTATGGGGGTTCCTTTGTAGGTAACTTTCTGTTTCTCTCTGGCTGCTTTTAAGTTTCTTACTTTGTCGTCGGTGTTTGCCAGTTTAATTATAATGTGCCTCGGTGTCGGTTTGTTGGGGTTCATTTTGCTTGGGACTCTGTGAGCTTCTTGGATTTGTGTGGGTTTTTTCTTTTCTATATTGGGGAAATTTTCTATCATTATTTCTTCAAACATGTTCTTTAATCCTTGTTCAGTTTCCACTCTTTCTGGAACCCCAATTATGCGGATGTTATTTTGTTTCATGTTATCCCAAATTTCCCTTAGACTCTCCTCTTGCTTTTTAACTTTTTTTTCTAGAAGCTGCTGTACTTGGGTATTTTTTCCTACCGTGTCTTCTAGCTCACTGATGCGGTCCTCTACTTCTTCGAGTCTACTTTTGATGCTTTCTATTGTGTTCTTTATAGCAGTGATGTCATTATTCATTTCTTCTTGTTTATTCTGCACCTCCTCTAGTTTCTTCTGCGTTTCTTCTTCATGCTTCTTCACCTCCTCTAGGCTCTTACTCATATTGTCAAATTTGTCTTCCATTCTTTTCAACCACATTATAATAATTTCTCTGAACTCTTTCTCTGGTAGGCTTATTTGTGGTTATATTTCGTTTACTTCCTTTTCTGGTGAAACCTGCCTTTCTGTCTTTTGTGGGCTGTATCTTTTTCTGCCCATGGTCTTTCTTCTCTGGGTGTCTGGTTATGTAGTGCTCTCTCCTATGTTGATTGAAAGGCACAAACTACAACACGACCAGGTACAGCACACAAGGCACTGAGTAGAGATGTATTCAAGATGTTAATAATCACAAATAAGGTGACCACCAATGAAGGACAAATTAGGGGTAAATAGAGAAAGAAGAAGAGGAAAATGAAGAAGAAAGAAAAGAAAGAAGTGCCAAAATCAAATTGGGAGAGTGAGAAAAAAAAAGATAAATAAATGAACAATAAAATAAAATAAAATAAGAAAATAAAAAGGAGAAAAAGGAGAAGGAAAGAGGAAGAGAAAAAAGTCAGAGAGAAAAGAAAGTGTATAAGAGAGAAAAGAGGAACAAAATATATATGTCAGGAGACAACTCCAATAGAACAGTCACTAATCCCAATAAAGGCCAGCAACCAGTACCTAGAGATTAATGGAAATTGCAAATAGCAACTGGTATCTAGGGAGATGAGGGAAAAGAGAGGTAGAAAACAAAGCAAGCAAAAAGCAAAATAAAACAAGTAGAATAAACTAAAACAGTCTCTCAAAAAAAAAATTGAAAAAATCGATATAATCACTTTTCAGGCAAATAGCAACAAAAGGACATAGAGAAAAAACAACTTTTTGGTTAGTGAAGACAAGAGGGGAGAGGTTTGTGTGGACTTGTAGTAGGGGATTTGAAATTAGATATATAAATGGGGTGAAATTTTAACCAGGTAAAGAGAAAAATAGGGAGAATCCAAAGTTGGAAAAGGGAAAGAGAAACAAGACAGCAAAATGGGGAAAGTTAGGAGGAAAGTGTTGGCATAAAGGTGGAGTTGAGTTGGAGTAAAATTATGCTAAAGGGAAGATGAAAATAGAATGTAGAACTCTAATCCCGAAATAAAATAAAGAGAAAACAAAATGACACTTTTTTTCCCCTAAAACGGTAAAGTACTAGTAGTAATTAATAATACTAGTTTAAAACAAAAATGTAATAATTATAAAGGTAAAATCAATTGAGGCAGAAAGAAAAAAAATTCTTTTAATTAAAATATGTGAAAATAAAAAATAAAGAATTAAAAATTAAAAAAAAAGAAAAAAGAAAAAAGGAAAAATAAAAAAAAAGAAGAAGAAAAATAGAATGGTCCTTCACTTCCACTATTATTCTGCTTGACACACAGAGTAGGGGAGGTATTGCAGTTCCCTGTGTTCCCCTCTTGGTGTTTTAATCTCTTTATTCTCTTGTGGTTATGCGAGAGTCAATTTGTGTGTCATCCATTGGGTGGCAGTGTTTCGGAATTGATCTCTGAGACAAAGCACAGGACCTCTCTAGGCTGTGCTCAGATCCTGCTACTCTGTGGTTCCCAAAACCAGTTTGTGGGGGTTTTGCAGCCTGGACACTGCAATAACTCCCAGGTTGTCCCTCTGCCCCAGAGAAAAAGAGAAAAAAAAAAAAAGAGTCGTTTTCCGGAGCTCTCCTCCGTCAACAGCTCAGAGGGTCTGCCTTCACATTCAGGGATCACACCCTGACCACCTCTGCGGACCTCTCCAGAGGCAGCTTTCCCGAAGCCCGGCTCCCGCAGTGTGCGCGTCTCTGCCCTGCGGGGGTAGGAGACCTCACCCTGGCCCAGGCTAAGTCTGACCCTTCCTCGCGTGCCCTGTGGATCTCTGAATCCCCCGCCTGCGCGTCTGTGCCGCCTGGGAAGCCGAGCTCTGAGTCCTGGCTGCTCTGTGGGTGCCTCCGTCAGCCGCAGCTTTCAGACCTCGGCAGACATCCACCTCCCCCTTAAGTCAGGCGCAATCTGACCTTTCCGTGTGCTCTGTGGATCTCTGATTCCGCCGCATGTCTGTGCTGATTGGAGAGCGGAGTTCTGGGTCCCCGGGTTCCTGGCTGCTCAATGGGTGCCCAGCCGAAGGCTTCAGACCGCCGCAGACATCCACCTCCCGCTGCAAGATGGCTCGGGCTCCGCGTTCGCGCTGGTGGCTCCGGCGGACAAAAACCCCGCGGCAGTGGGGCTGCTTGGCCAGGAGAGCCCCTTCCAGCAGTTCCCCGCCTTCCCCTGGAGGACAACTGACTCCTAGCTTGGCAACAAACACTCCCAATGCAACTCTCAGCCGCTCTCTCTCCCTCTGCCCAGCGACAAAGCTCCAGACGCGTCCGTCTACTCCGCCGCCATTTTCTCCTCTAGTTCAGATTTCTTAACACTGGCTGTGGATGTCTCCCGGCACTGATGTGTCAAGGGTCAGTCAGCACTTCCTGGTGGTTCCTGTTTAGGTTGCACTCCCAGGAGCATGGCTGGGAGAAGGTTTTCCATGTGAGTCTCTTTGCACACATGTGTCCTTTTTCCTGGAGGGTGGATGCTGGCATGGGCACACTAAAATTTTGTCAGATGGAGCCTAACTCTGCTCCCAGAATGCTCTGTTGGTGACACTCCCCTGAACAGATGACCCTGTGACACTGTGCTAGGCAGCAATTCACTTCTTTCAATTTTGACCAATCTGATGGGAAGAAAATGGCATTTTGTTGTGCGTAGCATAGTGGTTACATTTTTTAAAATAAAAAGCTGGTACAAACTTTTCTTCACTGGAAGCCTGGCATTTGGGAGAGGCCGAGGAGCTTGGTTAGAGCCTGGACTTAGAGTGGGCAGTGGTCCTCGTCCTGGCCACTCCATCACTGGCCATGGCCTCTCTGGCACTTGGTCTCTCCTCTGTCAGATGGATACAGGGAGTAACTTAACTCTCTGAATCGGGGAGAGGGTGACAGGAATTACTACACAAAGCCCCAGAACAGTGCCAGCATGTAGTGGGTGCTAGGTAGGTATTTGTAGGATTTTAGCTAGAGTTGTGCTCCATAATTTTCAGTTTAGCAGGTCAAACACAGAATAGCTTCACCTTTGTGTTCCAGAACTCAGCTTGGAAGCTGGTGATGAAGTCAGCCTTTCCATGACAGACAGGGAAACTGAGACCATCTGGAGGTCACTCAGCTGCCCAAGGTCACACAGCCTGGTGCTGCCTCGTTCAGAATGGAACCCAGTCTCCTGCTCTCTGCTCTGCACTCTCTCTGCCCTCATTCCCATATCCTCAACTTGGCCCATTTTGTCTGAGGAAAGGAACCCTCGCCTTTAACACATTTAAGTAAAGGCTCTCAGATGAAAGCAGAAAGATAGGGATTTGGTCAACAAAAGCCCAGGGATCCCTCAGTGTCCACACATGACTACAGGTGTGCCCTGTGGGTGTCATTAACACTTTCCATTGGTAAGTTTAAGAAAATTGTTTTAAATTGATTTTTTACAGAGAGAATAAGGGAGAGGGAGAGAGAGCACGACATCAATGTGAGAGAGAAACATCCAACTACTGCCTCTTGCACACCCTTTGCCTTGGATTCAGCCTGCAATCTGGGCATGTGCCCTGACCTAGGATTGAACCAACAATTTTTCCATGCACAGGATGACACCCAACAGACTGAGCCATACTGGCCAGTGCTCAGTCAGTAAGTTTTGCTCTGGGCATCTGTCAGTGGGCCCTCGAGGAGAGGGAGAGTTGCAGTTTCCAAGGGACAAAGGGACAGTGTGTCTCTGATTTAGCATCTTTGCTCTGAAAGGACTCATCTGGTCCAGTGGCCTGTACCTGTCTGTACCATATACAGGATATGGAAGATGAAGGTGCGGGCTTTCGAAACTGATCAAAACACTGGAGAAAAATTATGCTGGCTTAATGGCTAATGGTTTATCTGACAGTTTCTCTGGGTAGGACTGTCTGACCTTGTGTTTTGCAGGAGAATGTATAATTATTAAGGTATTTTTTCCGAGGCAGCAGCAATCACTGCTTGTCTTACTTAATTTGATTAATTTTTTTAGTGAACTGAACATTCCAGTCATAGAAATGTAAAGCCAGGCAGATCGTGGTCTTTTTCTTTTCAGAAATTTAGATTTTTGCATTCAAAGAGGCATGTGTATTTTATCAAAATTACTCTTGGGCATTCGGCAAACATTTTAGACTGTGAGGCTTGGTAATTTTCTTTTTTAAACGAATGCTCGCTTTTTCTTTTGACAGTGGTTTAAGTTTTGAGATCTTTTAACAATTTGTTTTTTATCATGGAGCGATTGGGACGCCTTCCCAGCCCTGTCTCAGTTGCATTCTCCTGCTGAGGGGAGACAGCTCAGCGGGCTCCGGCCCCTGCTCACCCTGGTGCTGCTCTCCAGCTGTGTGACTCCCCTACGCGACTTGCGGCTCCTTGTCTCAGTAGGAGTATGGAGGAGAGGAGAGCGATTTTCAGGGAGCTGTGGAGATGAAGGAAGGTGGAAGGAGAGCATGAGGCGTGCGCTCGGGTTTGGGTAGGGCGTTTCGCGCAGGGACGGACGGAGCCAGTGGCAGGAAGTGGTGGCGCCTGGGATGATGTCTAGGGTCTGCTTAGCGAGCGGCAGGAGGCTCCAGGTCTGCACCTCCCCATTCTGATTCTGTAACACAAGCCTTTACAAGGACGTCGTATGCTTCCTGGGACAGTTTCCGTCTGTCCGTGGCCGGTTCTCAGAACTTGGGTCAGTAAGAGTGTGGCCACTTCCGAAAGTGCCTGTCTTTGCCTTGGTTGCTCCCCCACTTTGCGCCTCCGTTTTTTTCATTTGTTAAAGGGAGAAATACAGTCTCTACTTCCCAGGGTGTGAAGGGAATGCGATGAGCATTAAGCTAAGCACATTGGTACACTTAGAGCACTTGTGTTGGCACTCGTACGCGTCAGTTCTCTTTCCTGCCGTGACTGTCACTGGGCACCAAGGTCCCCGAAGTCGCAGCTGGCACGATGCGGTGCTTGTTAGTGCCAACGGGCACTTTCCAGGCAAAGTGCTGGACGCGGGCAAAGACAGCTTCTTCTTTTCAGCAAGAGAGGCTGCCAGCTTCTCCACACAGAGAAAAAGTTACTGACGCCCATGGTCTTTGCAGTTTGCTCTGAGTGACAGTGAGGTAAGGACGTGCCCGCGCTCAGAGGGAGCGGAGTTTCTGTTGGACTCCGCAAGGCTGCCCGGACTTTGCAATACGGAGTTGGGGGAAGGCAGGCCTAAGAGAAGCCCTGGAATCTTCTGGAAGGAAAAAAAATAACAGCACTGCCTTTCCCTGGGATTTAACTGGGTGCCCTGCCTTGTGCATGGGTTGGGGCTCCTGCAGAGATCCAGGAAAAGAGAAAAGAAAGATCCCAGGAAATGAAATAGCTATGGGGATTTAACAAATAAAATATATCTAATTTAAACACTCTATTTGTTTTCTATGTAGGGTTGCAAGAAAGAATAAATGACCTGTAATTTTTTATTATAAACTAGAGGCTTGGTACATGAAATTTGTGCACAGGTAGGGTCCCTAGGCCTGTCAGGTGATCAGGGTTGATGGGGACCTTTCAGCTGCCCACCAGGGCCTTCCTTTGTTCCACGCTGCCCCCTGGTGGTCAGCACATGTCATAGTGAGGGATCAAACTCCTGGTCTCCCGATCACACTCCCGAGGGGTCACTTTGCATATTAGCTATATATGTCCCATTCAATATTTTGTGATATACTTACATTTAAAAAGCATAGGTTGTTTGTCTGAAATTCAAATTGGACTGGACATCCTCTATTTTTTTTTTTTAATTCTCACCTGAGGAGTAAGGATATTTTTTTCCATTGATTTTATTTTTAGAGAGTGGAAGGGAGGAGGGAGAGGGAAGAAGGAGGGGAGTGGGAAGAGAGAGAGAGAAAAAGAGAGAGAGAAGAGAGAGAAAGAGAGAGAGAGAGAGAGAGAGAGAGAGAAACATTGATGTGAGAGAGATAAATTGATTGGTTCAGGCCTCTTGCACTCACCCTGAATGGGGGCAGGAATCGAACCTGCAAACCAGGTATGTGCCCTTGATTGGGAATCGAACCCATGACCCTTTGTCCAGAGCTGGAAATCCTCTATTTTATCTAGCAACTTACATAGCGGGTGAGTGAAAGGACCCCAGGGTGTAGGTTGCTGAAGGGAGGCTGAGCTGTGGGAGGTCCATGACTTGTGAATTTGCAACTAAGTGAGGGTAAGGGGTTCAGGAGTTTGGGCCATTATGTATTGGAGATCTGGGAGATTAGTATAGTGTAGGGGGAATGGGATTCCTCATGAAATCATTCTTGGTCTTAAAGAGCTTGCATCTAATTTCTTCTTGAAGATGAGTGTGAGCAGGACTGACTCATCCCTCTCTGACACTATTAAAAGTACAAGGCACTAGAGTATCTTCAGAGGGAGGTCTGGACTTCCTGCCAATAGAAGTAGCTGGGCCATTGAACATTGCATTCTG
This sequence comes from Lasiurus cinereus, assembly GCA_011751065.1. NCBI lineage: Eukaryota > Metazoa > Chordata > Mammalia > Chiroptera > Vespertilionidae > Lasiurus > Lasiurus cinereus. The sequence continues at coordinate 3,405,169 of JAAGEH010000006.1, forward strand.
GGACAACATGCACAGCATCTCATTTAATTTGTCTATTTCTCTTGCAGGTTTACCTTTTTAAACAATTTTATTGAGATATAATTTACATACTGTAAAATCTACCAATTGTAAGCATACTATCAGTGGTTATTAATAATTTTACTGAGATACACAATGTTCCATTTTTACTCACACTTTTGGCACCGAATGTTTCTTTTTCTCCTACATCAACCAATTTTCTAACTCTCCGGACACCAACTGGCTGCCCTACAATTCAATTCAGTTTTCACACTAAGTACCCAGAGTTAGTGCAGACTCCGTAGATTTAAGGACTCCATCCCACAAGATTGCCTCAAGATCAGAGGCCAGTCCCAGGCTCACATTGTCACCTATACATTTTGTCACCAGGTTTGCCAGTTCAGTAGAAGGACTCACAGGACTCAGGAAAACACATATGTGCCACAGGAACAGCTACGTGGGAGAGGAACACAGGACAAAGTGAGTAGGGAGGCCTTGGAACTTCCATGCTGTTTCTGGGTGCGTCCCCCTCCAACACTTTGACATGCTCATCAGCCTTGAAGCTCCTTGCATCCTGTCATTTAGATTTATGGAGGTCCCATTGCATAGACATAGTTGAGTAAATCATTGGCCAGTGGTGATTAACTCAGCCTCCAGGCCCTGTTCCCACCGCAAAAGTCAGGGATTCAGTTGAAACTTCCAACCCTCTGATCTTGCCATGGTCTCTCTGGCCATCAGCTTCATCCTGAAAACACCTTCCTCTCCCCACTTCAGTTCATGTCATTAACATACAAAAGCCATTCTTATCACCGGAGATTCCAAGGGCCTTAGGAGCCCTGTACCAGGAGCCAGGGATGAAGACCTAATATTGATTTTTTATTATATCACAGATACACCCAACACCACAATCCAGTTTTAGGGTATTTCTGTCACCCCAGTAAGATTTCTTGTGCCTGTCTATAGTTAATCCTTATTTCCACCCCAACCTCTAGGCAACCCTTTAATCTGCTTTCTGTCTCTAGGATGTTGCCTTTCCTAGATATCTTGTATAGATGTATTCATACAAAAGCTAGTCTTTTGTGTCTGGATTTTTTCACTTAGCACAATGTTTTTGAGATTATTCTATGTTTTAAGTGCAGTTCATTTCTTCTAGGGTTCAGTCATTGCATTTTGTTTTTCCCTTCATCATTTGATTGCTATTTGGGTTTTTCCACTTTTTTGGCTTTTCTGAATAATGCTGCTAAGATGTCTGTACAAGCCCTAATCAGTTTGGCTCAGTGGATAGAGCATTAGCCTGTGGACTGAAGGGTTCTAGGTTCAATTCTGGTTAAGGGCATGTACCTTGGTTGTGGGCAACAGTGGGGGGTGTGCAGGAGGTAGCTGATCAATATTTCTCTCTCATTGATGTTTCTAACTCTCTATACTTATACCTTTCTCTGGTTAAAAAAAAATCAATGAAATATATTTAAAAAAAGATATCTGTACAAATAGCATAATTATTTTTTAATAATAATATGTGTAGCTCTACCTGATTTGGCGTAGTGAATAGGGCATTGGCCTGTGGACCAAAGGGTCCCGGGTTTGATTCTGGCCAAGGGCACATGTCTGGGTTGCAGTCTCAATCCTCAGTAGGGCGCATGAAGGAGGCAGCCAATCAATGATTCTCTCTCATCATTTTTTTAAAAAAAATATATTTTATTGATTTTTTTACAGAGAGGAAGGGAGAAAGATTGAAAGTCAGAAACATCGATGAGAAAGAGACATTGATCAGCCGCCTCCTACACGCCCCATAGTGGAGATGTGCCTGCAACCAGGATACATGCCCCCAACCGGAATCGAACCTGGGACCTTTCAGTTCGCAAGCCAACGCTCTATCCACTGAGCCAAACCCGTCTCGGCCTCTCTCATCTTTGATGTTTCTGTTTCTCTCTCCCTCTCTCTTCCTCTCCGAAATCAATACAAATATATTGAAAAAAAATCTGTGTGCATGAATCAGGATGAAGGAGGAGAGGTTCAGTATAAAAATGGTATTTGAGGAAATGAGTCACTCATTTTTACTTTATGGTTTTAAAAGTTAGACCATGTTTACTTACATTTCTGTATGACACTTGTCACACACCCACCCACCTGGTTAGTTCTGAGGCGTCCTACTTGGAGATACCAAGGCTTCCCTCCAGCGGTATTGTAAAACCAAGGACAAGTAAGGTTAAGAATAGGAAACAAGCCGTTTAGCAAACTAGCTTATGTAAGCCTCCAAAGCTAGAAACAAAGAAACTAAAACACCGAACTCACAGCACCACTGAATTCAAAACAGAATATCTTTTCTATTGTGTATAAGTGTGTTTTTACATAGAATCTTTTAATGTTATTTCAGTAGTTTGAGATGAATGTATTGAAGATTTACCTAAAAATTACCAAGTATATTTAATGGGAAGCAAAAAAACAAAAAAACTCAAAAGTAAGCCTATAAAAGGGTTATATTGGCCCAGCTAGTATGCTTCAGTGGTTGAGCATCGATTTCTGGTTAGGTCACATGCCTGGGTTTTGGGCTCAGTTCCATGTAGGGGATGTGCAGGAGACAGCTGATCAATGATTCTCTCTCATCATTGCTATTTCTACCTCTCTCCCCCTCTCCCTTCCTCTCTCTGAAGTCAATAAAAACATTTTTAAAGGGCAATGTTGGAAGTAGTATTGGCGGGGGGGGGGGGGAAGGCGGGGGGCAGGGGGACTGTGGAGGGAGAGAGAGGATGGACAGTGACAGATTCTGCCTGCCTTATTTTGGAAGTACCAACCAATCCCCTCTCCATCTTTCATGGTGCATGTGGCTTGGTGTGGCTGGTGTCTCCCCCCAACCCCGCCCCCGCCTCTAGCTCCAAGGTGGGAATCTTATCTAGGCGAAGCAAATGTGCTGGCCATGGCAATTAGCTCAGAGATTGGTATGTGATTTCAGTTAGCTGGCCTGAAGTTTGCTTTCTGGTTTTTGGGTGATGGGCATGGGCAGGGAACTATTAGAAATGAGCAGCTGTTTTGTGCTGGAGCTAGTGAGCTGGTGACCTGGTGGGAGTCTCACGTGAAAATCTGAAAGAGGAAAACAGATTTTCACAGGAGTTATTGGGTCCACCATGTGAAAAAAACATGTCCAGGAAAGAAGCCAAAAGATCCCTGCAGTGTGGCCAATGACTGAGTGTCAGACCATGTACCAAGACATCGCCAGGTTGATTCCAGGTCAGGACACATGCCTGGATTTTGGGTCTATCTACAGCAGGGAGTGTGCAGGAGGCAAACAATCAATGTTGATGTTTCTCATCAATGTTTCTCTCTCTCTCCCTTTCTCTCTCTCTCAAAAAACAGAAACCAAAAAAAACAAAAACCAACAAAAAACACACAAAACCAACCAAAAAATATAATCAACTTCCCTCCCCCCAAAAATACACCAACCAAAAAAAAAAAAGCCAAAGGAGAGGAAATTGATGTCAAGAGACAGAGATTTCTGATGATACTGGGAGGAGTTTTAGGGATAAAATAGACAGGTTTAGGGAGTTTTTAGAATAAAGAGGGTCCATGAGGGAGGAATGCATAAGTGAGGGCTTGGAGCTGCCAGAAAGCATACATTCACAGAGAATAAAAAGGTGCCACAGAATAAGGGGAGAGGAAGACATACATTCACAGAAGATAAGAAAAAAACAGAGTTTGGGGATAAAGGAAACAAACTTTCACAAAGGATAGAGAAATGCCCATAAAGGGAAGAAAGAGGAAAACAGATTTTCACAGGAGTTAGGGAAATGTTGCTAGATAAGGGGGAGAGGAAGTAGGGGTATCACATGGGTTTTGGGCTTTGAAGCTGATATTCTGCAAAGAGTGACCAATTGGAAGAGCATAGGATCATAAAGTGAGGATCAAGTCCAATTAGAAAGGAGCATGAAGAGACAAAGAACTACAGCAGTTATAAACCTTAGAAAAAGAGGTTTTGTAAGTTACCCCCTTGGGACTTCTCCTTATGTGGGAGTTTGTATTTGCTTCCAATAAATCTCTACCTTTTTCATCTGCTACCTTTTGTTCCTGGCTTCATGCTTTGAATCCATCTGGATAAGAACATGGGAAAGAAATTGCCACGTGTGATGTTTTCTCAGGAAAACAACCCGAATCAACTTTATTTCCGTACAATTGGAAACCGAAGAAACTTCCAGATGGATCACACCTCTTAGGCCAACTGGTGCTTCTAAAGCTCCTGGAGAACTGAGTGAATCACTCGGGTACTTTATGGGAAATGCGTTTTTTTGGCTTGAGCAATTCTTGTCATGTGCTGCTCCTGCACTTCCCCTCGGCTGCGGCTCCAGGGGCAGCACCCTTTCTGTGTGCCCAGACAAATAACATGGCAAAAAGCAGAATTTGTGAGCACTTTTCTGTATGATTATTACACTTCCATTGAAAAGCACACACATAACAAAGCTTAGTGGATTCTGACAAGCGGGTTGAGAAATAGAATGCTTTCAACTCCCCAGAGAGTCCCATTCATGCCAGAAAGAATTTGATTATGAAAGGAAATCCCAGTCAAGTGGCTGCCAGATTTCTACTTGGTTTATGAGAATTTACATTCGTCTGGCAGTGGCAAACACTCGGAATTCAGACCAGGTGTGTCTGGCCTCAGAGACTGGACAGCAACATCAGACAGGAACACTAAAAACTAGGGTTTTCTTGTGTTTCTATATACTTACTCCTGTGTCAGAGGCCCCTGCTTACCTTAGTTGAATAAAATTTTACCTCCTTATCTGGCCCTACAAGGCCCTATGATCTGATCTCCTCTGGTAAGTACTTAACACATTCCTCCTTCCAATTACTCCTTCCCCACCCTGGACTCAAACCTACTATACTCATTCCTGCCCCAGGGCCTTTGCACCTGCTGTTTCCGCTTCCTGAAGGCTCTTCCCCATTTCTTCCTATGATTGACACCTTGTTATCTTTCAAGCTCCTGCCCAATTTTCAGGGATGCATTCCCTGATTATTCTTTCTAAAGAAGACTCCAAGCCAGACAGTGCCCTATCTGCCTTGCTATGTTCGGTTTAGCTTGCACAGCCTGGTAGAAAAGAGAGAGAAGTTAACAGAAAAATTAAATAGTGTGCTAAGTTCTCTGCTGGGAGGTCTATGGGGCTGGAGAACTTTGCTAAAGGCCTTGCAACCCTAGGGAGCATTGCCATAGGCCATGGCGCTCCCCCTCCATTTAGCAGTTTTCTTTTCTACAGAACAAGGCACTAGTAATGCTCACCTCATAAGGTCTGATGAGAATTCAGTGCGTTAATATGTTTAAGCACTTAGCAGAATGCCTGGCACATAATAATACCGCATACTGTCTTTTATTATTATTTATTTTTATTGATCTGGTTTCTAAGTAAGAGTTCTTGATGAGAAAGGCTCAGTTCTTCCATGGAAACTTTTGTTTTTGTTCTGCATTTCATCATCTGGTTCTTCCCAACTTCTAGATCATAGTCACTTGTGGGGTTGAACATTTTTAGTGCCTGACATTACCTCTGACCAACTGGATCAAGTTTCAGAGCACAGGCTGTATTCCCAACCACATTGGGTGTGGTTATTCATCAAACTAGAGGCCTGGCGCATGAACTCATGTACGGGTACGATCCCTTGGCCTGGCTGGTAATCGGGGCTGGTGATTGGGGTGATCCTGGTTTCTGACTGGGGGAGAGGGACTGCAGGAGGTTGGCTGTGGGAGCATACTAACCACCAGGGGATAGCTTTTGCATTGACTGTCTGCCCCCTGGTGGTCAGTGGGTATCAGCTACTAGCTGGTCATCCAGTCATCATGGTTGCTTAGGCTTTTTGTTTTAATTTCTTTATTGATTAAGGTGTTACATATGTATTCTTATCCCCTCATGACCCCCCCAACCCCCCACTCATGCCCTCACCTCCCTGGTGTCTATCCATTGGTTAGGCTTATATGCATGCATACAAGTCTCTTGGTTGATATCTCCCTTCCCCTACCTTCCCTCTGAGGTTGGACCATCTGATCGATGCTTCTCTGTCTCTGGATCTGTTTTGTTAATCAGTTTATGTTGTTCATTATATTCCATAAATGAGTGAGATCATGTGATATTTATCTTTCTCTGACTGGCTTATTTCACTTAGCCTAATGTTCTGCAGTTCCATCTATGCTGTTGCAAATGGTAAGAATTCCTTCTTTTTTCCAGTAGCATGGTATTCCATTGTGCAGATGTATCACAGTTACTTTTTTGCATTTTATGGCTTTTAATATTTTCTGCCAAATTGCTCTTCAGTTTACAGACCTGCACATTCCAGTATGAGAATGACCTGCTCTTTTTTTTATTGTTTAAAGTATTACATATAGTACATGTACTTCCTTTTATTCCCCATTGACCTTCCCCCAGACTCCTCTACTCTTCATCCCCTCCCCCCACGCAGTGTCTTGTGTCCATTTATTTGCTTCTATGCATGCATACAAGTCCTTCAGTTAATCTCTCCCCCTACCCCCACAACACTGTCCAGCCTTCCTGCTGTAGTTTGACAGTCTGTTTGATGCTTTACTGTCTCTGTATCTATCTTTTGTTCATTAGGTTACAATGTTCTTTATTTTCCATAAATGAGTGAGATCATGTGGTATTTTTTTTTTTCATTGCCTGGCTTATTTCACTTAGCATAATGCTCTCCAGTTCCATCCATGCTGCTGCAAATGGTAGGAATTCCTTCTTTTTTTTTATAGCACTGAGTATTCCATTGTGTAGATGTACCATAGTTTTCTAATCCACTCATCTGCTGATGGGCACTTAAGTTGTTTTCAAATCTTAGCTATTGTAAATTGTGCTGCTATGAACATAGGGGTGCATATATTCTTTCGGATTGGTGTTCCTAGTTTCTTGGGTTATATTCTTAGAAGTGGAATTACTGGATCAAATGGGAGTTCCATTTTTATTTTCTTGAGGAAATTCCACACTGTTCTCAACAGTGGCTGCACCAGTCTGCATTCCCACTAGCAGTGCACAAGGATTCCTTTTTCTCTGCATCATTACCAGCGCTTGTCATTTGTTGATTTGTTGATGATAGCCATTCTGACAGGTGTGTGATGGTACCACATTGTTGTTTTGATTTGCATCTCTTGGACAACTAGTAACTTTGAGCATGTTTTCATATATCTCTTGGCCTTCCTTCTATCTTCGTTCGAAAAATTTCTATTTAGGTCAGTTGCCCATTTTTTATTCGATCATTTATCTTCCTTTTATTAAGTTGTATGAGTTCCCTGTAAATACTGGAGATTAAACCTTTATCAGTGATGAATTTGCAAATATGTTCTTCCATACAGTGGGCTTTCTTGTTGTTTTGTTGATGGTTTCTTTTGCTGAGCAAAAGCTTTTTATTTTGATGTAGTCTCATTTGTTTATTTTCTCTTTAGTTTCCATTGCCCTAGGAGCAGTATCAGTGAAGAAATTGCTTCGACATATGTCTGAGATTTCTCTGCTTGTAGATTCCTCTAGTATTTTTATGGTTTCCTGTGTTATGTTTAAGTTCTTTATCCATGTTGAGTTTATTTTTGTGCATGGTGTAAGTTGGTGGTCTAGTTTCAATTTTTTGCATGTATCTGTCCAATTTTCCCAACACCATTTATTGAAGAGACTGTCTTGATTCCATTTATGTTCATACCTCCTTTGTCAAATATTAATTGAGCATAGTGCTTTGGGTTGAACTCTGAGTTCTCTGTTCTGTTTCATTCGTCTATATGTCTGTTCTTGTGCCAGTACCAGGCTGATTTTGAGATCAATGGTTTTGTAATGCAGCTTGATATCTGGTGTTGAGATCCCACCTAATTTGTTCTTCTTGCTCAGGATTGCTGTGGCTATTTGGAGTCTTTTTTTGTTCCAGATGAATATTTGGAGAGTTCGTTCTATGTCTGTGAAATATGCTGTTGGTATTTTAATGGGGAGTGCATTGAATCTATAGATTGCTTTGGGAAGTTTGGACATTTTAATGATGTTGACTCTACCAATCCATGCACATGGTATATTCTTCCATCTGTTTACGTCTTCCTCCATCTCTTTTTTCAGTGTCCAGTAGTTTTCCGTGTATAGGTCTTTTACCTCTTTAGTTAAGTTTGTTCCTAGGTATCTTAATTTTTTTGGTGTGATGGTAAATGTCTCTTTTTCTGTAAGTTCACTATTGATGTATAGAAATGCCATAGATTTCTTGGTTTTAATTTTGTGTCCTGCTACATTGCCGAATTCATTTAAGTCTAATAGTTTTTTTGATGGAGTCTTTAGAGGATTTTTTTAATATACAATATCATGTCTTCTTTTCCAATTTGGATGCCTTTTATTTCTTCTTCTTGTCCATTCGCAATGACCAATAATTCCAATACTATGTCGAATAGGAGTGGTGAGAGTGGGCATCCCTGTCTTGTTCCTGTTCTTGGGGGAAATGGTTTTAGTTTTTGTCTTTTGAGTATAATGTTGGCTGTGGATTTGTCATATATGGCTTTTATTATGTTGAGGTCTGATCCTTGTTTTCCCACCTTGCAGAGAGATTTTATCAAGACAGGGTGTTGAATTTTGTCAAATGTTTTTTTTTTTGCATCAATTGATATAACTATATGATTTTTATCTCTCAATTTGTTTATGTGATATATCACACTTATTGACTTGCAGATACTGTACCATTCTTGCATCCCCAGGATAAATCCTACTTGCTCATGATGTATGATCTTTCTGATATACTGCTAGATCCGATTTGCTAGAATTTTGTTGAGGATTTTGAAATATAGTATGTTCATGAGGGATATTGATCTGTAATTCTCTTTCATTGTGTTATCTTTAGTTTTGGTATTAGGGTGATGCTGGCTTCATAGAATGAGCTTGGAAGTGTTCTTCCCTCTTGAATTTTTTTTGGAATAGTCTGAGGAGGTTAGGTTTTAGTTCTTCCTTGAATGTTTGGTAAAACTTCCTGTGAAGCCATCTGGCCCTGGGCTTTTGTTTGCTGGAAGCTTTTTGATGACTTTTTCAATTTCTTCCATAGTTATTGGCCTATTGTGATGTTTAGATTCTTCCTGATTGAGTTTTGGAAGGTTACATTTTTCTAGGACTATGTCCATTTTTTCCAGATTGTCCAGTTTGTTGGAATAGAGTTGTTCATAGTATTTTTTAACAATACTCTGTATTTTGATGGTGTCTGTTGTGATTTTACCACTTTCATTTCTGATTTGTTTATTTGGGTCCTCTCTCTTTGCTTCTTGGTGAGCCAGGCTAGAGGTTCATCAACCTTGTTTATCCTTTCTAGGAATCAGCTTTTGGTTTTGTTGATCTTTTTTATTGTTTCTTTGGTCCCTATGTCATTTATCTCCTCTCTGATCTTTATTATTTTCTTCCTTTTGCTTACACTGGGCTTTTCATGTTGCTCTCTTTCTAATTCTTTAAGTTGTAGGGTTAGGTAATTTATTACCATTGTTTCTTTTTTTTTTCAATAGTCTTGTAGAGCTACAAACTTTCCTCTCAAGATTGTTTTCGTTGTATCTCAAAAATTTTGGATTGTTGTGTTTTCATTGTCATTTGTTGCCATGATATTTTTTATTTCTTCCTTGATATCTCTGATAACCCAGTCATTGTTTAATAGCATGCTATTTGGTCTCCATGTGTTTGATTTCTTTGTATTGTTTTTATTGTAGTTGATTTCCAGTTTTATGCCACTGTGATTCGAAAAGATGCTTGATATGATTTCTATCTTCTTAATTTGAAAATACTTTGCCTATGACCCAACATATGCTCTATCTTTGAAAATGACCCATGTGCACTTGAGAAGAATGTGTATTCTGTGGTTTTGTGATGAAATGTTCTGAAGATGTCAATTAATTTCTTCTGGTCTAGTGTGTCATTTAGGATTGTTGTTTCTTTGCTGATTTTTTCTGCAGAGGAATTGTCCAGTGGTGATAGTGGGATATTTAAGTCTCCTACTATGATTGTATTGCTGTCAATCTCTCCCTTGTTATCCTTCAGGAGTATTTTTATATAATTGGATGCTCCTGTATTGGGTGCATATATGTTTACCAGAGTTATTTCTTCTTTTTGGATTGTTTCCTTTAGAATTATGAAGTGGCCTTCCTTAAACTTTGTTATGTCCTTCACTTTGAGATATATTTTTTCAAATATATGTATTGCTACCCCAGCTTTTTTTCTATTTCCATTTGCCAGAAAAACTGTTTCCCATCCATTCACCCTCAGTCTGTGTGCGCCTTTTTTTCTGAAATGGGTTTCTTGTAGATAGCAGATATATGTTTTTTTTTTTTTATACAACCTGTTATTTTATGTCTTTTGATTGGGGCATTTTATCCATTTACATTTAAAGTCATTATTGATATGTACTTATGTGTCGCCATTTTTATTCTTTACTCCTATATTCTTTCTTTGCTTCCTATTTCTTTCCTTTCCTTTCCTTTTCTTTTTTTTCTTTTTCTTTTTTTCCTTACAGCTGACCCTTTAGCATTTCTTACATTGCTGGTTTGGTGGTAATAAATTCCCTTAGTCCTTTTTTGTGTGTGAAGCTCCTGATTTCACCTCTAATTTTGATTGATAGCCTTGCTGGGTACTGTATTCTTGGTTTCAGACCCTTTCTTTGCATGACTTTGTATATTTCATTCCATTCCCTTCTGGCCTGATGAGTTTCTGTTGAGAAATCTGTCGCTAGTCTGATGGGGGTTCCTTTGTAAGTAACTTAATATCTCTCTCTGGCCATTTATAAGATTCTTACTTTGTCTTTGGTGTTTGCCAATATAATTAAAATGTGCATTGGTGTCAGTCTTTTAGGGTTCATTTTGCTTGGGACTCTGTGAGCTTCTTGGATTTGGGTGGGTTTTTTCTTCTTTATATCAGAGAAGTTTTCTGTCATTATTTCTTCAGACAGGTTTTCTGTTCCTTGCTCAGTTTCCTCTTCTTCTGGAACTTTTATTATGCAGATGTTGTTTTGTTTTGTGTTGTCCCAAAGTTCCTTTAGGCTCTTCTCCTGCTTTATAATTTTTTTTCTAGAAGCTGCTCTACTTGGGTATTTTTTTTCTACCTTGACTTCTCGCTCACTGATGTGGTCCTCTGCTTCTTCTAGTCGACTCTTGATGCTTCCTATTGAGTTCTTTACAGCAGTGATGCCATTTTTCATTTCTTCTTGATTCTTCATTTCCTCTTGGTTCTTACTCATATTGTTGAATTTGTCTCCCATTCTTTTCAGCCACCTTATGACCACTTCTCTGAATTCTTTCTCTGGCAAGTTGCTTGCCTCCATTTCGTTTACTTCCTTTTCTGGTGATACCTGCTCTTTTCTTTCATATGCAGAGTATTTCTTTGTCTCCCCATGGTCTCTCTTCTCTAAGTATCTGGTTATTGTAGTTCTCGCTCTGCTCATCCCAGATGAAATCCAAGCTTTTCGTGGTGTAGTGTAGAGCTCCTCTGAATCCATGTTTTTGTGCCAATTGGGGACCAGTGTTTTGGGGTTTGCAGATGTTTGGTGGGTGCCATAGTTGTAGATTTTCTGGCTTCTGATAACATCCTCTGGGATCCAAAGCTTTCAAGAGTTTTGCATGCAGTTAATCTTTCACCACCAGTCTGGTGATATTTTCCTCTCAGGTGAATTCTTTTTCTCCAAGTCCTAGTTTAGGAGTGCAAATTGTGAAAGGTGATGGCCAGCATGGCTTTTGGGTTCAAAGGCTTGGAGAAAGAGCTGATGTACAAATCATACACACAAGACAAGATTAATTTTGTTATTATGGGGGAAGGCCAGGGGAAGCTCAACTATAGAAGTCAAGTGCCTAGTGAAGTTTTCTGACATTATTTCTTCAAATAGGTTTTCTAACCCTTCTTCCTCTTCCTGTTGTTCTGGAACCCCTATTATGAATATGTTGCTTTGTTTCATGTTGTTCCATAACTCACTTAGGCTCTCCTTCTGTCTTTTAATTTTTTTCTCTCCAATTGCAGTTCAGTTTGGGTGTTTTGCTTCCCTGTTTTCTAATTTGCTAATTTGTTTCTCTGCTTCTCCTAGTCTACTGTTGAAACTTTCCTTGGTATTTTTATTGCAGCTATATCATTTCTTTTTGATTCCTAAATAAGTTGTTGATTTTTTCATCCATCCATTTATGTACTTTATGACCATTTTCCTGAAATTTTTTTTTTCTGACATAGTGCATGCCTCAGTTTCACTTAGCTGCTTTTCTGGTAATTCCTCCTTTTCTTTCCTTTGAGACTTTCTTTTGTCTACCCATTTTTGATCTCACCAATGGATCTAGATGTTGAGTCATGCAGAGGCTGCTTCTCAGTTGGCAGTGGCTTTTCTGGTGGGTGCTATTTTCAGCAAAGGTGGCTCCTCTGGCTGGTGGGGAGATCCTGCTCACACACCTGCTGCTCCCTGGATTGGGGCAGGCTGCTCCCATGGCTGCTGCCTCTCAGACTGGGATAGATTGCTTACATGACTGCTGCTCCTTGGATGGGGGCTTGCTGTGTACAGCTGCTACTCTTTGGATGGGGATAGGCCACTTACCTGGCTACTGCTCTTTGGATGAATGTGGGCTGCACAAGGCTGCCACTCCTCGAACCAGGTCTGGCTCCTCGGGTGGCTACTGCTCCTAAAATGGGGCTGGGCTGCTCATGGAACTGCTGCTTCTTAGATGGGGGGCAAGCTGCTCACACAGCTCCTGCTCCTTGGATGGGGCCAGGTTGCTTGCACAGCTGCTGCTCCTTGGACATTTGTGGGCTGTGCAGGGCTTCTGCTCCTCAGTTGTGGGTGAGCTGCTCATGTGGCTGCTGCTCTTTGGATGGGGGAGCACACCACATGAAGTGCTGCTCTTTGGCCAGGGGTAGACTACTGCTCCTTGGACAGAAAAGTGTTGTTCATGTGTCTGTTGCTCACATGGTCACAGTGCCCTGGGCTAAAGTGTTGGGCCAGTCAGAGGGGAGCACACTTCGGAACTCACAGGTGATTCCGTGACCATGGACCACAGCCAAAATAGGAGGTCTTTGGCAGGGGTGGCTGTAGAGTCCCAGATGTTATCTGAGGGCAGCCTGGGAGGAGATGAGGCTGGGCTCCCAGTTACAGCAGCTCTCCAATTCTAAAAGCAAGGTCTCTGAGTAAGAACTGGCCTCCTGATACTGTTTGTAATGGTAGCAGAGGCTGCCTAGTTAGACAAGCCCAGTTAGGCTATCCCCAAAGTTTGCCTCACTTCTCCCCCCGCACCCTACATGACTGCACAATCCTCTTTTGCTCCCTCCCTCACTTATGTTCTCTGCCTCACTGCCACCTTCTTCCTGCCTTTGAAGTTGGGTCTGGGGTGTTATTGACCCATTGGTGGATGGAATTTCCTCTCCAGGTGTCCGAATATGTGGCTCACTCTCTAGTATATTGGTCAAACTGGATAAAATTTTCCTTGACAAGACATGACACAAAGAGAACAAAACATGAATGTACTTAGGACGCCAATAACCCCAATATAAATGATCACCTGAGAAAAGAGAATTAGGGGAGAGAAAAGAGAGCACAAATGATATCAAAGAGAGAAAAAAAAAGAAAAAAGAGAATATATTTATATACTAGAGATCCAGTGCATGAAATTCATGCACACGGGGAGGGAGGGTGTCCCTCAGCCCAGCCTGTACCCCCTCCAATCTGGGACCCCTCATGGGATGCCCAACTGCCCATTTAGGCCTGATCCCAATGTCCGATTGCCCGTTTGGCAGTCAGACATCCCTCTCACAATCCAGGACTGCTGGCTTCCAATCGTTGCTTGCCTGCCAGCCTGATCACCTCCTAACCACTTCCCTGCCAGCCTGATTGATGCCTAACTGCTGTCCTGCCAGCCAATTGCCCCTAACTACCCTCCCCTGCCAGCCTGGTCACCCCCAACTGCTGTCCTTTGCAGGCCTGGTCCCTCCCAACTGCCTTCCCCTGCTGGCCATCTTGTGTCCACATGGGGCCTCCATCTTTGACCACATGGAGGCAGCCATCTTGTGTGTTGGAGTGATGGCCAATTTACATATTATTCTTCTATTAGACAGGATGGAGAGAAAACACCCCAGAACAAACAGATAAATAAAAAAATTGTAAACACCAAACACCCAGCAAAGAGGGTGGGGGGCAGAATCTGTAGAGGCTGAGCTTATATACAGAAAAATAAGGTTAAGAATTGGGTGAATATGGGGAGGACCTCCGTTCAGTACAGAGGAAGTAGAAAGGGGGATGAGTGGGTAAGAAGAAAGAGAATGAGAAGAAAATACTACTACTACTACTACTAATAAATTTACAAAAAATTGATTTAAAATGGTATAAAAATTAAAAATAGCAAATAAAATAAAATGAATGATGGAAAAATAATGCGAAAATAAATCAACAAACAAAAAAGAAAAATAAAGAAAAAAAAGAGATAAGAAAATAATCTATATATATGAAAGGCTAAGTGACCATCTGACTGTCTAACTGGTAGCTATGACATGCCATGACCACCAAGAGTCAGGCGCTCTGATCCATAACTATGATGTGCACTGGCCACCAGCAGGAAGATGCTCAACCCAGGAGCTGCCAAGCTGCAGTCACTTGGCAGTGGTGGTTCTTAAATGACACACCTTGGAACCAGAGAAGAGGGAGCTTTATTCCAGGGTGCATCACTCTAGAACTGCCCTCTTGCAATCTCAGACCCTTCAGGAAATGTCGGAGAGCCAGTTTTAGCCTGATCCCTGCAGGCCAGGCCAAGGAATCCCATCTTCTGGAAGCCTCCACTTACTCTGCATATACCCTTTGAGCCTTGGCACCACTCCAGATGTGGTCAGCCAGGGAGGGACTCTGGGAGGTTGGCTCTAGGATGTGTCTGTCCCATCTTGCCCAGTCTCAACCCGCTGGCCACCTTCTAATTAATTTCCTTTTAATGTGCACCAATCCATGCCCAGGGTTACTAGTAATAAAATAAAATAAAAATAAAAATGAAAAAGTAAAGTGTTCCTTTGGCTGGCTTAAGATCCCAGTTTTCTGTACTGTTTGTGGTTTCTGTTTCCTGTTGCTTCTCTTTAGGCAAATCCCTTTGGACTTTCAGGAACTATTCAGATTTTTTTTTAATCCTTTGTACCATTCAGGGTATATTCTGGGTGTGGCTGTATTGGTTGCCTGGAGACTGGAGAGAGGGGCTATCTCTTCAGGAGAAAATGGAGGCTCAGCTCCTGGGCTCAAGCATGATTCAGTGCTAGACTCACTGCCACTTCTCCTGGATCCCCTTCTCTTCCCAGCCTCTCTCCAGGCGTCATAAGTCCCCACCTTCTTTTGCATCCCAGCCACGGGTGAGTGTCCGTATCTGAAAGGTCCTATGAACTAGGTTTAGTGAAGCAAAGCACAAGCCACAGAGAGGGGAAAGACTATGTCTCTGTGAGCTCCTCTCCTGCTGGCACTGCACATTCTGGTCAGCCTTTCAGGCTGCCCCCTCTGGGCTGTCTTTTGTGACTGTGGACCCAGATCTAGAATCCCCTGCCACCAGCAGTTCTGAGGACCTCCTTTCCACATGCCTGTCCCATGGGACACAGCTTGATGCCATGCAGTTTCCTTTTGACCCTCTGGACTCAGACATCTGGCAGACTCTTCTCCCCAGATTTTTGATTTTATCTTTCTTCAGGGATTCTCTGCCTTTCCTGGCTGCAAATTGTCTCACCAGCTGAGCCTCCTTTGACAATTCAGGGTGGGTGTTATTTGTTTCAGCTGCTTACTCTATCTGATCTGAAACAAGGCTTGGGACACATCTGTCTATCCCACCACCATTTTGTCCTCTGCTTAGGCTTTTATATAAATAAATGGGAGGGTCACTGGTGTCTTAGTGAAGTAGTTTTAAATTGTTAGCATGGGAAATCATGCAATAATTAATAAATAGTAATCCTATCTAATAAAAGAGTAATATGCAAAATGACCATCTCTCCAACCCACAAAGATGGCTGTCCCCATGTGAACACAAGATGGCCACCACAGATGGCTGGCAGGGAAGGACAGTTGTGGGTGATCAGGCCAGCAGGAGAGGGCATTTGGGAGGCACAAGGCCTGCACGGGAGAGAAGTTGTGGGGGGAACTGGCCTGTGGGGGAGAGGAGTTGGGGGTGACTAGGTCTGCAGGGGAAGGCAGTTAGGGGCAATCAGGCTGGCAGGGGAGTGATTAGGGGTTTATCCAGCTGGCAGACAAAAGCAGTTAGGGGCAATCAGGCAGGCAGACAGGTGAGCAGTTGGGAGCCAGTATCCTGGATTGTGAGAGGGATGTTTGACTGCCCGTTTAGGCCCCTGTCAAACATCCCTTGAGGGGTCCCAGATTTGAGAGGTTGCAGGCTGGGCTGGGGAACTCTCCCCGCCCCATTCACGAATTTCATGCTCTGGGTCTCTAGTACAAGAATAAACTATGTGTTTCACATACTCACAGCTGTAAGCCTACTTTTCCCCAACCTTTATATTCTTTGGTTAAACCTGAGATCATATTTAAGTGTATTAATGAAATCACTTATTCATATAGTATATATTATTTTTACTGACTGGTTTCATATGCTAAACACTACTTTTTAGTGGGAAAGATGGATGATGATTAAACAAATAAGTAATAAGAAAATATAAAATAACAATAAGATTTGTGGTAAGAGTAGTCAGGGAAGGCATCCCTGAGGATTGGGCAGGAACTTGAATGATAACAACGTGCCAATCAAGGGAAAGATATGGGAAAAGAGCCTTCAGGCAGAGGAAACAGCAGGTGCAAAGGCCATGGGGAGGAATAAGTGTGGTGGGTTTGAGTCCAGGGTGGGGAAGAAATATGGGGAAGGGGGAGTGTGTAGAGGACTTAGCAGAGGAGATCAGCCCATAGGGTCTTATTTGGCTGGGTTAGGAAGTGAATTTTCATTCAGAGCCTATGAAGAGTTTTAAGGAGCGTGATATGATCTGCTTCACAGTTTTGAAATAACATTAAACCGGCTGGTGGATGGATTTTAGTGGGGTGAACGTAGGTCAATGTCTTCAGCCAAGGAAGCTTAAGTTGTTGTAGCCCCCGCTTTACAGAAAAACAGCATAATTAAGCCCAAAAGTTTAATTTCAGTAAGAACAACAGGTGAAGATTTCTAGGGACTCAAGGTATCAACCATTGCAGTGATTGTGCCTGGCGATAAGGCATGAGATGTGAAATTAACCTAACAAATGAATTAAAGTCCCGGTGTGCTTTTATTTATAAAAATTAAGCATTTTTAAATCTGACTGTCCTTCTGCTTAAAACATCCAGTGGACAGCTGTGGCAGAGGAGGCAGTGACACCCCACATGCATGGCTGTGCACTTCAGGTATGATGCCTTGTCAGGGCTGCCCACAGTCTTTGCAGAAGTATGTTCCTAAGTCAGATGACTATTTGTGGTTTTTATGACGTCTCTATGGAAACTCTTATAAACATCTGGATTAGTGAGCTGTGGAATTATGCATTGAGTCTTCCTCCATGGTAGCCCTTGCCTCTGCTGTCCCTGGGTCTTTGCTGAACTATGTAGACTGCTCCCAGGGGCAGTGTCTGGGCTATGGGGTTGGACTGGGGTGTGGGTTCACCAGCCTGCATCTGAGTCTGAATCTCTGCTTCTTCGCTGGGAGCCGAGTTTTCCTAGACAAGGACTTAGCCCCTCTGAGTTGCAGAGTTCTCATCTCTGACATAAGGTGGTACTAGTGCCCTCCTCAGGGGTTCCTGTAAGGCTCAGAAGCACATGCCCCCCAGGTAGCCAGCACAGTTCCCAGCCTGGGGCCCATGCTCCACACTGTGTCAAGATCTTTTAAAAGCCCTCTACGCCCTCTCTATTTAAAAGGTGGGCCCAAAGGCAGCCATGTCTCTGGGAGATCATCATAGTCAGAAATGCAGAACTGTAGACTCTACACCAGACCTGCTGAGTCATATTTTGCCCTTGAGCAAAATGGGCCTAAACGGGTGAGTCTGTGGGAAGTTTCCATGAACTGCTCTCTAAGCTCACATGTGTGGAGGAAGGAGCATGGGGTCTGAAACCTGTCAGCAGCATCACATGGTGCAAAGACTCCAGCCGCAGGACACAAATGACCTTAACTAGCTGGCTGTTCATGGCCCACCATGCACCTCCTTCTCTCCCCCAACCCCTCAGCCCCGGATTCAATTCAACCCGTACCTGTAAAAGGACTCACCTGTTTTAGAGCTTTGTTGAGAGAATAAATGACATAATGTGAAAGCTGATATCCAGGAATGAAAACTTACTTTTCTCCTGTTTGCCTGGAAAAGGCCATCATGGTTCCTGTGGCTGTTAGTACAGTCTTCAGAGAGCCTGACTCCCGTTGCCCACAGTGGCTCACGGAGTGGCAGTGGCATGACCTGCTATCTGGTGTCTCGATTAAAATAATGGAGAGTGACAGTGGCCCAGGAACCACAGCCTAGTGTTCTCAGAACCTAAATGAGAGAGTTTTGTAGTTTGGCTAAAAGGCATTGCCCTAGAAAAGACGAGCGCTGTGGCAATGGATGCTTCTGTCACTTACAAAATGGCCAGAATTACAGTGTAACGGATGATGTGCAGAAATCCCTAGGATGCTTCCATTTAATGTCACACATTTAGCAGCCACAAAAGCCTTTTATTTATTTCCAAACATCATAAAGGAAGAAACACAGACATTGTTTATATTAGCAGAATGTCAAGTACACTGAAACCTCTAATATATTCCAGCACAAGAAAAACACACAATTGTACACCAAAGACACAGCGCAGTACAATAACTCCTGGAATGGAGGGGGAGGGGCAGGTTCTCCAGGGCAGAAAAGGGTCTGATGGAGGAGCAGAGCACACAGCACCCGTTTATACAGCGCTAGTCACAAATCTCGCCCCATGCTCACAGGAATGATTGAATGAATTGCTTTACTTGATGAGGTACAGATGTTGATAACAGGATCACTTCGACTTTAACACCACCAGGCTGAGTAAAAGTTTTCTTTTCTAGATAACATTTCAGGAAATCAAGTGATTGAGACGGTCACAATGACCACAAGCAAAGCTTCCAAGAAAGTCACATGCAACTTCTCAAACCTGAAATCACTATAGAGCAATTTCTGGAGATACACCCCCTCCCATCCACGATGCCCTCTTGTTTAGTTAAAGGCAGAAAAGGAATGATAGGGAAAAGGCTTTTAAAATGGGGAAATATATACCTTAGGAGAGCAAGGCATCAAAATACTTTACACACAGGTATGTTCTGGTTTTCCAAAGTACTTGATATCTTTTTCATTAGAATTTTGAAAGCTGCCTTAGGTTGAATGCATAAAACACAACAAAAGCAACTCTAATAACAAAAATAGGGGCATCGTGGGTAACATTTCAATGCTAGTTTGCAGCCGCGCGGAGAGGAACAAGTGCGGCTGGCAATGAGCGCACACAGCAGCCTGAGCAGCCTCACGGACTCCTCCCATGGCTGCTTGGGAAATCAGAGTTTGAGACTTACCCACATTGGGATCCTCTCAGAGCTGGTTACATCCCATTTCCCTTTCAAAGGCTCTGCAAGCTTCAAAACAAGACGCACACAACCATGGGTGTCCACACATTCTGGCGTCCTCTATCCCCACCTCTCTTCTTTCTAAACACCTTAGCTGGCTGGAGGGTTAGCAGTGGCCAGAGGGACCGGCCTCCGGCCTGCGTCCTAGCCCAGGCTCACCCAGGGGCAGCCGCAGAGGATCTCGCGGAAGGTGCTCCTCAGCTCGGGGCTGCGGAAGGAGTAGATGAGCGGGTCGATGACGGAGTTGCACATGATGAGCACCAGGTAGGTGTTGAAGTGCGCGGCGTAGCAGACGCAAGAAGGGTTGGTGGGGCAGGTGATGATGAGCACGAGATGGAGGAAGAAGGGGGCCCAGCAGACGACGAAGACACCCAGCAGGATGGTGATGGTGATGGCGCCCTTGAGGCAGGAGCGCGGCTGTGGGGCCGCCCCGTCGGCGGGGGGCAGCGCTGCGATGCGCCGCATGTGCAGCCGCGCGAAGAGAAACATGTGCACATAGAGGGTGCCCATAAGCAGCAGCATGGCGAAGAACAGGGTGACCAGGCACACGATGACCATCTTGCTCTCCGAGTAGACGATGAACACGACCCCGCAGACACCGCAGCACAGCCACAGGGCCACGATCAGGGCGCGCGCCCTGCGCACCGTCACGATGCTATGGTAGCGTAGCGCGTAGAAGATGGTGACGTACCTGTCCACCGCGATGGCCAGGAGGTTGCAGATGGAGGCCACCAGAGAGATGCAGATCATCGAGTCGAAGATGTTGTCCATGTGCTGTACGAACCGGTCCTCCAGGGCCAGCGAGCCGCTGTTGACCACGGCGATCATGACGGTCTCCAGGGCGTTGGACACGCTCACCAGCATGTCGGCCACGGCCAGGCTGCAGAGGAAGAAGTACATGGGCGAGTGCAGGTTACTGTTCCTGGCCACCGCCAGGATGACCAGGATGTTCTCCAGAAGGCTGACGGTGCCCAGCACTAGGAACACCCCGGGCTGAATGAAGACCTGCTCGCAGTATCCGCGGCTGCTCTGGTTGCCGGAGGAGGGGGCGGCCAGGCGCTCCGAGCCGTTAGGCAGCCCTGGCTGAGCAGAGGGCAGGCAGCACGAGGAGTTCATCGCTGACACAGGATGGCTGAGCTGGGCTGCGGCCGGTGCACAGGCTGCTGCTGCTGCTGCTGCTGCTCACAGGAGGGGAGAGTTTCCTCCAGTTGCTTGTGAGGGATGCTGGTACTGTGCAGACTTGGATTCTGTTCTCCCAGGTGGAAGGATGGAGAGCGAGCAAGCTGGGAGACCCAAGAACTTTCCTGCTGCTCCAGAGTGAGCAGTTTTATGCAGACTCTTCTGACATCTCCCTCCTTTCCCCTCCTTACTCCATCTCCGTCCCCACTTGGGAACAGAAAACCTGCCACCGGTTGCTACAGTTACGGCTCCTTTCCTGGTAAGACAGGGGATGTGGTACCTGTTGTTGGAAGTGAGGGGTGGATACTCACTTTTCATACATTGGCTGGTGGCAAACAGCTCCTACTTAATCTTCAGCACAGCGAAATGACCACTGAGCACCCGGAGGCTATGTGACTGACAGCAGGTAGGCTCCCAGGGCTTGCGCAGGGGATCGGAAAGCAGGCTGGTGCCCCCTGCTGGCAAGACTGCGCATCTGTTTGCTGGCTTTCCTGAGCAGTTTATTTATCCTGGAAACTGCCACATGCATCCATTCATCCATTTACCTGTCCATTCATTTATTTTTAAGTAAACATTTACTGCGCACCTACTATGTGTAGGATCTCTGCTGCTGGGTGCATAAGTTTATGGTGAGCAAGACAGACATGCTCTTTCTGTTTTTCCCCAAACTCGGAGTCTGGGGTGGGAGACAAGAAATCAGGGAATTAAGTCCTTGTGATTAACGCTTGAATGGGGAAAGCCAGGGGGATGCTGGTGGTTGGAGCCGGGGCCCTAACCTGAATGGTAGAGGAAAGTTCCCAAGAAGGAGCGTCTAAGTCTCCGCTCTAAGGAAGAAGAGGCGATGTGGGGTGGGGAGGTGGGGGCTGGGGTTGGAAGAGAGTTCTAGCTGGAGGAATAACATTCGGAGGGAAGGGCAGTGAATCCTCACGCTGGCGTGGGAACTATCCAGAGGATGTGGGTGCAGAGGTCTCACCAGGCCTGTGAGTGAGAATCACCCAGGTGAGGGCCTGGACATGTGTGGGTGATTTTGAGAGGTGAGCAGGGCGTATGGCCAGTGTTTCCATCTGCTGAAAAGGAAGGTTGATGTTTTTGAAGAAATGAAAGTAGTGTGCTCTGCCTGGAACATGGAGCTGGTGAATAAATCTGAGAAATGAGGCTGTAAAAGTTTATTTTATTTTATTTTAAAGGTGAGACATGCCCTTTTAAAAAGGATGATTTCAGCCTTGGGAGTTTGAAAGTGGTGGGGGCTGTGGAAGGAAAGGTTCTAGGTAGAGCTGGGATGAGGTAGGTATGCATTTAGAAGGATTCCTGGCTGCAGAGTGGAGACTGGGTGGGGACGGGAGGAGTGAGGAGCTAGGCAGGCCAAGGCTGCAAAGATCCGGGGCCGGATGATGGTGGTCGGAAGCAGGGAGGCGGCTCTGGTGTCCTGGAAGGAATGGGCAGAGAATGTGGGAGGGAGGATCCTGGCAGTTCTAGAATGCTTGGGTATGGAACTGTGAGAAAGGGAGTGGGCAGGAGCACTCACCTCCTTCTTAAGTAACAGGTAGGATGGAGATGCCCTGGGAGCTGGAAACTGTAAAAGGCAGATTTTAGTTGACTTTAATACGTGATTCATGTCAGGCTTGATGGTGCACAAAAGGATTGTGCAAAGTCTGGAAACACTGAGTCCACTTGCACCTATACACACACACGCACACACAGATACACACACACACATTCTAGGTGGATTAATGAGCCATCTCATGATCATCTAACTATGTGAATACATGAGTGTGTGTGTGTATGTAAGTATGAGACAGGAGAAATATGCATATGGAAATATAAAATTTGGAATATTTATAAAATTTTGGAGTGGAGAGATCTTAGTAAGATGGGCAATCCCAAATTTAGTATGAACAAGAGGACCATATGCCAAGTCAGAGACAAACAGGAAGAAAATGTTTGCCATAGGCAAAAGCTACTGTCTCATATGGATACAATACTTACACATTAATACGAAAAAGATGAATTAGCTCTTAGAAAATTGGGCAAAAGATACGAATGGAAATTCACTGAACAAGAAATGCAAATGCCTAATAAACATATGAAGAGATGTTCAGCCATCTGGGGAGTCGGGGAAATGAAAATCAAACAGAGACTTCATTACTGTTTTCCCAGTTAGATTGACAAGAATTAAAAAGACGTCAAACTCAGGAGAGAACTTTGGGGGAATAACTCTCAGGTATACCTATTGTTTGTGAATAGCTTCACCATTTACCAAGATCTATCAATGTAAAAATAGTTCCTGGGTGTGGATCTCAGTCTATAAACTGAAGGGCGTGAGAAATACCACTTCTATTTATTTTCAGTAGAGCAGTGTCTGATGTTAAACCAACCCATCTTCCAGCCTGGGGAAAAACAATATCTCAATTCTTTTAAGGTTTCCCCTCCCTCCTCACATTCAGGGTCACCTCCTGGTGTCTCTATAGTGTCTTGGTCTGAGGGTTCAGGGGCACTGGTCTCACCTGGACCACCAGAACCACTTGGTGCTTTTCCTGCCTTGGGCCTGGCATGTGCCAAGCTTGAACACCTTTCTCTACCTCCACTCTGATTCTCTGCTTCCTGTACAGGGATCAGTGGGGCCTGGTATTTCAACTTCTCATCCTAAGAGTGCCCTCCTCGCTAATGAGTATCAATTTGGTCTTCTCCAAATGCTCCTTCCTTTTACCTGGGGGAGACATGCAGATGCAGAATGACTTTCTAATGGACTCTTCTATAAACCAATTGGCTTTACTGGTATTTATTTATTTTTAAAATATATTTTTATTGATTTCAGAGGAAAGGAGAGGGAGAGAGAGAAAGAAACATCAACGATGAGAGAGAATCACTGATCAGCTGCCTCTTGCACACCTCATACTGGGTATTGAGTCCGCAACCCAGGTATGTGCCCTGACCAGGAACCAAACCATGACCCTTCTGGTTCATAAGTTGATGCTCAATCACTGAGCCACACCCCCTGGGCCAAATAGGCATTATCGGTTGCAGTCATAAGTCATGACAGTCTCGCCAGTGTTTACCATATGTTGTTGGCACATGTGGGGGTGTCTAGTCAGAATCTGTCATAATAAACTGTAATAAGGAGATTTTTAAATATGATTTTTATTTTATTTATTTATGTTTTAAAATTCTTTATTGTTGAGAGTATTACAGATGTCCCCCCTCTTCCTCTCATTGGCCCCCTCCACCCAGTTCATGCCCTTTCCCGCCCCAGGCCTTCACTCCTTCCAGTTTATGACCATAGGTAAGATCTTAGGTTACTCTCCTCCTGCCTCCCATTCTTCCCTCTAAGATTCGTCTGTCTGTTCCATGTTTCCATGCCTCTAATTCTATTTTATTCACAAGTTTACTTTCTGCATTAGATTTTTAAATTCAGTTGTGGATAGAGATGTATTTATTGCTATTTTATTGTTCATATTTTTTTTTATCTTTTTCTTCTTCCTCTTCTTAAAGACTACCCTTCAATGTTTCGTGTGATACTGGTTTGGTGGTGCTAAACTTCTTCAGCTTTTTCTTGTCTGGGGAGCTCTTTATCTGACTTTCAATTCTACATGATAGCTTTGCTGGGTAGAATAATCTTGGTGGTAGGTCCTTGCTATTCATAACCTTGAATATTTCTTGCCATTCCCTTCTGGCCTGCATAATTTCTGTTGAAAAATCAGTTGATAGTTGTATGGGTATTCCCTTGTAGGTAACTAACTGCTTTACTCTTGCTGCTTTTAAGATTCTCTCTTTGTCTTTAACCCTTGGCATTTTAATTATGATGTTTTGGTGTGGGCTCTTTGGATCCCTTTTGTTTGGGACACTTTGCAATTCCTAGACTTGTAAATCTATTTCTTTCACCAGATAAAAGAAGTTTTCTGCCATTATTTCTTCACATAGGTTTTTAATATCTTGCTCTCTCTCTTCTTCTGGTACCCCCATAATGTGAATGCTGGTACCAAGGTCCCTCTGTTGATCTCTCCCCTTTATTCCCACCAATCCCACCTTCCCCGAGGTTTGATGTTTTGATCGACGTTTCTCATTCTCTGGATCTGATCTTGATTATCAGTCTATGTCATTTATTATATTCCACAGATGAGTGAGATCATGTGATATTTGTCTTTCTCTGCCTGGCTTATTTCACTAAGCATAATGCTTTCCATCTCCATCCACTTTTAGTTTTTTGAGGAGACTCCATACTGTTCTCCACAGTGGCTGCAGCAGGCTGCGTTCCCACCAGCAGTGCATGAGGGTTCCTTTTTCTCTGAATCCTTGCCAACACTTGTCGTTTGTTAATTTGTTGATGATAGCCATTTGACAGGTGTGAGATGGTACCGCATTGTTGTTTTGATTTGCATCTCTCTGATGATTAGTGACTTTGAGCAGGTTTTCATATGTCTCTTGGCCTTCCTTCTGTCTTCTTTTGAGAAGTGCCTATTTAGATCAGTTGCCCATTTTTTGATTGGGTTGTTTATCTTCTTTTTGTGAAATTGCATGAGTTCTCTGTAAATGTTGGAGATTAACCCCTTATCATTGATATCATTGGCAAATATGTTCTCCCATGCAATGGACTTTCTTGTTGTTTTGCTGTGCAAAAGCTTTTTATTTTGAAGTAATCCCATTTGTTTATTTTTTCTTTAGTTTCCATTGCCTGAGGAGCTGTGTCGGTGAAGAAGTTCCTTCTGCATATGTCGGAGATTTTGCTGCCTGTGGATTCCTCTAGTATTTTTATGGTTTCCTATTTTATGTTTAGGTCCTTTATCCATTTTGAGTTTATTTTGTGTATGGTGCAAGCTGGTGGTCTAGTTTCACTTTTTTTGCATGTTTCTGTCCAATTTCCCCAACACCATTTGTTGAAGAGACTGTCTTGTTCATTGTATATTCGTGCCTCCTTTGTCAAATATTAATTGAGCATAGTGGTTTGGGTCTATTTCTGGGTTCTCTATCCTATTCCATTGATCTATGTGTCTGTTCTTGCACCAGTACCAGGTAGTTTTGAGAACAGTGGCTTTGTAATACAGCTTGAAATCTGGTATTGAGATCCCACCTGCTTTGTTCTTCTTTCTAAGGATTACTGCAGCTATTTAGGGTCTTTTTTTATTCCAGATGAATTTTTGGAAAGTTTGTTCTATGTCTGTGAGTATGCCTTTGGTGTTTTCATGGGGATTGCATTGAATTTATAAATTGCTTTGGGTAGAATGGATATTTTGATGATATTGATTCTCCCAATTCATGAACATGATATCTTCTTCCATCTGTTTATGTCTTCCTCTATATCTCTTTTTTAGAGTTGTGTAGTTTTCTGCATATAGGTCTTTTACCTCCTTAGTTAAGTTTATTCCTAGGTATTTTATTTTTTTTGGTGTGATGGTAATGGGATTGCTGTTTTAGTTTCTCTTTCTGTAAGTTCATTTATTGGTATATAGAAATGCCATGGATTTCTTGGTGTTAATTTTGTATCCTGCTACATTGTTGAATTCAATTATTAAGTCTAATAATTTTTTGATGGGGTCTTTAGGGTTTTCTATGTACAGTATCATGTCATCTGAAAATAAGGACAGTTTTACTTCTTCTTTTCCTATTTGGATGCCTTTTATTTCTTTTTCTTGTCTGATAGCAATGGCTAATACTTCCAGCACTATGTTAAATAGGAGTGGTGAGAGTGGGCATCCCTGTCTTGTTCCTGTTCTTAGGGGAAATGGTTTTAGTTTTTGCCTATTGAGTATGATGTTGGCTGTGGGTTTGTCATATATGGCTTTTATTATATTGAGGTATAATCTTTCTATTCCTACCTTGCTGAGAGTTTTATTAAGAAAGGGTGTTGGATTTTGTCAAATTCTTATTCTGCATCGATTTATATGATTATGTGATTTTTATCTCTCAATTTGTTTATGTGATGTATCACATTTATTGGTTTGCAGATATTGTTCTATCCTTGCATCCCTGGGATAAATCCTACTTAGTTATGGTGTATGATCTTTCTGACATACTGCTGGATTCGATTTGCTAGTACTTTGTTGAGGATTTTGGCATCTATGTTCATGAGGGATATTGGTCTGTAATTCTCTTTCATTGTGTTATCTTTATCGAGTTTTGGTATTAGGGTGATGTTGGCTTCATAGAAGGAATTTGGAAGTGTTCCTTCCTCTTGAATTTTCTGGAATAGTCTGAGAAGAATGGGTTTTACTTCTTCTATGAATGTTTGTTAAAATTCCCCTGTGAAGCCGCCTGGCCCTGGGCTTTTGTTTGCTGGAAGCTTTTTGATGACTGCTTCAATTTCTTCCTTAGTTATCAGTGTGTTGAGATTTTTAGAATCTTCCTCTGTGAGTTTTGGAAGATTGTGTTTTTCTAGGAATCTGTCCATTTCCTCTAGGTTGTGAAATTTGTTAGAATAGAGTTGTTCATAATATTTTTTTAACAATCCTTTGTATTTTGTGGGGTCTGTAGTTATTTCCCCTCTCTCATTTCTGATTTTGTTTATTTGGGTCCTCTCTCTTTGCTTCTCGGTGAGCCTGGCTAGAGGTTCATCAAACTTGTTTATTCTTTCAAAGAACCAGCTCTTTGTTTTGTTGATTTTTTGTATCTTTTTTTTTTTTTTGGTCTCTATGTCATTCATTTCTGCTCTGATCTTTATTATTTCCTTCCTTCTTCTCACAGTGGGCTTTTCTTGCTGCTCTCTTTCTAATTCTTTGAGTTGTTGAGTTAGGTGATTTATTACCATTTTTACCTGTTTTTTGAGGTAGGCCTGTAGAGCTATAAACTTCCCTTCAGCACTGCTTTCATTGTGTCCCATAGCATTTGTGTTGTTATGTTTTTATTGTCATTAGTCTCCAGAAAATATTTCATTTCTTCTTTTATCTCATTTATAACCCAATCAATGTTTAGTAACATGCTATTCAACTTCCAAGTGTTTGAGTTTTTTGGAATGTTTTTATTGTAGTTTATTTCTAATCTTATGCCATTGTGGTCTGAGAAAATGCTTGATATGATTTCAATCTTTTTGAATTTTGGGAGATTTTGTTTGTGACCCAATATGTTGTCTATTTTTGAGACTGTTCCGTGTGCACTTGAGAAGAATGTGTATTCTGTAGCTTTGGGGTGAAATGCTCTGAAGATGTCAATTAGGTCCATCTGATTTAGTGAGCTATTCAAAATTGCTGTTTCTTTGCTGATTTTTTGTCTAGAAGATTTGTCCAGAGATGTCAGTAGTATATTAAAATCCCCTACTATGATTATATTGTTGTCAATCTTTCCCTTGATATCCTTCAGGAGTTTTTTTTAATGTATTTAGGGGTTCCTGTATTAGTTGCGTATATGTTTACCAGAGTTATATCTTCTTGATGAATTGCTCCTTTTAGTATTATGTAGTTGCCTTCCTTATCTCTTGTTATAGCTTTTACTTTGAGGTCTATTTTATCAGATATAAGTATTGTTACCCCAGCTTTTTTCTCATTTCTATTTGCCTGAAAAATGTTTTTCCATTCCTTCACACTCAGTCTGTGTGAATCTTTTTCTCTGAGGTGGGTCTCTTATAGACAGCAAATGTATGGGTCCTGTTTTCTTAATCATTCTGCTACCCTATGTCTTTTGATTGGTGCATTTAACCCGTATTATTGATAAGTTCATATTTGTTGTAATATTTTTTCTTAGTGTTTGTGGGGTTTTTCTTTTGCCTTTCTCTTTCTTCTTTTTACAGCAGTCCCTTTAGCATTTCTTGCATTATTGGCTTGGTAGTGATAAACTCTCTTAGCCTTTTCTGGTCTGTAAATCTCCTGATTCCACCTTTAATTTTGAATGATAGCCTTGCTGGGTATAGTATTCTTGGGTTCAGACCCTTGTTTTGCATCACTTTATATATTTCATTCAATTTCTTTCTGGCCTGGTGTGTTTCTTTTGAGAAATCAGTTGATATTCTAATAGGAGATCCCTTGTCTTTTGCTCTTTTGATTGGATGTTTTTTGCTTCCTCATGTTTCAAATCATTGATTTGATTGTCAGAATCATCTGCTCTACTGTTGCAACACTAAAAGTGATTCTTTATTTCAGCTAGTGTATGCTTAATTTCTGACTGCTCATTTTTCATGTCTTTGACAGTCTCACTAATTTCCTTAAAAGTTTCATTAAGTCCCTTGAGACTCTTATGAAGATTCTTGAGTAACTTTATGTTCATGATTTTAAACTTTGTATCTAGTAGTTTGCTTGCTTCCATTTCTTTCATTTGTGACATGTTCCTTTGTCTCTGCATTTTGCTTGCTTCTGTGTTTGTTTCTATCTATTAGGTAGAGCTGCTATGTCTCCTGGAATTGGTAGAGTGGCCTGTGTAATATGTGTCCTGTAGGGCCTAGTGATTCAGCCTTCCCAGTCACTTGAGCTGGGCACTCTAGATGCGCATCTACATGGGCTTTGTGCACAGACTTGTAGTTGAGCTTTGATTGCTGTTGGTGTCACTGGGAGGAATTGGCCTCCAGGCCAACTGGCTGTGACGACCAACTGCAACTATAGTGGTAAAGCTGCTGTGCAGGAAACACACTTATAGAGCAGGCATTGGTGCTCACTGAGTCTGCCTCTTTTGTGTGTTGCTTGTGGATGTATAGAGTTGTTTACCACATTCACTGGTTTTAGGGCCTCCAGTGAGATGCAAAGTCATCCACTGCCTGGGGTCACCTGGCAGGAGCTAAAGAGAGATCTGCAGATGGCTGCTATTTGTATTGGGCTTGGAAGTGCCCAGCTGAGGCCCAGCTGTGAAGCAAGGCAGGCTTGTGCTAGTGCCAGGTCTTGGGCCCTTTATTGATAGGTTAGGGTATGCTGAGATTAACTGCAGTTTGTTTTAGCAAAGAATAAAGCCTGATACAGGACAGATCATTTATATAGAAAAGTTGCTGAAAATAGCTTGGGTGAGACAGGATCTCAGGGAATCACCAAGGTGGTGCAAATAGTTTGAACCAGGCTGGTGGAGACTTAGATATGGCCCCTGCCAGTCAGCTCTGTGACAGGGGATGTCCCAGCACAGGAACAATGACCCCTGAGAGCACCCACATCTGGGAGAAAGCTGTGCTCTTATTCCTGTCCCCATACCAGATAATCCAGTTCATCCTGTGATTGTGTTTAGATCCCCCCAAACCACCTAGCACTGGAGCTAAGAGGGATTGAGTCTGAGTAAGTCTGTAAACTGGCCCTTTAAGAAAATCTCCTGGGACTCCAGCAACCTCTGTGTCCCGCAGCCACAATTCCTGCTTATTTTTACAGCCTGACGTTACAGAGAGTTCTCTTCCCAGCTCTGGGACCCTAGGCTGGGGGCTGTTGTGGGGCTTGGAACCCTTGCTCCTCACAGTTGCCTCCACAGAGAGGATCTCCCTCCTGATTAAATAAAACCCAGCACATTGTGGGTATTGGACCAACCTGTCCTGTGCCTCTGCCCCTCCTACCAATCTCAGTGTGCTTTCTTCTTTACTTCTCTATTTGTAGGACCTCCATTCAGCCAGCTTTCAGACAGTTTTGAGTGATGGTTGCTATATTTTAGTTGTGATTTTGATGTGGTTGTGGCAGGAAGCACCACATTTACCTATGCCTCCATCTTGGTTCCTCTTTTTAACAAGGAGATTCTTATCTGAAGAGATCATGCACCTGTGTAAAGACCTCTCTGAGAGGTGTTCTTTCCGCTCCAAAAGATCTTCCCTTCTATTGTGCCTGGCATACTTCTATGTCTCCTGGAATTGGTAGAGTGGCCTTGTGTAATTTGTGTCCTGTAGGGTCTAGTGATTCAGCCTTCCCAGTCACCTGAGCTGGGCACTCTAAGTGCAAAAGATCTAGCTCAAATGGGAACCTTTCTTTCCCCACTGATTTTTAGAAAGAGTGGAAAGGAGGGAGGGGGCAAGAGAGAAATACTGATGTGAGAGAGACACATTGATTGTTTGCCTCCCACATGCACCCTGACTGGGGCTGGGGATCACACTTGCAACCCAGGTATGTGCTCTTGACTGGGAATGGCATCTACAATCCATTGGTTCTCAAGCCAAAACTCTAACCACTGAGAACACTGTCTAGGGTAAATGTAAACCATTTTTCAGTTTTCCTCAAATCTTCTGCAGCATTTTATTTCTCCTCCTTCAATCCCTCCTCCTCAATCTGGCAGAGTTCAGCACTACTCCCTCCCTCTTGTGTCTTGCAGAATGCCAAGTAATTAGAGGTCACACCCCATGCCTCTTAAAGGGGGCAGCATTGTCCAGAGATCATAGTAGAAACAATAAGATTGCATCATTGTTCCTAATTGTTTTTGAAGAGCTGCTGCTACTGCTGCTGCTATATCCTCAGCCCCCAACCCACCTCTCATTTCAGCTGTCTCTTGCTGGACAGCTCCCTGTGCTCAGTCACTGGCTGTGGGGCTGGTGGGAAGAGATAGAAGCTCCTCTCAGGCAAGATGGGGTTCTGCAGCTGAGGCCAATCTGGGAGGAATTATAGCTGTAGGCTTCTTGCTCTCGACTGGGGCAAGTCCTTCAGTGAAGAGAGACCTGGATGGTGCAGCTTGGCATTAGTCCCCAAAGACCAGGGGAGTATGTGCCAACATAGAGATGTGACTGGCCAATGTCCACAGGGGGCTTCCACTCTGAGCACTGGGGAAGTGCGTTTTACAGTGTGGCTGATATTGTGGGAGAGTGTTGAGGAGATATCTGTGGTCCTGGCAACCCGTATAGAGGAGCCTACTGCAGAGCTGCTGTGACTAAAGTCCCTTTGGTAGGTCTGTGGGCATCTGAAAGCCTGTGTGATCAGAGAGAGTGGTTAGTTAGAGGTACAGTTAATCCTTCCTGCCCAAGGACAAGCTGCCAGCAGGGGCCAGGGTCAGTGGGACAAAAAGATAGCTCCTCTGAGCGGGTGTGGGAAGGTTGGGTACACTTTGTGATGATCTAAACCCAATCGAGGACTTTCTGACATCTCTTCATGACACTTCCACAGTGGCCAACCACTGTGCTGAGATTGAGTTTTTATAAACCACATTTATGTATTTTATTTTGGAATCACTTTCAATTTACAGCAAAATTGAAAATATGGTACAGCGTGTTCCCACATACCTCTCATCCTGCTTCCCCAGTGTTGCATCATCATGGTGGCTTTGTTACAGCTAAGGAACCCATGCCAGGATAGTGCTACTCACAAAACTCCACATTTCACATTGACTTCACCAGCATTCCCTTCCCTCTCTGTCCCAAGAGCCCATCTGAGGTCCCACACTATGTTATGTTGTCATGTTTTTGGCAACGCTTCCAGCGCATGGTAGTTTCCGTCTTTCCTTGGTTTTCATGACTTTGAGAGTTTTGAGTAGCATTGGCCAGATACTGTGATGAGGCCTCTCTGTCGGGTTTGTCTGATGTTTCTGGATAGACTGGGGTCATGGATTTCTGGAAAGAATATCACAGAGGTGATTTGCCTTGTCATCACCTTATATTAGGGGCACCAGACATCCACGTAGTATCACTGAGATGTTGATGTGGCCATCTGCTAAGAGGGGTGTATGTCATTGAGTTTTGACTATTTGTCTGGACCAAGAGATCTTAATATTTGATGTGAATTTATTCTGGGCCTTAACTCCCTACTTTTGCTCATGGAAGGGACAAGGTAAAGGATACATGAATATTAATTAGCTGTAACACTGGTGGAGATTAGTTTCCACGGGATTGTCCAAGTGTCTGTCTTCAGTTCTTTCCCTCACTCTCTCGCCCATCCTTTCTCTGTCAGACCCAACATGGTCCAGTGAACCACTCCTCTGCTGTAACGCTGTCAGTGCCTGTGTCCCGGACATTTCTCCCTCTATCCATCCCTTTTCACTTTATTTTTGTTCATCTACAGATTTTAATTTTTATGTTTACATACAAGTCAATATTTATTTTTTTTGGTCTAAATGGTATGCAGAGAAAATTAACTGTTTTTTCAACTCATTGTTCAAATATTTTTAACACTGTGCATTGGATAAATGTTTATTTCCCAATTAATTTTAAGATTTATTTTTACTCATGCTCTAAATTTCTACTATTTTTTATGCTTTCTAATCCCCATTTCTTTACATTTTTCATTGAGCTATATATACTACAACATCAATAATTTTAAGGTATACAATTTAGTGGTCTTTAGCACATTCACAAAGTTGTGCAACCATCACTACAATCTAATTCCAGACATTTTCATCACCCCAAAGAGAAACCTCAAGCCCATTAGCAGTCACCCCTCATTCAATAGCTCCTTGAGTCTCTGGAGACCCTGACCTACTTTCTGTCTCTGTATGATGGTTAAAAATATGTGCATCTGAGCCATGTTTAGCTTTTGAATCTCCCCAAGGCCTCCATTTTCTTACTTTCTCATTTTTCAAATTCAAAAACAAACAAAATACCCCAACAACTGTAAATATTCCTGTTTAAAATTCTGCATAAAAATTGTAAGAACATTTAAAATAACAAACCAGCAAATCTCTTCCTCTTTATCTCTTGAATTCCAAGGAGAGTTTCTGAATAGAGAATGAGTCATTTTGTTTTTGAACATTCCAGTGCCAGGAACAGGTTAAGGTTTTGTGTGTGTGTGTGTGTGTGTGTGTGTGTGTGTGTGTGTGTGTACGCACGCATTCTGCTGGAACCTCTTTTCCTGAGTAGCGCTGTGGTGATGTAGGTTCTTTAGCTCTAACAAAAGCACTAGGATGATACAACACATTAATATACCAGTTTGTTTCTCCAAGTCCATTTTCCTATGGTTGATTCACAAATTGCAGCAACTGAGTCAAATTAATGATAAAATGCAGGAGTCTCCCGAGCGTAGAAGACAAAGGGATCTGCATTGCTCCACATTCTTCCAGGTGCCACCAAGCCTGGTTGAAGGACTAGATATAAGGAATAAAAACACCTTTTATGAAGTCCACACATAATCTCTATATGTTTATTTATTCATTATGATTGGCACTATTACAGATGTTCCTCAATTTCTCCCCTTTGCCTCCCTCCACCCAGCCGCCCACCATACCTCCCCTGGCCTTCACCACGCGGGCTGTGTGTATATGTTCTTTGGCTCATCTCTTTGTGCCCCCTCCCCTCTGCCATCTGTCAGTCTGTTCCATGCATCCATGCTTTTGGTCCTATTTTGTTCATAAGTTTATTTTGTTCATTAGATTCCACATATAAAGGAGGTCATATGGTATTTGACTTTCTCTGACTGCCTCATTTAACTTAGCATAATATCCTCCAGGTCTAACCAACAAACAACAAGTGCTGGCGAGGATATGGAGAAAAGGAAACCCTTGTGCACTGCTGGTGGGAATGCAGACTGGTAGTCACTGTGGAAGACAGTATGGAGTTTCCTCAAAAAACTACAAATGGAATTGCCTTTTAACCCAGTGATCCCACTTCTAGGAATATATCCTAAGACTTCTGGAATACCAGTCAGAAAGAATGTATGCAAACCCTATGTTCATAGCAGCCGAAAGAGCACAGCTGTCTGCAGTCTCCCCCTTTCTCTTCTTCTGTGGGTTGGGGTTCCCCAGACAGAGCCCTGTTGCAGGTTGGGTTCTCCAGGCTGGAGAAGGCCCACACGTAGCACCTGTGAGGGGTAGTGAGCGAGGCAGCAAAATGGGGCTGAACTGCATGCCAGGTGCAGTGCTGTCTTCAGTGGTCCCACAGCCACTCTATCAGGGGCCTGGCTCACATCCCAGTGTCCAGGGTCCTTCCTGTCATTCTGTGTGGATCCCCACCCCCTCCCTTCTGTAGCCTCAGGCTTGCATCTTTCTTCAGCTGAAAGAGAGACAGCCTCTGCAGAAGATTCAGCTGCTGCTGCTGCTACCAGCACCTTCAGGGCAGGGGGAAGCATCCCTGCCTTGTGGGAGACCTGGTCAGCCCCCCTGAGCATCCCTATAGCCCCTGCTGTCGAATCTGAGGCAAGTGCATGAGCCACACACCTTGATCTGCTTCCTCCAGTTAAGTCTGCTTATGGCCAAATTCCTTTTGGACTGTTCAAACTCAAAAGCCAGGTATGAGAGAAAATGATGCGGAGTCAGAATTGTCCTCCCACCCAAATCCCAGCAAGACAAGGTCATGGGAATGGACACTGGTGAAGGGTCAGAGAATTCGTGTCTTTCATCCATGGAGGGTTGCATAGGCTAGAATAGTTGTTGGAAAACTGCAGCTCACAAGTTACATGCAGCTCTTTGGCCCTTTGAGTGTGGCTCTTCTATAAGATACCACATGTGGGTGCGCATGTACAGTGCATTTGAAACTTCGTGGCCCATGTGCAGAAGTCGGTTTTCGGCCTGAGCAAGTCTATTTTGAAGAAATGGCATTAGAACACTCAAAGAACCAAAGAGCCGCATGTGGTTCGGGAGCCACGGTTTGCCAATGACTGATGAGCTAGAACCTCCATCACTATTCACCTCCTCTCTTATCTCCAGAACATGACTTTACATATGTTAAATATATGTATTCTGTGACTCCAGCAAAATGCCAGTGCCTTTTAAAACATCACCCTGCCCAGGACATCCTTTTGTGGCTATAGGATAATAGTTCCACGTGCTCTGCTCTCAAGGAGCCAGAGATAGTGTGTTTTGTGTGTGTGTGTGTGTGTGTGTGTGTGTCTAGATGGCACACAAAACACATAAGAGAGCATGACACATGCTACCAAGCTGTAATGGTCAGGGCCGGGTTAGAGGAATGAATTCAGGTGATGTGACGTAGTTGCTGTGTCTGCCTGTTTCTTTGGTTTACTTCACTCTGTGGAAGGATTTTTGTAAGGGGTAAGCCACAAGTGTTTTCTCTTGTTGACTAAGATATAAAAATCACCACCTTTAGTATCTTTCTGAGCCTCATAGGTTGACCATGAAAGTTTTCTCATTTTGTGCTGAATTCATCAATTGAAGGAACATTGGTTAACAAAAATAGACGCAGACATTGTATGCTGCAGAACAGAGAAAAGAGTGGAGTGCTCCAAGGATGCAGGGCCGCCCCTGGGACCTTTCTCCTGAGGACGAGGAGAGAACTGTTCTCTGCTGTGATTCCAACCATGGCAAAATAAGCATTTTCTTTGCTAGGGATGGCTTTTTTTTGGTTATTTCTTTTAAAAAATCTTTATTGTTGAAAGTATTACAGATGTCTCCTTTATTCTCGCATCTATCCCTTCTAGCCCACTCCTGCTCCCCACCCAGGCCTCCAGCACCCTATTGTCTGTGTCCAAGGATTACGCATATATGCATTCAAGTTCTTTGGTTGATTTCTTCCCACCCACCCAACCTCCTCCACCTTTGCAGTCTGTTCCCTGCTTCCATGTCTCTGCATCTATTTTGTTCATCAGTTTATTTTGTTCATTAGATTCCACATATGAGTGAGATCATGTGATATTTGCCTTTCTTTGACTGACTTACTTCATTTAGCATGATACTCTCCAGGTCTATACATACTGTGTAAAAGGGTAAGAGATTTTTTTTTTACTGCTGCATAGTATTCCACGGTGTAAATGTACCAGCTTTTTTTTATCCACTCATCTTCTGATGGGCACTTGGGCTGTTTCCAGATCTTAGCTATTGTAAATTGTACTGCAATGAACATAGAGGTGCATACATTCTTTCTGATTGGTGCTTCTGGTTTCTTAGGATATATTGCTAGACATGGGATCACTGGGTCAAATGGCAGTTCCGTATTTAATTTTTTGAGGAAACTCCATACTGTTTTCCATAATGGTAGCACCAGTCTGCATTCCCACCAGCAGTCCACTAGGGTTCCCTTTTCTCCACATCCTCACCAGCACTTGTCATTTGTTGATTTGTTGGTGGTAGCCATTCCGACAGGTGTAAGGTGATACCTCATTGTCATTTCAACTTACATCTCTCTGATGATCGATGACTTTGGGCATTTATCTATATGTCTCTTGGCCATCTATATGTCTACCCTGGAGAAATGTCTGTCTATTTAGGTCTTTTGCTCATTTTTTAATTGGATTGTTTGCTTTCCTTTTGTTAAGTTATATGAGTTCTTTATGTATTTTGGATATTAACTCTTTTTCAGATGTTTCATTGCCAAATATGTACTCCCATACAGTGACTTCATTTTTGTTTTCTTGATGGTTTTCTTTGTTTTCCAGAAGCCTTTTATTTTGATGCAGTCCCATTTGTTTATTTTCTCCCTAGTTTCCTTTGCCCTAGGAGATGTATCCATAAACATATTGCTATGAAAGATGCCTGAGATTTTGCTGTCTATAGTTTCTTTCTTTCTTTCCTTCTCTCTCTCTCTTCTCTCTCTCTCTCTCTCTCTCTCTCTCTCTCTCTCTCTCTCTCTCTCCCTCTCTCTCTCTGTCAGGGGTTGATGGAAAACATCCCTTTCAAGGAAAAAAAAAACATGGCCCCCAATTGGCAACTAATAAGGTGTGTTTGCCTCAAATGTCCCCATACTTTCCTGAAAGTGGAGATTTGCCCTGGGGGTGAGTCCTGCACGAGGCAGGTGTAATGAAAGTGGCCCAGGCTGGTGCATCAGCATGAACTAAGGGCAGAGGCTGGCTTTTCTTTGACCTGTCCTTCAGGCCAGACACCTGTTCTGAGCCTTTGCCTTCTGGGCTTCCCTGCTTCTCCTTCTCCTTATCTGTTCCCCCTCTGGGGAGCCGTGACACATTTTG
Organism: Lasiurus cinereus; assembly: GCA_011751065.1. Lineage (NCBI taxonomy): Eukaryota > Metazoa > Chordata > Mammalia > Chiroptera > Vespertilionidae > Lasiurus > Lasiurus cinereus. The sequence goes on from JAAGEH010000006.1 coordinate 3,442,507, forward strand.
CTCAAATCCTATGGGTCCCAATTCCTGCAAGCAGACATTTCCTAGCTGTGTGTCCGGGCTGGGTGACAACTGCCTCAGTTACTGTTTTTGTGAAATGAAGGTGACAGTGGTACGGGTTTCTGGGGGGAGCTTGGGAATGGGCTGTGATGCCCCTTAGTTAGGGTTCACAGAGGCCAGTGCATGCTGCATGCCAGGGACTCAGGAGTGACCAAGACCTTACCCTGCATGTCACCCCTGAATCCCAAGATCACTGAGTGAGTGAATAAATGAAGGAGGGAGGACATGAACAAGGCAGTGGAAATATTAAACCAGAACAATATAGTGGTCTCTGAACAAAACTCAAATCCATAATAATCACCTTTGAGTTCCTGTTTCAAAACTTGAGAAGGGGAGCAGGACCCATGGCTCTTGCCTGGAGTCTGTTTTGCTCCTAGGGGACCATCTTCTGTGGGAAGTCTGTGGTTGTCACAACTGAGGGATCTACTGGCACTTAGTAGGAGGAGGCTAGGGAAGCTGCTAACCATCCTACAGTGCAGAAAGCGGGAGTGCCCACGCAGAATGATCTCACTCCAGATGTCAGCTGTGCAGAGGTTGAGAAACTCTGGCTGGGCACAAAATTATTTCTGGTCCCTTAGTGTTTTTCAGATAGAGCATCTGGTGTTGGGTGAGGTAATCTAACCCAGAAGTCCTGGTGATAACTAGCAATTTCTTAAATGGTACAGCAGGTTACTGGTGCCTGTAGAGTTCTCCAAAAGGTGCCTCCTTCTCGACTCACGGTTCTAGATGCCCTGGTAGTAATTTACTGGTTCAACTCCTCACACCAAATATTCCTTGGGCAAAGTCTTCCCTGTAATTAAAACCCGGGGAAACTGAAACTTTTCTTTTTGAGGACAAGCTCATGAGATGAATGATTCACATCAAACCATCAACTCGGTGATTTTTTCTTTCTGTTTGCTTTCTCAAGCTTTGCCATTCCCTCTTACTCATCGCATCCTGGCCCCTCTATTTTCCAGTCTCCACCGATGCTAACTTGTCAAAGAGCAGCATGTGAGGTCTCTGGAAAGCTCAGGGGATCCCTCTGGCTGCAGAAAGTCAGAGTTGTGACTGTGAAGCAGCTGGTGAATGACACCATCAGTAACAACTCCTTACTCCTGGAGGCTGGGGAGAAAATGGAATGCGAGAAGTCACTTTAATAGTTTGAATGATACTCAGAATGCAGGGAACAGTAATGAGAATGTTTAGGTTCATCCAATGCTGTCTCCACTCTAGTCTAAGATCCCACATGATGGCCGAGGCTGCTGGTTTGCCTTCCCCAAGCCACTCCCATCATTCCCCATAATAGCAGTAACACATGGCCACCCAGAGCAGGCACTTTGCTTCTTGTCCCTCCTTGAAGCTAAGTTGGCTAAATTCTGGCCAATAGGATGAGAATGGAAGTTTGAGTGGCAGTTTCAGCAACATCCCCTTGAGGGGGGCTGGTGAATGCCCTGCCCACTGAACTTCCTTCCATCCTCCTGCCTGAAGATGTCTGGGATGGCTGCAGCGCAGGCCAATATCCAGACCCTGAGGACCCTTGCTATAGTCCAAGGGGGAAATCTGGACAGAACTGGGGTCCCTGAGGACTTACTGGCACAGGCCACCTTGCCAACCCTGGCCCGGCTACCTCTGGACTTCTCTCTGTGAAAACAGTTTTGTTTTCTGTAGAGCCACCACTCAGGGGCATATCCTTCCAGCAGATGCCAAGACCAGAAGGCAGCTGCAGCGCTTGAGCCTGTGCCTGTTTTCTCCTGTGGAAACACTTCTGACTCGAAGATGTGCATTCCAGAGAGGCTCAGGAGTGTCGTTCAGGGAAAGTGCCTGTAAGGTGATAAAATGGAAGGTTTTAAACTCCACACCCAGTAGGTGCTGAGCAAGTGTGTTATTTCACTGAATGAGGCAGAGGGATGAAACTAAACACTGGAGCATCTGCCACAAACTTGAAACTGCGCTGGGTTCAGGTAGGGCCGGAGTGGCAGAAATGGAGACCCTATTGCTTGGAGGGTCCACAGTTAATGGGAGAGGACTTGTACCAAAGAACCACAGTTTGGGATGATAGGGTGGCTAGACATTCCAAATCTTTCCTCACTCCAGTTTTATTAAGGTGTAATTGACATATAGCAGTGTATATGTTTAAGGTACACAACACAGTGATTTACTATATGTACACATACACACAAAGTGAAATAATTACCACAGTGAGTTTAATTAACATCTATCACCTCGTTTAAGCTACAAATTACTTTTTTTTCTTTTTATCCCATTTTTATTAATGTATTACATGTGTACATATTTTCCCATTGTCCCCTCACCCCCCACTCCCATACATGCTCTCAGCCCACAGTATCTTGAGTCTATTGGTTATGCTTATATGCATGCATACAAGTCCTTCGGTTGATCTCTTATCTACCCCATCTCTCCTTAACCTTCCCACTGTAATTTGACAGTCTGTTTGATGCTTTACTGCCTCTGTATCTATCTTTTTGTTCATCAGTTTATAATGTTCTTTATTATTCATAAATGAGTGAGATCATGTGGTATTTTTCTTTCATTGACTGGCTTATTTCATTTAGCATAATGCTTTCTAGTTCCATCCAGGTTACTGCAAATGGTAAGAATTCCTTCTTTTTGATGGCAGCATAATATTCCATTGTGTAGATATACCATAGTTTTCTGATCCACTCATCTGAGGATGGGCATGTAGGCTGTTTCCAAATCTTAGCTATTGTAAATTGTGCTGCTATGAACATAGGGGTGCATATATCCTTTCTTTTTAAAAAAATATATTTTATTGATTTTTTATAGAGAGAAAGGGAGAGGGATAGAAAGTTAGAAACATCGATGAGCGAGAGACATCGATCAGCTGCCTCTGAGAGAGAGACATCGATCAGTTGCCTCCTGCATGCCCCCCACCGAAGACGTACCCACAACCAAGGTACATGCCCTTGACTGGAATCGAACCCGGGACCTTTCAGTCCACAGGCCGATGCTCTATCCACTGAGCCAAACCGGTTTTGGCGCATACATCCTTTCTGACTGGTGTTTCTAATTTCTTAGGATATATTCCTAGGTGGGATCACTGGGTCAAATGGGAATTCCATTTTTAGTTTTTTGAGGAAACTCCATACAGTGATAACATTTGCAAATATGTTCTTGAATACAGTGGGCTTTCTTGTTGTTCTGTTGATGGTTTCTTGGAGTTCTCCACAGTGGCTTCACCAGTCTGCATTTCCACCAGCAGTGCACGGGGGATCTTTTTCTCTGCATCCTCGCCAACACTTGTCATTTGTTGATGATAGCCATTCTGACAGGTGTAAGATGGTATCACATTGTTGTTTTGATTTGCATCTCTCGGATAATTTATGACTGAGCATGTTTTCATGTATCTCTTGGTCATCCTTCTGTCTTTTTTTGAAAAGATTCTATTTAGTTCCATTGACCATTTTTTATGGGATCATTTATCTTCCTTTTATTAAGTTGTATAAGTGGCTGTAGATGTTGGAGATTAAACCTTTATCAGTGATAACATTTGCAAATATGTTCTTTCATACAGTGGGCTTCTTGTTGTTTTGTTGATGGTTTCTTTTGCTGTGAAAAAGCTTTTTATTTTGAGGTAGTCCCATTTGTTTATTTTCTCTTTAGCTTCCATTGCCCTAGGAGCAGTATCAGTCAAAAAGTTCCTTTGTCATATGTCTGATATTTTTCTGCCTGTGGATTCCTCTAGTATTTTTATGGTTTCCCATCTTATGTTTAAGTTCTGTATTCATTTTGAGTTTATTTTTGTGCATGGTGTAAGTTCGTTGTCTAGTTTCATTTTTTTTTGCATTGATCTGTCCAGTTTTCCCAACACCACTTATTGAAGAGACTGTCTTGGCTCCATTGTATGTTCATGCCTCCTTTGTCAAATATTAATTGAGCATAGTGGTTTGGGTTGATATCTGGATTCTCTATTCTATTCCATTGGTCTATATGTCTGTTCTTGTGCCAGTACCAGGCTGTTTTGAGAACAGAGGCTTTGTAATACAGCTTGATATTTGGTATTGAGATCTCACCTACTTTATTCTTCTTTCTCAGGATTGCTGTGGCTATTTGGGGTCTTTTTTATTCCAGTTGAATTTTTGAAAAGTTCGTTGTAGGTCTGTGAAATATGCTTTCGCCATTTTAATGGAGAGTACATTGACTCTATAGATTGCTTTGGGCAGTACAGACATTTTAATGATATTGATTCTCCCATTCCATGAACATGGTATGTTCTTCCATCTGTTTATGTCTTTCTCTATCTCTTTTTTCAGTGTCCTTCAGTTTTCTGTGTATAGGTCTATTACCTTTTTAGTTAAGTTTATTCCTAGGTATCTTAATTTATTTGATGTTATGGTAAATGGGATTGCTTTTTTAAGTTTTCTGTAAGTTCACTATTGTTATATAGAAATGCCATACATTTCTTGGCATTAATTTTGTATCCTGCTACATCGCTGAATTCATTTAAGTCCATTAGTTTTTTGATGGAGTCTTTTGGTTTTATTATGTACAATATCATGTCATCTACAAATAAGGACAGCTTTACTTCTTCTTTTCCAAGTAAGAAAAGCCTTTTATTTCTTCTTCTTGTCTAATTGCAATGGCCAATACTTCCAGTACTATGCTGAGAAGGAGTGGTGAGAGTGGGCATCCCTGTCTTGTTCCTGTTCTTAGGGGAAATGGTCTTGTTGTTTTTGCCCATTGAGTATGATATTAGCTGTGGGTTTATCATATATAGCTTTTACTATGTTGAGGTATGATCCTTCTACTTTCATCTTGTTGAGAGTTTTTATCAAGAAACGGTGTTGGGCAGAAATCAGTTTGGTCAGTGGATGGAGAGGTGGCCTGTGAACTTAAGGGTCCCAGGTTCGATTCCTGTCAAGGGCATGTACTTTGGTTTCGGGTACAACCCAGTAGGGGGTATGCAGGAGGCAGGTGATCAATATTTCTCTCTCATTGATGTTTCTAACTCTTTATCCCTCTCCCTTCCTCTGTGTAAAAATAATGAATAAAAATTTAAGAAAAAGAAAGGGTGTTGGATTTTGTCAAATGCTTTTTTTGCATCAATGGATATGACTGTGATTTTTATTTCTCAATTTGTTTATGTGATGTATCCCATTTATTGATTTGTAAATATTGTACTATCATTGCATTCTTGGGATAAATCCTACTTGTCATGGTGTATGGTCTTTCTGCTGTACTGTTGGATCCAATTTGCTAGAATTTTGTTGAGGATTTGGGCATCTATGTTCATGAGGGATATTGGCCTGTAATTCTCTTTCATTGTGTTGTCTTTATCTGGTTTTGGTATTAGGGTGATGCTGGTTACATAGAAGGAGCTTGGATGTGTTCCTTCTTCTTGAATTTTTTGGAATAGTCTGAGGAGGATAGGTTTTAATTCTTCCTTGAATGTTTGGTAAAAATTCCCTGTGAAGCCATCTGGCCCTGGGCTTTTGTTTACTGGAAGCTTTTTGATGACTGCTTCAATTTTTCCGATAGTTATTGGCCTATTGAGATGTTTAGATTCTTTATGATTGAGTTTTGGAAGGTTATATTTTTCTAGGAATATGTCATTTCCTCCAGGTTGTCCTGTTTGTTGGAATAGAGTTGTTCATAGTATTTTTTAACTATCGTTTGTATTTCCGTGGGGTCTGTTGTTATTTCACCTCTTTCATTTCTGATTTTGTTTATTTGGGTCCTCTCTTTTTGCTTCTTGATGAACCTGGCTAGAGGTTCAGCAGTCTTGTTTGTCCTTTCAAAGAACCAGCTCTTGGTTTTGTTAATCTTTTGTATTGTTTCTTTGGTCTCTATGTCATTTATCTCTGCCCTAATCTTTATTATTTCCTTCCTTTTGCTTATACTGGGCTTTTCTTTTTGCTCTCTTTCTAACTCATTAAGTTGTAGGGTTTGATAATTTATTACCATAATTATTATTTTTTTTTCAAAAGGCTTGTAGAGCTATGAACTTCCCACTGCTTTCACTGTGTCTCATAGATTTTGGATTGTTATGTTTTCATTGTCATTGTTGCCCTGATGTTTTTTATTTCTTCTTTGATCTCTCTGGTTACCCAGTCATTATTTAATAGCATGTTGTTTAGTCTCCATGTGTTTGATTTCTTTGGATTGTTTTTATTGTAGTTGATTTCCAGTTTTATGCCACTGTGATCTGATATGATTTCTATCTTCTTAATTTGAAGAGACTTTACCTATGACCCAACATATGTTCTATCTTTGAAAATGATCCGTGTGCACTTGAGATGAATGTATATTCTGTGGTTTTGGGGTGAAATGTTCTGAAGATGTCAATTAATTCCATCTGGTCTAGTGAGTCCTTTAGGATTGATGTTTCTTTACTGATATTTTGTTTAGAGGATTTGTCCAATGGTGATAGTGGAGTATTAAAGACTCCTACTATGATTGTATTGCTGTCAATCTCTCCCTTGATATCCTCCAGGAGTTTGTTTATGTATCTGGGTGCTTCTATATTGGAGTTATTTCTTCTTGTTGGATTGCTCCCTTTAGTATTATGAAGTGGCCTTCCTTATCTCTTGTTAAGTCCTTCACTTTGAGATCTAATTTGTCAGATATAAGTATTGCTACCTCAGCTTTTTTTTTTCATTTCCATTCACATGAAAAACCTTTTTTCATCCCTTCACTCTCAGTCTGTGTGCATCATTTTTTTTCTGAGGTTAGTTTCTTGTAGACAACGGATATATGGGTCATGTTTTCTTATCCAATCCGTTACCCTATGTGTTTTGATTGGAGTATTTAATCCATTTACATTTAAAGTTATTATTGATAGATACTTATTTGTCACCATTTTTATTCTTTACCCCTGTGTTCCTTCTTCACTTTCTATTTCTTTCTTTTACAGCAGACCCCTTAGCATTTCTTGCATTGCTGGTTTGGTGGCCAAAAATTCCTTTAGTCCTTTTTTGTGTGTGAAGCTCCTGATTTCACCTTCAATTTTGATTGAGAGCCTTGCTGGGTACAGTATTTTTGGATTCAGACCCTTTCTTTGCATGACTTTGTATATTTCATTTTATTTCCTTTTGGCCTGATGAGTTTCTGGTGAGAAATCAGTTCTAGTGTGATACGGGTTCCTTTATAGATAACTTTCTGTCTCTCTTTGGCTGCTTTTAAGATTCTTACTTTGTCATTCATGTTTTCCAATTTAATTATAATGTGCCTTGGCATTGGTCTTTTGAGGTTCATTATGCTTGGGACTCTGTGAGCTTCTTGGATTTGTGTGGGTTTTTTTCTTCCCTATATCAGGGAAGTTTTCTGCCATTATTTCTTCAAACAGGTTTTCTCTTCCTTGCTCAGTTTCCTCTCCTTTTGGACCCCTATTGTGCAGATGTTCTTTTGTTTTGTGTTTTCCCAAAGTTCCTTTAGACTCTCCTCCTGCTTTATAATTTATTTTTCTAGAAGCTGTTCTATTTGGGTATTTTTTCCTACCTTGTCTTCTAGCTCACTTATGCAGTCCTCTGCTTCTTCTATTCTACTCTTGATGCTTCTTATTGAATTCTTTACAGCAGCGATGCCATTTTTAATTTCTTCTTGGTTCTTCTTCATTTCCTCTGGTTTCTTACTCATATTGTCGAATTTGTCTTCCATTCTTTTCAGCCATCTTATGACCATTTCTCTGAATTCTTTCTCTGGCAGGTTGCTTTTCTCCATTTTGTTTACTTCCTTGTCTGTTTGATGCCCACTTTTCCTTCATATGCAGGGTGTTTCTTTGTCTCCTCATGGTCTCTCTTCTCCAAGTATCTGGTTATGTAGTTCTCTCTTTCTCCTTATCTCAGATGAAATCTGACCTTTCTATTGTGGAGTGTTGAGCTCCTCTGAATCTGCATGTTTATGCCAATTGGGGACCGGTGTTCTGGGGTTTGCAGCTACTTGGTGGGTGCCGTAGTTGTAGATTTTCAGGTTTCCAATAATATCCACTTTCCCCTTCAAGATGCAGTATCCATGTCTGAGCTCAACATAATTCTGGATGCTGGAAACTGGGCAGCAGGACCTGAGAGGCGCTGGTCCCTCATGCAGGAGGATTAAATTGGGTCAGGCTGTGGGAATGCTGTAAGCAAAAAGGAGTTTGGGAGGCACAGTCACAAATTACTTTTTCTTTTGTAATTTGAAGTTAAAGATATACTAGTATTATCTTAGCAACTTTCAAATATATAAACAGTATATCAACCATGTTCACCCTGTTGTACACTAGGTCCCCAAACCTCATTCATCTTATAACTGGAAGCATGGGCCTTTGACTGCCTTGACTCATCTGCTCCCTCCAGCACTCCCCGCCTCCAAAAACTATTAATCTGATTTCTAACTTCATGAGTTTGGTTTGTTTTAGATTCCACATATAAGAGGCACCATACAGTGTCTGCCTTTCTCTGACCGACGTATTTCACTTAGCATAATGCATTCAAGGTTTGTCCACATTGTCGCAGATGCTAGGATCACCTTATTTTTCATGGCTGATTAATATTCCACCATGTATATTATACCACATTTTTTTTATTCATTCATCCATGGGTGGACATTTAGGTTGTTTAGGGTATTTGAAATCTTTACCAGCTCCTCTATTTTCTACCTCTACTCTACTCCAACTAATGTGATGCCACTGTTTCAGGATTCCCCAATTTTCATTTTCCCCTCAATATAGGACAGTAAACTTCATAGCTGGGCCCATGGCCTCCCTGGTAACTAAGGAGGTCACATGATATCTTCTAGTCAAAAGGATGAGAGTGGAAGTGATTGGATCCCTTTCCCCTCTTCCTCCTTCCTGGAGATAGGGATGAGAAAGGGGTAATGGGAGTGCTGGGAACCATCTCGGGCCACAAGTTGAGAGCTGTATGTATTGAGTTTGGCAAAACAACAAAGTAGAAGCCATCGGAGCATAGCTCTCCTGACTGTGGAGTTACCATACTAGCCCAAAGGCTATTATATTTCATTTAGATATATATACTTTGCCTCTTTCTCTAAAAGGGTGGGAGATTGGGCCAATCCACGCTTGTATTGGTCTGCTAGGGTTGCCATCACAATATATAACAGACTGGGTACTTAAACAAGAGAAATTAATTTTATTAGAGTTGTTAAGGCTGAATGTCCAAGATCAAAGTGCTGGCAGGTTTGGTTTCTTCTGAGGCCTCTCTCCTTCCCTTGCAGATGGCACCTTCTTTCTGTGTCCTCACATGGTCTACCCTTTGTGCATGCCCAACCCCAGTGTCTCTGTGTGTCCAAATCTCCTCTTACAGTCACATGTGTTAGGTCTCATCCTAACAACCTCATTTTTAACTTCATCACCTTTTAAAAAGCCTTGTCTCCAAATATTGTCACATTCTGAGGTACTGGGTGTTAGGGCTTCAACATACGAGTGTCTATGTATGTGTGTGTATATTTGGGGGGAACAATTCAGCCCCTAACAGCACTTTTGCAACAATATATCTATATCTATATCTATATCTATATCTATATCTGTATCTATATCTATATCTATATCTATCTATTTCATTTTTATTGTCTAAAGTTTTACATATGTCTAATTTTCCCCTCATTGGCCCCCTGCCCCCAGTCATTCCCACCACAGGCAAGCTCCCACTGCCCCAGTGTCTGTGTCCATTGGTTATGCTAATATGCATGCATACAAGTTCTTTGGTTGCTCTCTAACAACCTTCTCCCCTTCCCCCCCCCCCCACCATTTGTCTCTGGATCTATTTTTGTTCATCAAATTAGATTGATCATTATATCCCATATATAAATGAGATCATGTGATATTTATCTTTCTCTGACTGGCTTATTTCACTTAGCATAATGCTCTCCAGTTCCATCCATGCTATTGTGAATGGTAAAAGTTCCTTCTTTTTTATAGCAGTGTAGTATTCCATTATGTAGATATACCACAGTTTTCTAATCTACTCATCTGCTGATGGGCATTTAGGCTATTTCCAAATCTTAGCTATTGTAAATGGTGCTACTGTGCACATAGGGTACATATGTTCTTTCTGATTGGTGTTTCTGGTTTCCTAGGATATAGTTCTAGAAGTGGGATTACTGGGTCAAATAGGAGTTCCATTTTTAACTTTTTGAGGAAACTCCATACTGTCTTCCACAGTGGCTGCACCAGTCTGCACTTTCATCAGCAGTGCATGAGGGTTCCCTTTTCTCCACATCCTCTCCAATACTTGCTGTTTGTTGATTTGTTGATGATAGTAATTCTGACAGGTGTGAGGTGGTACCTCATTGTTGTTTAGATTTGCATCTCTCATATGATTAATGACTTTGAGCATGTTTTCATATGTCTCTGGGCCTTTTCTAGGTCCTCTTTTAAAAAGTGTCTGCTTAATTCCTATGCTCATTTTTTGAATGGATTGTTTATCTTCCTTTTGTTAAGTTGTCTGAATTTTTGTAAATTTTGGAGATTCAGACTTTATATCTGAAATAGCATTGGCAAATATGTTCTCCCATGCAGTGGGCTTTCTTGCTGTTTTGTTGATTATTTCTTTTGCTATGTAGAAGCTTTTTATTTTGATGTAGTCCCATTTGTTTATTGCAAAAGTATTAAATGTGACTTTTTTTATATCAAATGTCAACATCATCTCCAAAGACTGGGCCAGATGCTAAAATGGCCTTGCATGTGGTGGGTGGTTTTCCTCCAGCACCCGCCATACACAGCCCTTCAGTGGGGGATGCTGTACGCGTTCCCTGGAGGTGAAAATGGGCACCGAGATGTATGTGGAGAGACTCTGGTGCCTCCATTGTGCTTACAGACAAGGGAAGCATTTAGGGGTATGGACACACATCTCAGGAACTGGAAGGATTCGGGATCTGGTGTCTGAATCCTGCCATGAAAGTCTGACAGCCCCAGGGGTGGCCAGGGACCTGAGCTCAGAGTTTTGAAAGACCGCCAGTTTCTTGCTGATCATCTGGACCAAGTTCATTGGCATCTGTCTCAATTTTCTGGAAATGTGATACCATCTCTCTGGTTTCCTGTTTAGTCAATACAATTTTTGATACATATACATTTTGGATTTGTCTGAAAGTCATGATTTTACCACCTGGTGATGCTTTAGGTGAATGTGGGCTCTGTGATTCCTGAGCCTACATTCGTCACCTGAGGCTAGAACCTGAGATGCCACAGTAGCTGGTTTTCTCAAGGGAAGGTTGCTAACTGAGGGTCTTCTAGTGCCCCAAGACATGATCACTCACCAATGGCTCGCACAAGGGAGGCTCCATGGCCAAGATACTACCTCATTTGTGTTTGTCCTTCAACTTTCCCTGGACATACACATTGATGTGCATTTGCTTATCTGCTTATTCCTTTAACTGGATCTCCTCTCTCCAACTCCTCCTGGGAGTGAGGGGGAGTTCTGACATGAGGCGAGGAGGGAGGTCTCAGAAAACGGAGGCAGAGCCTCTCAGAAATTGCTGCAGGAAACAGGAAACATCCACCCAACAACCTGTGAGCACCTTCGGTTGACCCCAATGAAACACCAGCAATTAGCCTGTTTTGTTGAAGTCCAACAATACAGGCTTGTAATGGGTAATGGGTGTTTTTGTTCTAAGTAGCTGGTTATCTCTGTAATTCATGCTAAGAGCTCATTGAAAACACACTCAATTTTGTTGGAATGGCCTATAATTTGTGCATTAGTTTTCAAAGCAGAGACAGTCACGGGTTGGGAAATTTCTCCCTCTTTCATTCACCAGCTATACTCTCTTCTTCAAAGGCCAAACAGGCAACAGGGTTAAGTGAACACTCCCAGCACCTTGAGAAGACACCACAGCCCTCTGCAGCCTGGCCTACCGCTCAGGTGCTGTCAGTGACTCCCGGTAAAAGCCACTCTTCAGTTCTGCTCTGGTGGCCCAGTTCCCTCCTCCTCCTCCTCCTCCTCCTCCTCCTCCTCCTCCTCCTCCTCCTCCTCTTCCTCCTCCCCCTTCTTCTTTTTAAATTTCTTTATTGATTAAGTTATTGCATACATGTCCTCATTCCCACATAGCCTCCCCCATCCTTCCTACTCATGTCCTCACTCCTCTGTTATCTGTGTCCATTGGTTAGGCCTATATGCATGCATATAAATTCTTTGGTTGATCCTGTCTTCTTTTGAGTTAATTCTGCATATGTATGTCTGTCCTCTGGGATATACTCCATGAACCAAAGTTTAATTTTGTTGTTTGTTCATTGAATTATATTCATTGTAGGAAAACAATAATACAGAAAAGTCTACAAAGAAACTAAAAATAACTTCGAACACTGCTACCTAGAGTCTAATTATGACATTTTCTTTTAGTCTCCATTTTATGAAAAATGAACATTCACAATTAGGTTGTATGCTCCTCTTTGCCTTTCCTCCAACATCCCCTCATTAAAGTAGGCAGCGGCTTCCTGGCGGGCAGCAGGAGGGAGGGACGAGGCAGCAAGCTGAAGGATCTAGGAGACCCTCCTTTTGCTTCTTAGTTTCCATGTCACTGCTCTTTGAAGGAACTAAGGAAAGGCTTCTTCAAGCTGGTAGGCGGTGGCCCATCTGGCCATGCAGGTAGGTGCATGGCAAGCTTCCTAGGGTGGTGGATGCTTCAGACTGTAACATGCTACAGGTCACCCAAGGGCCTGGCTGAACACCTGAAAGATGTGTGTGGTCCAAGGCTGCTGGCATTCTGGCCTCAGGCGCCCCTAGGCCTGACACAGAAGGCAGAGTGGGCCTGCGCACCATGAGGCCAGGATAACAGGCATTTTGGGAAAATAACTTGCACATGACAAAGACACTGGGTGCTAGGTGAGACCCAGAACTTTGTGGAAACCCGGGAGGTAGGAGAAGGAAGGCTGGTTCTGACCAAGGCTGGATTTTTTAACAACCTTGCTAGATTGGGGCTTAGAGGTAATTAAGGTGACTTATGACAAAGAAGTATTTTCTTCCATACACTAATCCCTCCTTACCTTCAGTTCAGTTACCTGCAGCCAACCACCATCCACAATATTAAATGGAAAATTCCAGAAATAAACAATTTATAAGTTTTAAGTTGTGGCTGCTCTGAGTAGCTGTGATGAAGTCTCACAATGTCCACGTGACTCATGCCTGTGTCTGTTGTCCAAGCTGTAATAGACGATACCGTGCCAGTCACATGGCTGCCACCTGGGTATCAGACCCACTGTGGGGTTTGGAGTTGCTCAAGTTTATCACTTGCTAACAGCCCCAAAGCGTAGAAGCAGTGATGCTCTGACTCAGATGTCATAGAGAGGCCGGGAAGAGCTGCTCTCAGCGAGAAGATGAAAGTTCTCAACTTAATGAGGAAAAGACATCACAGACTGAGGTTGTTGAGGTCCACAGCCAGAATGGGCCTTCCAGCCCTGAAATTGTGAAGGACAATCATCAGTGCTGGTTTTGCTGTTGCACCTCAAACTGCAAACGCTTCTCACCACGTGGGCACATTATAATCTCACCAAGCAGGGTGAGTGCAGGGCAATAGATGCTGAGAGAGAAAGAAAGAGAGAGAGAGAGAGAGAGAGAGAGAGAGAGAGAGAGAGAGAGAGA